>JAQQZS010000033.1:9050328-9074100 GCA_030068045.1 Platyallabes tihoni
GACGTTCCACCGCTCTGTGTTCCCGACGCTTTGTGCGCACACACTCACCGGTATTGGGGTATATAAAAAATTAATATAATTTTTTTAAAAAACACCGGTATTCGGTATGAAAAGGTATACCGCCCAGCCCTAGCCTTAACAGAAAATACAGATCTCATGTATCTTCTGCAAATACTCACATTTTGTGAGAGTATTGCAGCTTCTTCTTTTGACTTTATGAGCATTTCGTGCAATAGCTCCACCTACAGGACTGGAGTGAAAATTTAAAGAAAAGAAAAGAGGATCGCTTTGTGCGAGACATGACATTTAAACAATCAACAACACAAAGTGCTACAATGCAAATTGGATACCTTTTAGTAGTTTTTAATATTTTAAAACCTGTAGGAATGTGGCTACCTATTACTACTTAGATGCAGCTGATATGGTAAAAGGTTTATAAAATTGGTGTTTAAGGTTGTAGTGTTTAAAGATGATTTCCTTTTTTATTTTTCTATGCATAAAATTGTTAGATTTTGAATAGAATAGTTATCAATGGACTTTCTCCCCGGTTTTTTTTTTTTTTTTTTTTTTTAAACAAACAGTTGAGGATTGTGATATTTTTTGTCACCTCACCCCACCTGTAATGGCTCCCAAAAAAAAACCTAAAACATCTCACTGGAAGTATTATTCTTTTTTTGGTGCTCATTTCATGGAGCGTGCAAATCAGAGGTGGTGTCTATCACTTCCGCTGAACTGTTTTTTTAAAGTGCAGTCACGGTACAGCATACATCATCTTTCTCATTTCCGCCAGACCTTCTTATCACTTTCTTTTTTTTTTTTTCCCTCCCTCTCTCCTGTGCCAGCTGGAGACAGGTCCTCATGCTCCTGTCTATCAGCTCCTCAATCTCTTTGCTTATGGAACCTATTCGGACTACAAAGGTAAGCAGAATCTTTTAAAAAAATTTTCCTTCTAGAAGTTTTGACTTTGTCTGTTCTGCTCTGTCAGACTCTGGAAAGATTCCCACACCAGTCTCGCCAGCGCACCATTGCTCTGAATATGAAAGAACTGTGTAGTCAGGGCGGGGTGCTGGAGGCATAATGGCTTAGAGGTCACCTTGCACCGCCAGGGTTGAAACTTGCCTCAGGTCTGTGAGCATGGATGTTGCTTTGTGGGTTTCCAAATTGACTGTAGAAGTTTTTTGCGTGTGTATGTAAACCTGTGCCCTGCCATTGGTCGGCATCTCATCTAGATTGTCCCCCAAGTCCCCTGGCACGGGCTCCTGACCTCCCCATGACCCTACACAGAATAATAAGTACTGAAAAATGAATGACTGCATAGTCGACTTAGGTTTGATGTGTTTATTAAGTTTCTGTCCTTCTGCCTTACAGAAAAGGCGGCCTTGCTCCCAGAGTTAACACCTTCCCAGAAGAACAAACTTCGCCACCTGTCAATCATCAGTCTGGCCTCCAACCTGAAGGTACATTTCAGTTTAAATAAATGTTATTTTCCGTTCAACAAGAAACGCTGTTACAGAGATCTAGATCTGTTACAGAGTGGATTTAGACACCTGATGAGCGCACCACATGCCACATCGTCAAGGGACCCCAACCCCCCCCTGCCCCACCATGTTATGAAGAAGACGTGAGCCAAAAGAAACTCTGTCTTCTCCCCAGTTCAGTTCTTGCAGTGAATAATATATCAGAAATGTCATACACAGATAAATGCAAGTGCTGTTCTCAGAAACTGACAAAAGTCTCTGGATGGAATTTCTCTGGAATTTCTTATATTTCTATTATGTACAGTGTGGAGCAAAAGTCTGAGAGTACACTGATATTGTGTTTCAAAGTAAAAATTAAACCGAAGAAAAGGAAATGCTTAAAAACTTAAACGTTCAATATTCCATATTCTGTGTGGTTTATTGGTCAGTTATTTTTGTGGCAAAAAAAAAAAAGGTCCAGCATTTCTTGAGCTTTATCTCTTCCGCGTGCAAACGACACTCCCATGACTTTGTTGTCACATGAATCATCACAATTAACTCAAACCAGCAAAACCTGAGTGTCATAAAGGGGAACTTATAAAATATTGAAGATAAATTTTCAAATCCATGTAAATAATGCAAAATAGAAGCATTTCCACTAGTGAGCTCAGACTTTTGGCCCCCACCGTTCATGTCACACTAAGTAAAGTAGGTCACAGGTTTTTCTTTTTTATGATTCATTATGAATCATTTAAGATCACAGGTTATGACTATTATAAAAAACTTTATACGTTCACCATCCACGTTATTAGGAGCTCGTTGCTTATTTATGAAGTTATACAATCAGCCAGTCATGTGGTATGAGAACTCATGCACATACTGGTCAAGAGCTTCAGGTAATGTTCACATCAAACATCAGAATGAAGTGTGTGTGATCTCCGTGGCTTGGGTTTATGGTACCAGATGGGCTTTCAGAAACTGCTGATCTTCTGGGAATTTCTCTCTCTCTCTCTCTCTCACACACACTCACACACACACACACACACACACACACACTCAGTGTATACTCAGTGTAACCAAGGGTACATTCATATTACACGCCATATTGCTGAATTCAGTGTTTTTTATTTATTTTTTTGGTCAGGTCGGTTTAGCATGTCATGACAGTTAACGTTCATAATCACAAGTGACTTTTATCCGACCCTGAAGCAGTACGCATGCGCACATCGATACGTCTTTGCTCACACCATCTGGGTTCAAACGTGTCATATTTGTGCGTGCATTCATTCATTTCGGACTCTGGATGATGGCAGGCAGTTTGTCAGCTGTATCTGTTGAGGTTCAGAAGAAGAAAGAAAGAACGCCAAACGCCTCGCTTTAGCTGTTTTAGCTTGCACCGCCATGAAATCTCTGCACTGCTGGTGCTGACGGATAACAAAAGA
Organism: Platyallabes tihoni; assembly: GCA_030068045.1. NCBI lineage: Eukaryota > Metazoa > Chordata > Actinopteri > Siluriformes > Clariidae > Platyallabes > Platyallabes tihoni. The sequence goes on from JAQQZS010000033.1 coordinate 9,053,228, forward strand.
GCCTTATGTAAGCGCAGAATCAAAGCTCTGCCCCATCTCATTCAGGGCGCATGACCGCAAATCAGACATGTATCCGATCTAGGGCCACATACGGAAATAACTTATAATTATCACGATCTGTTCTAATACAAACATCAGATTTGTGCGTTCAGACAGACCTTAAATAATCCGTCACACCAGGGTAACAAAATTTAGATTTGAGTTTATTTAGGCTGGTAATGTGTATAGTACGCAGCCTATTCGTGTTTTAGCTCGTCAGAAAAGCAAGTGTTATCACTTTACTGATTATGTTTACTGATTATGTTTTGATGCACTCATCTCATAGTCCTTCATGGCAGGTCATTTGTGATTTGCGTGTTTTACTTTGGGAAAGGCTGGAGGCATCTCTGTCCTGATAAACTTTTGAGATTATTATTATTTATTATTATTTTTTTATTTAGCATTATGATCAGCTTAAAATAAATTAATAAATAGTTTTAAAAGCATCCATATGTACATCCACTTCATGTTCAAACCCTAATGTCGACTTCCAAGCTCCAAGATCCTGTGCATCTAGGTAACCAGGGTTAATTACTACGTTGTGCTGTGCAAAAACTATATCTATATTTTCGAGTGTACTCAAAGCCAGATGTTTCTTTGCTCCAGTGTCTGCCCTACTCGCTGCTGCTCCAGCAGTTAGAGCTGAAGAACGTACGCGAGCTGGAGGACTTGCTCATCGAAGCCGTCTACTGCGACATCATTCACGGCAAACTGGACCAGCGCAACCAGCAGGTGGAGGTGGACTTCAGCGTGGGTCGTGACCTCGGTCCTAACGAGCTGCCGAACATCGCCAACACGCTACAGGAGTGGTGAGTGTGTGTTTTATGTGTGACTCTGTGTGGAGGCCTGAACTCTGTCCGTAAACTCTGTGTGTATGTGAGAGAGGGAGAGAGAGCGAGAGAGCTTTTCATGAAACGTGCTTTGATGCCGTGTCTGTGTGTGGTCTCTTTGACTCTTTCAGGTGTGCAGGATGTGAGGCGGTGTTGTGTGGAATTGAGGAGCAAGTCTCCAGAGCTAATCAGTACAGGGAGAGCCAACTCAAGGTTAAAATGCAAGTGGAGACCGAGGTCAGTAGGTGTGCGGATGAATCGGATTTGTTTCGGATTGACCCGACTGTGAGAGTGGTGTTTTTTAAACATACACATGAGTTTTAGTTGTACATGCAGACGTTGAAGCAGCACGTCATGCTTTATTTATTTAGGTAAGGAAAGACACGCGACACTGCGAGAATGAGATTTGTGGTCTTTGCTTTTAATAGAAGTCTCGATTTGCAGCACAGCCCATATGGAAAATTCCTCAAGGAGCTCCGATGCAGTCAAACTGTCAGCGTTTCTCTGGGCACGTTTAATTTAGCTGTTTTCTTTCGACCGTCTGACCGACTCGTGTTCTCCTCCGAAGATAATTACACGGCATATTGAAATGTAGCTGCATGGATTCTAAAGGCTGTACGGATTTTATTTTCTCTACCTCATCTTCTCCAGTACAGTATACCACAATATAAATATAAATAAGTAAATAGATAAAACTTCGGTAACGCATTACAGGACAGCTTGTTTTTTCATCCAGCAGCTCACCCTCACATTATAACTCTTCACGGTCGGGAGTAATCTTTAGTAGTTTTATGATTTCTAGCTGTGTCTTTCCGATGCGAGCGTTTTTTATATGAAAAATGTCATCACACAAAAGTAGCTGATGAAAGTGTCGAATATCAAATATGGGTGCGCAGGAATAGGGAGAAGTGCGCTCCCTCGAGCTGAGAAAGTCTCACTTTTTCAAGAAGGTAGAGCAATAAACTACGATGGAAGCACACTTGATGTTTCCATCAGCACTATATCAGATGGGTACAGTTTACCCCAAAGGAAAGCTAAAACATGAAAGAGAGGACGTTTTCAGTGCCCGCTTTTCCCTGGTTAGAGACACGGTTGATTTGTGTCTAACGTTATTAACGTTCTGAACAGATTTGCTGTAGTGGATGGGGGGGTGTTTTTTTTATTTTTTTTTTTTAAATGCTTGTAATGTAAAAGACAGCTTACTGTGCATATTCTTTGCAGCAATCCAATTTGTTCCTTAAACGTAATTTGATCTTTGGATGGACAGTCATTGAACAAATTTTCTCACCGCAAGTCTGTTAAAGCCGTCTGGATTTTCTCTGAATTGCTTCCAGGATGCACGATAGATCTGGTTCGTACCCAGCTGACTTAGACATCCTAAACCGTATGTGTTTGTGATTTAAACCCCCATCAACACCAGCACTTCTTTATTGTATAATGTGCTTATTCTCTGGAGGCAGCAAATTAAAAAAAAAAAATCAATAAAATGAAATTAAAGGGATTTGTAGTCTATTTAATATACTTAGGATGTTTTAAAGCACACAACGTCCGCCCCTTACCTGCTTTTTCTTTGTGTTTTTTATTATTTATTAGGTGTCAAACCTACAAAAAACCCTGAAGGCCAGCTCTGCTTCACCGTCTTCTGGCCCCGTCCCTGGTGGAGCGGCGTCCAATCAAGATGCAGACCAACCGGCTGAGGCGAGAGACCCTGCCTCCTCTCAGGAATCACGGCAACCGGGGAAAAAGAGTTCAAAGGTCAAAGGGTAAGCGAGGATGTACATGGATGTGGATAAAGTACTGCACAGTTGTTTTAAAAAGGGAACTTTTATGCAAAACTGACCTTTTGTTCATTTTTAGACACTCAGGTGAGTCTCGGGTGTGAAATGTGGGGAGGGGGGGAACATTCTTTGCTTTTTGTACTTTTTTGATTTTTGTATCGCTGTGGCCTAAAAAAAGGCAATTAGATTTTCCCCCTAATGTGACCTCATAAAAATGAGCGTGGCCAAGCGGTAGTGAATTTATCTGTAGTGCATTATCTGATTGGTATTTTAGAGGACCTGTGTAACTTGTTATAGCAAAAGTTGTTTTTTTGTTTTTTTACACTATATTGATTACCCTGATTGGATGCTAAATGTTAAGATGATTAGATGCTAAGCTGAGCCTGGTTGATTGAAGCGGTGGCTTGTATGACAGAAAATGAGACCTTAATGTAATTGATTACAAGAATTCACTGTTAAAAATATACTATAAATAAGTATAAATATAAACCAAAATAATACTTAAAGGTCCTATATTTGACAATTTCTTTAACAAGTTAACACAAACTTAACGCCACCGCTGAAACACCCTTCAGTTAATTTAAACTTTTTCCAACTCCCTCATCCAACTGTCATGTTTAAATGTAAAATCTACTCCTGAGCCACGCCCCTCCAGAGAACATCAGAGCCGAGCAGCAAGCTTTGGGAGGGGTCACAAACTAAACTAAACAAACTAAAAATGGACAAAAAGGAGGATTTTTTTTTTCTTTTTTTTCCTCCTCCCCCTTATGTGTTTTTGTTCGTACCGACTCCTCTGAATGTCTAATAATAACTTAAAAGTGAATTTGCATAATAGGTCCACTTTAAATATAGCAATGCAGTACACTTACTCAGGTATGTTTATGCTGGTGTTATACAAGCGTGGTAGTGCAGTTTGAGAAATTAGTTTATTAAATGGGGGGGGGTTGTGTTTCTATCTGTAAACTGGGACCCTGGACCGTGACGGTGGATCCAAACCAGACGTTTAAATGTAATTAGAAGTAAATATTAAACAGCAATATTTGCAAGTGCTCTTGCAGCATCGGTGATTTACAGCAGGTGTGTGTGTTTGTGTGTGTTTGCTCTTGATAGCAATCATAATAAAGCATTTGTGACTCGTATAGCGAGAGCGCTGGAGTGTGTCTGCTCCTGCACTGTCTACAGCCATTAGTTTCATTAGTATTAAGTGTTTGCTGTGCTCCAATTTTCCTCTAGTTAAGTGTTATTATGGAGCATCGCTGACGTCCCACCGTTCTAATCAAATCTTAACAAGATGCTAAGTGTCCTGCTTGTGAAACATTTGGGTCTTTTTGGTCACCTTACCGAAATCATTTAGTTAATCAGGATCTTTTGCGTCTGTGCTGCAGGCTTCGCGGGAGCGGGAAGATCTGGTCGAAGTCGAACTGAGCCCGGAGAGGCGTGAAGGGTCACGCGGAGGTGCAGATCGCTGACTTGTCGAGCGAATCAGAGACGAACAGGGACACTCCGACACACTTTGGATTAATGTTGGCAGAAGAACTAGTGAGCAGATTGCAGCTTTTTCACGACACTGCTGTCCAGGCATCATATAATCACAGACTTTACAGATACAAGACTCGGATTAAAGACTTTGTGAGTGTGTGTGTGTGTTTTGAGAGAGAAACAAGAGACTGTGCATAAATAAATGTATGCTTGTAAATGTTTTAAATCACTATTTGTTTTCTTTCCCCCTGAGTGTTTTGAGTTGTTCAGTAACGAGGGTGTATGAAGACGATAAAGGAATAAACGTTCTCTCTATGTCACTCCCCTGATCATTTATATTATTTTATAATTTTTTTTCTTTATAAATCCCCCCCCTCTCCTCGTCTTTACCTCTGCTCTCACTAATGTAAAAAGCTGCACATGCTGAGCCGGAGAGAGAGGAAGCTTTGAGCTCAGGCCATTAATTATCTCTCTCAGGCACACACACACAAAAACGCTTGTCAGGTGCTGGTACACAAACACACACACGCGCACACAGATATACTGAACATTAGAGTAGTTCCATCCTCTCTACATGTGTTTTCCAGTGAAAATAACCAAGCGCTACCTAAAACCATTATTTTGTCCCGTGTGCCTTCTGCCTCTTTCTCTCCATTTCCTCTGCATGACGTTAATGGTAGCAATTAATTCTCTTCTCCCACTCAGAAACAGAGAGAGGGAGAAAGATGAGATGTTTTTGCATTAACCCTGCGTCCTCCTCTTGTTCGCGGTCTAGCTGTATCCATCCATTCAGCACAATAGTTTTTTTTTTCCATCCTCTCTGATTCAATCCTATTCTGTCTCTCTCTGTCTCTCCTTCTGTCTCTCTCTCTTTCTGTCTGTCTGTCTCTCTCTCTCTATAAATAGTGGTGTTAATTTTAGGCATCGAGATAAAACGTCAGTGGTTCACAGCCACTCAGAACAGATGGGAGCTGTGAACTCTTCCAGCTGCCTATCTGTGTGTGCGTGTATATGGACGCACGGAGAGATGTATTATGATATTTAATGTTTGTGTGTATGAGGGTGATAAACCGTAGGCGAGGTCGGGTTCAAACCATGCGCAACGCCACCACTACTGCTCGCTGATTTCTCTTGGCGATCGATACCCGAAATCCATACTCAAACAAACTTTTAAAACACCATAAATGGATTTTTATTGAAGTTTTTTTTTTTTTTTTTTTTTAAACAGACAACCACACACAGTACTTTTAAGGCAGCGCTACGTCATACTACGTAAAACTACGTCACAAAAAAAGTTATAAATAAAATCACAGCTTAGAAGGAATGTGGATTTTTGTGAACTTTGAGCTGGCGCGATAAAAGGTTCTTACCCAAAGTGCTTTTAAACTGCTGATACTTTAAACACATTTGTAACACATACTGTATATCGAACTTGTCCCAGATGAGATATAACACAACGATAATAAATTATTGTCTATATGCAAGGCAAAGACCAGAACAGTTGTTCATCACAAAAAAAAAGGATTTTTCCCTTTCATTCAGTTCTGTACAAGGTTTCACTTCACTACAGAACCTGTAAGAAGACGCATTCTGCAGTCTCCAGTGTTTCTGATTTCTTTCCATCTCGTTGTTTATTTTTTTTTTATCGTCTCGTGTTTATCTGATATTACTCATCATCAGCTAATAGCTAAACTAGGTTGAGTTTGAGCAGGAAGTGGATGAATTTATGCTGGGGAGTTGAATTACAAAGCTCTCCTTCGTAAACTGTTATAGTAGTTTGCTGATGCAAAGATGAGGAAAACAGACCTGCCAACCATTTTGTGTAGGAGCTCTGCATTGTACCGGCAAGATATCACTCCAATGTGCGCCGCGTCCTCGACAGTATTGATGGCAGAAGAGCTAATTCACATACAAAGCTGAAATGACAAGACATTTTAAAAACTTGGAAACCCTGTCCCTCCCTGTCCTCCAATCTCATCCTGTGAAATATATGGATTTACACCAATCAGCCATAACACTAAAATCACCTGCCTTATGTTGTACACGTCTCCTTGTACCACCAAAACAGCTTAGACATGAACTCAACAAGACCTCTGTGGTATCTGGCACAAAGATTTCAGTAACAGATCTTTTATGTCCTGTAAGTTGTGAGGTCACATCACAGATCGGACGTGTCGGTCCAGCACATCCCACAGACGCTCGATCTGATTGAGATCTACTGTAAGAACATCAGAGGTCAGGTCGACCCTTTGAACTCTGTCATGTTCCTCAAACCGTTCCAGAACAATTTTTTATCAATGTGTCAGGGTGCACTATCCTGCTGATAGAGGGCACTGCTATCAGTAAATAGCCTTTCCATTAAGGGCTGTACTTGGGTCAGTTTAGGTCGGCGGTAGGTGTCAAAGTAACATCCACATGAATGGCAAGACGCAAGGTTTCCCTGCAGGACCTTGCCCAAAGAATCACACTGCCTCTGCTGGGTTGCCTTCTTCCTGGTGCCATATCTTTCTCACTTAAGAGACATGCAGGGACATGGCCATCCACATGACATAAAAGAAAACATGATTCATCAGATGACTTCTATTGCTCTATGGTCCAGTTCTGTTGCTCTCGTGCCCACTGTAGGTGCTTTCAGTGATGGACAGGGCGTCAGCATTGGGCGCTCTGACTGCTCTGCAGCCACTGTGTATTCTGTCACCTTTTATATTATAGTCAGCAGTTTCCATTTTCAACAGTAGCTCCTCTGTCGTTTTAGATTGGACTAAACAGGCCAGCCTTTGCTCCCATGCACTTGGGCGTTTGTCTCTAGTTTATAGGTTGTCCCTCCTTGGACCACTTTTGGTAGGTTCCAAGCACTGTTTTTGAGATCAACTTGTCTTGACATCACAATTTGTCTCTTGTTAAAGTCGCTCAGATCCTTACACTTGCCTGTACTTTACCAACTTTGAACTGACTGTTTGCTTGCTGCCTAATTTATATAAGTGATGCGTGGAAGGGCCAGGTTCGATTTCCACCCAGTTCCCAAACCCCAGCCGGTCCCCAGCCCGGATGATCTAGGAGGGTTGCGTCAGGAAGGGCATCTGGCATAAAACCTGTGCCAACTTGTTGTGCGGATCAGATAGTCCGCTGTGGCGACCCCTAGACGGGAGCAGCCGAAAGACCAACGACAACATTCACCTGTCAGTGGTTTTAATGCTATGGTTGATTAGTGATGTTCAGCTTGCCTAATGTTAGACAAGTATAAATTGAACAACAGATCGCTACATTGATAACACTGATCTGACAGACAGAATGGGTATCAGGCTGATTCTAGAAAAAAAAAAGAAATTTTGGATCAGATATCAGAACCAAAAATGAATCAAATATTGTCTCATTGAATTTCAGAGTTTCCTAGGATGTGGTATGCGACAGTGTGCACTCGAGCCGATACGGACTCTAGAAGTTTGCGTAAAATCTTATGATCCGTTTTAGATTAAATCCACCAGTGTGTCGTCCGATCACATGCTTCAATAGATGAGATTAGACATGAGAAAAATATTAACTTTTGTACTAAGTAGTCAACATACTCAAACAAACATTTAAGTAGAAACCTAAAAATAAAGCAGAATTCCCAGTGTTAAATATTCAAGAAATTTAATGTTCACTTTCTTCGTTTAAAATATTTTAAAATAGTAAAAGCTTCTATTAATTTCCAATTTTAAATGGGGAAAAACTATTTAATGCGGTCTCAGATTTCTGGACTGATTTTATGTAACAAGACTTGAATTTTTCTTCTTCTTAGGATGATTTTATTAGTTTTATACTAATATACAGTACTGTGCAAAAGTCTTGAGACCCCCTCATTTCTTCATGCATTGCTGCCAAATTGCCAGACTTTCTTGTATTTTTAATGTAGTATTGAGGAACAGTTCTCCAGGCATTTTTGGCTCATGTTTTTGGCAAGTGTTTGGCTCTCATTTTCAGTACAGTGCTTGGACCTGAGCAGTTTCAGAGGAAAGAATTTTATTTTTTAAATCTTTCAGGCATTAAAGAAAAACCCAAGGCATGAACAAGTACAAGTGAGAAACGTGTGGGTGATCAGGCCTTTGATTAGTATGTTGGTGATATTATTATAAAATAATATATATTTTTTAGAAATAATTAAAAATCTGTATTATTTTCCCATATAAAATTAGACATTAAAAAGTAGGTTTTAGAATTTTCAAATATTTTCAACAAAGAAAGTAAGCATGCAGTTTCATGAATTAAATTTTTCGTTTTCTCCATTATTTTTAGGTTTCTCATTGATTGCAAATTGTGCATATTAAAAAAGCAAAGCTTTTTTTTTTTAATGCACTGTAAGTGATAAATTTTTTAAATCACTTACTGTGTGTTTATATATAGTATGGTGCAGATAAATGCTATAGAGCAAAAATGTTCCCAAAAATAAAACTAGAAAAGCCCAGTAAACAGTAATTAATGAAACAAAGTCAGTATTTTCTGTGCCGACATTTTCAATTCAATTACATTTTATTTATATAAGGCGTTTAACAATGGTCATTGTCGCAAAGTAGCTTAACAGAATCAAAAAGAAAATTAGGGAAATTAGTATGAAAAAAAATGTATGCTTTGAGGACGCTTTAGTCTCGGGTACAATTTGAGCGGTTTTATAAGGAAATCAACTACTAAGTTTGACTGAGCATCCTGCAAAACCAGCCACAGTTCTTCTGAGGACTTCCACTTAGTTTTTTTTTTTTTTTTTTGGTCTAAAAAGTCACTTTTATAATATGCTTCCTCTCTTTCTGGCACAAAATAAAAAATACAAAGTCTATAACTTTTAATTTCGTTTAGGAATACTGATGAACAAAAGTCATAAAGTTTGTAGTAAAAAAAGAAAAAAAATGACTAAGACTTCCGCACAGTACTGTATATAAGTGAGTAAAACCATTTTAAGCCTTTTTTTTTTTTTTTTAATTTACAGAGATCAATATCAGATGCTTTTAGTTTCAAAAGCAGATTCTCAGAACTTTTCTGTCCTGAAGTCCTGAAAGAGAAAAAGTGCCATCTCTTGTTAACTAAAGTTACCGGGATCGACTATAAAGGATAAAAATTCTAACCACACACACACACACACAACATAAAAAATTCTTTCAAAGAAGATTCAGCTGTACTGTAACGCTCTACAAATAATGCTACTAGTAGTAATCCAGATATTAAAAAGTCTGTTTGCTTTGCGCTCCTGCATCAGCCTGTGCTCAGACTTGTTTAAACAGTGCGAGCAGCAGATTAAGAGAGAAAATGTCAGCCATGTGGAACCATTTCACGGTTTCTATTAGTGACAAAAGGCAAGTGATTTGTGAAAGAGTTACATAGAAGACGTACTTACTTTATTTTATTTTATATATTTTTTTTCTTTTGAATACCGTTTACTGATGTTGGCAGGTCTGGGAATAGATTTCTTCTCATAACCATTGTCTTCTGCAACACTTTCAGCCCTTTGACACCCTTCATCTCTGTTGCTGCAGCAAATATTTGAGGTCATTTGAGTTGTCGGTATGATAATGTCTGACTTAGCTGCCCAAATGATCTCTTATTGAGCTGCGTGAATATTCAACGTGGTCGTTTGCCTTGCAGTCTGAAAGGTCTCACCAAAAAACAAACAAACAAACAAAAAGATAATTTCCTTGTCTTGTTAATTGTGAAAAGATAGAGTCAGGTGATGGCTGGTGTTGTAATGGCTGTGGCTGAGTGTGTGTCTGTATATAACGGCATGCAATTACGCATTCATGCTGATCAATTCGATTTGTGTCACAGACGTCCACAGTTACACCTCTACGTCGTGGCATTTCGGGCACACCGTGTGGATCGGCATTTAAATCACGCGCTACGACATTTCTAAAGTCGATCCATGGCTTTTAAAAATCCCAATCCCTTTCTAAGAGCAGCTCTATATATATATATATATATATATATAAGATTTGTAAACCTTCACACACTTCAACTTCACACAAGTTCTGTCCTGAATCTCAGGACGACACTGTAGTCTGCCACTGCATATAATCATCATGATACATTCACCAAATGTGCATCCACAATTCTGTAAACATTGATGAGGAACACATCATACGTGTGTCTGGCGTCGATGTGTTTCTAGCGTGAGCCGGATGGATGGGCTTTATGGTTGTAAACATCGGCGCGTCGCTGTTGCCAAGGGTCAGAGCTATATAAAACAGAACAGTCAAAATACAGAGCCATGGGAAATAGGCTACATTTAACACACTTGGCTTAAAAATAAAAAATTGCAGTCATTCTTCGAACCTTAATAAATGCTACACAGGGCGTCGGAAAATACAACGACAGGTATTGTGTGCGAGAGAGAGAGAGAGAGAGAGAGCGATCAACGAACAGGACTAGAGTAATAAACCAGATCGTAAACCAATAACAAAGACAACGTTACAGCTCGGCAAGCAGGTAGTATTCATTAAGCGTTCAGGAATGGCTGCAATAAGTACAGAAATGGAACGTTTTACAGTATAAAGGGAAAAAAAGAAATGTCGCCCCATCCCAAGAAAGAAAAAAAAAAATCAACAACCTCCAGCTTGAAAGAATGCACAGCCTCCGTTCTACGTCTGTACATCACATCCCGAAAAACGTACCCTCTCACACACACAGCCCCAATCCTCCGAGCCTTATCCATCCACACACATTCTCTTTCATGTATCCGTCTTCAAGCAGCTTCACATGTTCTGTGCTTGTTCTCATATTTACCCATTTTTTTCATTTATATATATATATATATTTTTCTTTTTTCACATTCCATGCCCAGAGGATGTGATTAGCAAGCCTGGTACAGTCAGCTCTTCAAAGATTGACCACGGGAAGTCTGCAAAAGGAAAGAGCGGTAGAGAAGGAGAGAGAGAAGGAGAGAGAGAAGGAGAGAAGTGACAGAGTTTATCTTGTGTGAAATTAAGTTTGAAATCCCCTGGCTAGAGAAAGAGTGGAGATTTCACAGGTTGTTTTCTCTCTTCAATTCACTTCCCCCCCCTCCCCTCCCCTCCTCTTCCCCTTCTCTCTCTCTCTCTCTCTCTCTCTCAGTGGACAGGTGATATGATGATTAGCGATATCATCCTGGCCAAAAAGTGGAAACGATCCGTGATGCACGTTTTCTGTTTTGACTCGCTACCGCTTCCTCACGCCAATCAGCACCGGCTCAAACGCACACACGTGTTTGGTTTGTATTACGTGTAGGTCAGTGATTAAGGCATCGGACTTGCTAATCGGAAGGTCAAACCCCACCACCACCACCACGACCACGGTAGCACTTGAGAAAGGCACTTAACCCTTAACTGCTCAGATGTACACTATACTGCCAAAAGTATTCACTCACCCGTCCAAATCATTGAATTCAGGTGTTCCAATCACATCCATGGTTACAATCAAGCATGTGGACCGCTTCTACAAACATCTGTCAAAGAATGGGTCGCTCTCTCTAATAGGATGCCACCTGTGCAATAAGTCCAGTTTGGGGGACAGCCCGTTTCTGTTCCTGCACCATTGCACAAAGCAAGCTCCATAAAAACATGGATGAGCGAGTTTGTTGTGAAAGAACTTGACTGCACCTCGACCCGACAGAACACCTTTGGGATGAATGACTGCAAAGACGTGTCCAACACCAGTGTCTGACCTCACAAGTGCATTTCTGGAAGAACGGTCAAAAATTCCCGTAAACACACTCCTTAAGCTTGTGGAACGCCTTCCCAGAAGAGTTGAAGCTGTTATGGCTGCAAAGGGGGTGGGGCCAACATCATACTGGATTAAGAATACTCATAAGTTCATATGCATGTGAAGGCGGGCGAGCGATTACTTTAGGCAGTATAGTGTATAATTGGCCTCCGAGTGGTGCAGTGGTAAAGCGCTCGCCCTATCATCCGGAGGTCTCTGGTTCGATTCCGGGGTGATGCTGTAACCTCTCGTAGCCGGAGGTCTAGAGAGAGCTGATTGGCCGAGCTCTCTCAGAGGGGAGGGATGAGAGGTACTTCGTGCTCCCACATTAATGACGGCTCTACAGCCAATCAGGGGCGTCTGTGAGCTCGAGCAAGCGGAAGAGAAGGATAGCGCTGTCCTCCGAGTGTGTTACGCCGCCCCCAACGGTGCATGAGCGAGCAGGTCGTCACATGGTTCGGAGGAAACACGTGATAGTCTTCGGTCCTCCCGATTGTGTGGTAGTAGTAGTGGGAGCCCACTAGTGACGGGGTGGATAAGAGCGTCTGCCACATGTCGTGCCGTATATGTATTATAATGCAATGCACCCGATATTCTGCGCTCTGTGTTGTCGAGGAACCGGGAGAACGTTCACACATGATCAGAACTGTCTGATTCCTATTCCTAGTTAAAGAAGTCTTGAGGCACGCCTCGAGAGACGGGTGTTCTTGTGTTTGTTTTCAATGCTTGTCTTGGGGAAGGATTTTTGGCTCTGATTACTTTCACTCCAGTTTCAGAACAACGTGTGAAACCTATGAATCATTCACACGTACAAAACATTGACGTGAGCCATGAACCAGTGAGAAACAGGTGCGGATGATGACGGACGATCAGGCGGGTGATTAGTACACCGATGATGAGCGGTCGGAACAGACGAGAGGGGAAACGAGGTCGCTGCTGATAAACAAGCGGTTTTTAAAATGCAGTAAAACGTTTGTTCCGCGCAGTGCTGTAACGTGTGTGTATTTGACCACTAAGGTGTTTATAAAAACACACATGACCTACCTTTCTCTGTCTGGGAACGAAGGGGTGCTCTGAAGTGTGTGTCTGCTATCCTCTTGGGCCAGGGAACGAGGGAGGGCGAGGGAGAGAGGGGGAGGACGCTGAGACAGACTGCGGTCATAACTGAGAAAGCGAGAGATGGAGAGATAGAGAGACAGAGGGGACTGCATCAAGAAGAGCATCACTTGTGTAGCGACTCGTACAGCGGGAATAAAACCGACAGGTTAATATAGCAGCGCTCACATTCCCGAGACGGGCGAGCGCAGGTTAACGCGCTCGCTGTGTTCATCCGCACGCGCTGTCATTATGGAGGACAGAGAGACGCTGTGCATAATTACAGCGTTTACCTTTTTCAAATTACAGCCGGCAGTTATTATGTGTGACAGACTCAGAGCTACAGGTAGATGGTGGAGAGGAGTGCTCATGCAATATTCACAGGATTCTCTTTCTCGCTCACACACACCCACACTCACAGAGATGGAGAGAGAGAGAGAGAGACAGACTGAAGAAAGCGCTAGATCAGGTTCTGCTCGGAGTGCGAAGCAATAACCAGCAGAGAGTCGTTAGAGCAGGAGGCTGATGCACACATAATGCATAATGCACAGAACACTCTGTGTGTGTGTGTGTGTGTGTGTGTGTGTGTGTGTGTTTGATCTCTTTATAAGAGGCTGCACAACAACTTGATGGTGACTAGGGTTAATATGAAGATAAGGAGTAGCTTGATCTATGCGAGGACTGAAAATGCCCTGTAATCACTCAGGTATCGAGTGATGGTACTCAACACGCACACAAAACCAATTATGGTTCCGAGCTATTCGATGCCCTGGCCCGAAACATGTGTTGTGTACAACAGTACACGTTACATGATTTTCTCACACACGTCTGCTAAGACGGAGTATCCCGCGCGGTATTGGCGAGAACCTTTCGAAAATAAAAGCCGCGCATTTCTACGATAGATTTCATATCGCAACCTTCATATTGCATCAGTGTATTCCCATGCCATAATGGAGACCTGGACCAGATGAGTTCGATACATCATGAGATGTATCTGCAGATTTGATCAACTGCCGCGCTCTCAATAATTAAAAAAACACACACACACACACACACACACACACACTGCCTGCAGGTCCCCCAGCGCAGGTCGAATTAAAGCGAGCTCGGCGACAGAAAATTGCCAAGGCTTCCACAATAGAGGCGTTTCGCAGAGCCGAGCCGCGCAGCTTTCCTTCTAATGCCTGCCCTCGGTGAGAGATAACCGAGAGGAAATCTGGTGTTCTGGTGTGCGAAGAATAGCATTATCAGTCTGAGTACACACACACACACACACAAACTCACACGTACGCACATTTGTCTTACTACCCTTCCGCTGACTTAATAATTAATGCAGCTAATTAATGCGATACCTAAACCTCACCTCGGTAACCAAAAGGAAATCATTTGGTCTCCTTTTTTTTTTTTTTTTTTAAATAAAAGCTGCAGGTTTTTAAAGGTCCTGTATGTAGGGATGAGCTGAATCAAAACTGTCAGATCCCTATCCATGTATTACTGATGAGGCATTTACAGTACAATCATATCCACACATACACACACACACACACACACACATACACACATGCGAGGACAGACCAAGTGCTAAAATCACCCTCACCAGAGTTTGGCTGAAATGATGAGTGCAGAGAGAATCAGGAGAGATGAGATAGTCACGGTCACATAAAACTGAGGATCCACTACAGAGACAGAGAGAGAGGAAATAAAATAGATTAGAGACTACAAACAGAGGGCCAGAAATAAGCCAGAGAATGCAGCACGGGGAAATTTCAAATCTGAGCAAAATGCACTAGCAGTTGATGATATTAAAAGAAAAAAAAAAGAGACGCAATGCTACAGAAGGCCGAGATGTTCCCGCTCTAATATGATTGTTCTTCATGTGTGGGAACTCGTAGGGAGGCGTTGTGGTTAAGTGGACACTCGGTGCCGTCCCGGTGCCCACCTTCTTCAATCTCTCTTTCCTTCGCGTCCCGTTCCTGCTCCGAGACATTGACGTCGATGGACAGCGGCTGCTGTTGGGTTTGGTTGCTTTGGGCGTTCCTGTGACGCGCCCACCTGTCCACCTCGGGCGTGGCCTGCTTCCCGCCCTCGGATTCCTGGCTCGAAAGGAAGTGATGCGTCTCATCCTCCAGCGGCTGCGTGGGACCCCAGTCTACCGCCCAGAGAGGTGTGGGTGTGGCCTGGGGCGTGACCGGAAGCTGCATGTCGGCGGGGTCGTCGGCCGCGTGGCAAGGAGGGGGGCAGACGACGGTGATGGTGGCGGCGGCCAGCAGGAGGTGCAAGAGAGCAGTGGGTCCAGAGATGGAGCTAGGCAGAAACAAATAACAAATCGATACGAATGTTTTGAGTCGTGATAAATATTATTAATAATAATAATATGATAAGAAGTTCCACACTTCCTGGCTCTTTTTATTACCATCGCTCCATCGCTCCTCTTTTCACTGGTCCTTCGCTCCTCCGATCATCCCTTGAAAGAGGGAGACGATGAGAGGAGGGAGCGCTTGGCTCCTGACACTTACTGGAAGATCGTAAACAGATGGCTGTAGGGGGGGAACGACGCTGCTGCTCGAGACGGAGAAGACAAACAAACACATTAACTCACGTCTTACAGTCACACACACACACATACACACAACCTCGAGGATCAAACACACAGGGAATAAGTCCTGAGGAAAATTTAAGCACACTCACACACTTGTGCACGAACATACACACACACACTCGTGCACGAATATACACACACACACACTCGTGCACGAATATACACACACACACACTCGTGCACGAATATACACACACACATGCATGCACTCACTAAGAAAACCAATTACACGCACACACATGAATAAAACCTTGCACATACACACATTAATATAACCATTCCTTTAGATTTATGCACGAGAAGAAAACTAAAGCAGCATGGTATGGTTACTGTACACACACACACACACACACACACACACCTGTAGACAAACCCACACCTTTAATCCGATTCCTGAACTTAACAGCTAGATTCAGATCTGATGAGACCTTTAACACTCCGATCTATATGTGAAGCACTTGCATACATATATACACACACACACACACACACACACACACACAAATGCATGCAGACCACCAGAGAGTAGACAGCCATTAGTCCACATGCTTACCTCTCGCTGCTGATGGAGGGAGTGGGAGAGAGCCCGAGTGTGTCAGAGTGAGAAAAAGCATTGGTTGCCTTAGCGACAGAGACATGGAGGGAGAGAGAGAGAGAGAGAGGGAGAGAGGGAGAGGGAGGGAGGAAAAGAAAGAGAGAGAGAGGGAGCATGTGAGCGAGAAAGAGTATACAGTGAGAGAATTGAGAGAAAGAGGAGAGCACTGAAGAGAGACACGGCGTCATAGCTTGAGAGAAAAAGTGTGTGAGAGAGAGAGAGAGAGAGAGAGAGAGAGAGGGGGGTTGTTCCTGTAAAAGACAGATTTAAATGCTAATTATGCTTTTTTTTTTTTTTTATCTGGTTCAATTAAACCGACCAGGAGGAAAAGCGCCAAGACGGAGACAAGAAGATAAACCAGAAAAATCAGTTTTCATACTCTTGCAGAGAAGAGGAAGGGAGCGAAAGAAAGTATTTCATCCGTCTCAGAAGGACAGGAGAAATAAATTGGGCAGACAGGGAAAAAAAATCAATATACATGAATTTTGTCGTTGGATTAAGGATCGGCAAGATGAAGAGGTATCCTGATACTTATAGACAGAAATGTCAGCGATGATAAATAATCTCACGCGCACACACAGACACACACAGACACACACACACAGTCATAGAATGGCACTTTTTATTGGCTCCATGATACAACATTTACATGAAGAACAAGCTGTCGTCCACCCGCGCTCTCTGCCCTGCCGCCGCTCGCTCAATCTGCTAAACTTCACACCACACATTCCAGCTCTTCTTTCTCTCTCTCTCTCTCTCTCCGTCTCAGTCTCTCTCTCTTTCTGTCTCATTGCTTTAACCTCTCACTGGAGCACGCATCGAAGCCATGACCATCCAGACACCTCTTCTGCATCTGATGCCTCGTTGGCCGCCGAGGCTTCGTCTTCATCTTCGTCTTCATCTGCTGAAAGAGACGGGTTATATGTTTTTAAGAGATCCTGCAGTTAAAGGTCACATGACTGCATGCATTATGGAATGGAGTAATTATAGTCAACTCCATATATATGCATATTAATAATGATGATAATAATAATGCCTAATAAAGGAATGCCTTTCTCTCACCCTCACTCTCTTCCTCCTGTGAGTCTCCGTCAGATTCGGCAAGCGAGCTGTCCAATCGGGCGTCTCGTCTCGCGTTCACGTCACCCCTGGAATTCAGGCAGTTGTTAAAAAGCCATTAATTCATCATCATCATCATCAGTTTGCTACTAGAAATCCAGCCTGAGATTTTATGCTTTTATTTTGGAGATTATGGACTTTTTTTTTTTATTTTTTAGCTCCAACACTAATAATAAAATAATAATAAATCAGCTTATTGTTCAAGTACTCATTCTTAAAAAAAAAAAAAAAAAGATTTAGTACTTAAAATAAACGATGGAGACGCACGAGTTGAGCAGACATGTGCCTTCTAGGATTAGGACGGTTCGCATTTACATTTACATTTACAGCATTTGGCAGACGCTCATACCCAGAGCGACTTACATAAGATTTGAAACGAACGTGTTAATATCACCTCCTCTGATCGTGCTATTTATACGCCTCGTATTGTTTCAGCATTACAGCAATGTCGAAAACCACGCCGACGAGTTCTGCGCGTCCTGACAGCTATTGCTACATCATGATGCAATCGATGAGCCCAAGGTTGAGCGTTATTATCATCAGAGTTTAAGCTGTCTGCGCTTCGAACAGGGATTACAAATGCATCCCCGGGTAGCACGTGTAGACCGGGGCGTGAGTATTGTTGGTAGTCGATACTTTGGTCAATACGTCTCTTTTTATCAAAACATAATGCATGCTTTATTCAAAGGTCAGACTGACAAAACAGCAAAAAAGTCAGATTTTGGTGGGAACACAATACAGGGAGAGATATAAATCATCTCTAATTGGAATATAAACTTTTATTAACATTGGATGGATGATTAATACCCTTCACATTTAGTCTAATTATAGACCCCAAAGTTAGTACGTCATAACTCTGTGTCACACAATTGAGACTTTGTGCACAAGGCGGGATACACCCTGTACGGCATGGAAATCCATCACACACACACACACACACTATGGGCAATGTTGGGAACGCCGGGTAGACTAATCTGTGTCTTTGGACTCTGGGAGGAAACTCAACCTTGGAGGTGTGAGGCCACAGTGCTAACCCCTACGCCACAGTCTATTGTGACAAGACTGCAAACTGCCTAAAGATAGTTTATGTAACCTCCACAGCAGCGACCTCATTTCCCCTCTCGTCTGTTCCAATCAGCATCATCAGCAGTATACTAATCACCGGTCTTATCATCTGTCACCATCTGCATCTGTTTCTCACTGGTACATGACTTAAATTAGATGTTTTTTTTATGCTTGGATGATTCATAGGTGACAGTGTGGCTTAACAAACAAACAAAAACATTCTTCTGAAACGGCTCAGGTACAGGAATGAGTGAAAATGAGAGGCAGAAAGTCCTTCAGGAAGTCTGGAGAACTGTTCCTCAAGCTGTTCCTCAAGAAAAGCAACTCTGAACGCTGAAATCTTAAGATGGAGAGGCTACGACAGTGGAAGACCACATCAGATCACATTCGTGTTAGTTAAGAACAGGACTCTGAGGCTACGTCCTGATCTGAATGCAGACTGCAAAAAGGCCACCTGGTTCTGAGGAATCTCGAATGGGACATGCAGATGGAAAGGGCAGAATTTGGCATCGACTGTATGAATCCATGAAACCATATATGACCATATATGGACCCATATATACTGTACATGCGTCTGTAGTTCAGGGTGGTGCTGCCGTGAGGAACATTTTCATTGGGAAGCTTCATACCAAAAGTATTTGGACAAGATATGCCATGTACAGTATTATACAGTAGTTACCCCTGTGGCAGGATTTTGACTTTCTGACGCCGGGGTGTCCATCTTTGCACAAAAATGTTTAAAACTAGGGAAATCTCAAGTGAACTGATGACTTCTGTGGCAAATTTCTCTACATGATCTTTAGGAAGCGTTCAAGCAGGCATGCATTGAGGTCTTCTTGACTCCGTGCCCAGCAGTAACCAGCAAGATTTGAAGAATAAATATTGTTTGTTGTATAAAATCATTGGTTGTCAACATTTTTGAAATTTGAGAAAATCATTAAAACACTGAACGTCACTTTTGTCTCGATATGTTTGTCCACCACTGCATATGAATTATTGCGGCGCTTATTGCTTATGGCTGTAATTTACCCGTATTACAGTGTAATTGCAAAATCCAGCATCATAATGGGAAATGTCACAAAGGGACAACTCGTCTCAGAGTGGTCCATGAACTTGTTATGAACTTGCCGTGCAGTTCTGTGGCCTCGGCATGCGCCAGCTCTGAATCCAATGGAACACTACGGGGATGAGGTAGAGCAGCGTGAATGTGCAGCATGAATATGCAGCTGAAAAATCTGCAGCAATTATGTTTTGCTTAGCAAGCAAAAAAACTCTGGCATTTGCAAATATAAATTACAAAGTTTGTATAAGAACAGGTGAATATAAGCACTTCACAACACGAGAAAAAGGAGCTACAGCAATCTTCAGACCCAGGAAATGAGTGCCTATGCCTATTGTGCTTACCTGCACATTTAGCTACGGATGGATATGGAATGATAATGTGACGAAAAATCCAATTATTACTTAGACGCAACTAAGTATGGTCAGAGTAATAATAATATATAATCATCTACAGTATAAATAAGAGGTTTTGTCTGTACATTGATTAGAATTTGAACTCCCCCCGATTTTCTCCCTAATTTAGTCGTGTCCAATTCCTCCCCGTCACTAGGGGGCTCCCACATTAAGCTACTACTACCACTCAGTCAGGAGGGCCAAAGACTATAACATGCTTCCTCCGAACCATGTGACGTCAGCCGACCACATCTTTTCGAACTGCTCGCTCATGCACCGTTAGGGGCGGCGTAACACACTCGGAGGACAGCGCTATCCGCTCCTTCTGCTTGCGTGAGCTCACAGACACCCCTGATTGGCTATAAAGCCGTGATTAATGTGGGAGCACTAAGTACCTCTCATTCCTCCTCTCTGAGAGAGCTCAATTTGCACTTTTAATAGTATATTTATGTTTTATACAATGGAGAAACCAGAAACAAATCTCAGGTCAAAATTTTCTGAAAGGTCTGTCTGTCTGTATGTCTGTCCAGACGATTTTGTCACAGCATCGCGCAAAACTGTCTGAACAAAATATAATGAAACTTTGCCAGATTTTTTGTATTTGCCTGAAGTTAAATCTGCACCATGAATAAAATCAGCAGTTATGTGCCAGATTACCTCACAGCATTCATCGCTTTTTGGGACGAATATAGTGCTTTTTCCTTTGAAGTAGGTGTGGCTATACGCGTCACTCAACTGAGCCAATCAACAGGATATTTCACATGGAGTATGCGGAAGACACGGAAACGACGGCGATGCACTACATGCTGGCAAAATCCTCATGAAACACAACAGCATGGCTGAAAAAAAATGGTACGTACTGTACACTATGAAAGGTGAAGCTTGAGCCACAAGCCACAAATGAAATCAAATGCTAAGTAGAAGTTGAGGGAAGTTATGAGCAGTTACGTGCCAGATGCTGATCGGCTTATTTTTCGCTTTAACTTGTTTAACTATTTCTACAGTACTAAGTCTTTATCCGTTAACGATGGGTGCTAATGCTAGTTGTTGTTGGTCTTTCGGCTGCTCCCGGCAAGGGGTCGCCACAGCGGAATATCCAGTCCGCACAACAACTTGGC
>JAQQZS010000033.1:9078887-9101115 GCA_030068045.1 Platyallabes tihoni
ATAGTAAACAGTACACGCGTGCACGGATGTTGATTATACCAGTAAGAGACGAGCACTAAGACCCAGCAGGGGAGACAGTTACCCACAATTCTGCAGCAAAACCGAGAGAAAAAACGTTGGCTCAGTTGTGATCACGTGATGCTCTGCATCAAAACAAGAAGTGCATGTGTGATACATGATACTCGGTACTCGTAAATCAAGACTTGTTCGTTTTCCAAGTCAAAATTTATTAAAAATCTTTGCTCATCTCGCAAACCGCATTACTCACAATCCGAGGTTTCACTGTATTAAATAAAAAAACGTGATGAGATTTAATAAGTATGTATTACAGTATGAGTGTAGTTGTTAGTTGATTCCAGCTGGCTTTCCATCACTGTACTGCAGCACTTTGGAACTACAACAGGTTCATGGTTTGACGTCTTCAGACATCTTCATCTTCAGACCCAAATTCTTCCAGTTCTGACCGCAGGAGGCGATTGGAGATTAACTGTTTTGCATTTGTTGCCATATGACTTCAATCAATGTATATATATGTATATAAATTATTTTTTGGCAATTAAATTGTTAAATTCTATTTTAAATGTTACATTTAAACACATTTTTGTGTTAAAATAACTTGAAAGCTTACAGTACAAAAGCAGCATAGTATAAAAGTAGGATAACTTCTGCATATTATTTTGTTATTGCAGCATTTCTATTAAATATACAGTATTATACAGTACATAATGGCTTTCATTTTCTGTTGTATAATAGATAAATAGCTGTAATATGTGTTAATAAACACATCAAGCAAGACAGTTTGAATGTTTAAATATTCTCAGGAGAGCAGGCTTCAAGTACGGCTGAACGGTGATAAAAATGTGATAAAATGTGCTGGGTTTATGCCACTTGAATGCAGGCATTGTGTTGGACAAGGCACTGTTGCCATGACACCCACCCACCTGTAATGTCGTGACAGCATCCAGGTGCGCGTTGACTGATTGACGGTTCTGCTGAGAAAGCCAGTCCCACACCTGCAGCTTTCCAGCATCTGTCACACAGGCAAGAGACCCACTACTGACTCTATGCAGACACTGACCAAGAACACACATACACATAGCTATACACTTACAATCTGTATCATTTTTTCACACATTCCCATCTGTACACTTAATAAAAAATAAACACGACAGCCACTGTGCCATTTAACGCCGTACCTAGGATATCTGGAGGCCTCTTTCGATTAAATCACCCTATATGTTCCCTTTGACTTTCATCCCTACGATTTCAGGCAAATTATTGCAAAGTGCTTCATGCCAACTCAAAGCATGTCTACCTTCCACTCTGGATCCCCAACAGTTTGCCTAATAGTTCAACAGAGGATGCCAGCTCAACGGTGCTCCATTCTGCCCTTACTCACCTGGACATCCCTAACAGTTATTGCAGGATGCTGAAGATAATATAGCACCAAAAGCATCCCTGTTGGATATGGGAACCGCACCGCATTGGACCACAAATCCATTGGCTGGGCTGATGAAAACCATCCAACAAATCAGTGTCACTCAGCTTCCCACCTTCGTGGACATTTACAAGAAATGCTGCCTGTGAAGGGGGAAAAGGCATTCTCAAAGATGCCTATCACCCTAATCATGAACTATTTACCCTTCTTCCATTAAGCAGGCGCTACAGGGGCCTTAGCGCTCACAAAGACAGATGGAGAAACAGCTTTTTCCCTGTGGCGGTTTCCATATTCAACAGTTGATCATGATTCACTATCCACTGCACTGCTGTAACCATTATGCATCTTTGCACTCCCCAAAACATAAAATGCTGTTTTTGTATTACTATATATTTTATTCCTATGTATATCCATTGCCCAATGGGTGGCACATAAACAGAAAAATCCAACCATCCACCCATCCACCCATCCATCCATCCATCTATCTATCTATCTATCTATCTATCTATCTATCTATCGCATATAAGCATAATTTGTTCTGGAAGCGTGCTTGTATATCAAAGCATTCGTATATCAAAGTAAATTTCCCCATAAGAAACAATAGAAACTCAGATGATTCATTCCACAACCCAAAAATATTCATAGAAAAATTATGAATACAACTTGTAAAGTAAAAATAAACCAAATTAAACTTCACTTGACTGTTGGAAAGAATCGTGACAGAGCAGTGTTTCTGTTAATGTGTGTGTGTGTGTGTGTGTGTGTGTGTGTGTGTGTGTGTGTGTGTGTGTGTGAAGCTGAGTTAAGGCAAGAGAGGCGAGGAGTAGGGAGGGGGCTACTGTGTAGGAGGACTTTCACACGCAGACATGCGCGCATGCACAAACCCACAAACACACACACACTAACGGAAACACTGCTCTGTTGGGAAACTTCCTTAACAAGGAACCTATATAATGACATACACACACTAACAGAATCACTGCTCTCTGATAGAGGGAGATTCTGGACACTGGATCTTTAAAAAGGAACCTCTCTAATGACACTTGCAATTGCTCTACATGCATGCACAGATGTTCACTGTACGAGTGACGTGCGTGCACTGAGACTTAGCATGGGAGGCGATAACCCACAATCCTGCAGCGCTTGAGAGAAGAACCATCTCAGTTGTGATCACGTGACACTAGGCAGACAAAGTGCATGCGTACTACTCGTATGTCAAGACCTCGTCAGTGTATCAGGTTAAAATTAGTTACAAAATTTAGCTCGCCTTGCAAAACACTTGCAGACCAAGTTACTCGCAATCCAAGGTTCCACAGTATGAGATATATATACGTTATCTGTGTTATATATACACAGACAGCATGTTATTTACTGTCTTACCATGACTTTTTACCAAAATAAACCTGGACCGAAAGCCCAAAACCTCATATCGCCCCTTGTCCAGGGTCCCAAATGACACTCTTATAAACCCAAAGGCTTCATGCAGACGATGGTGGTGACCTCAACCTCCTCAGGCATCAGCTGAGCCGCACTATTGTGGTCTGAAGCACAATAATGCTAACAGTGGAGTGTAAGTTAAGTGCAAGCAGCCCACTAACCTTCTACCGTCTGTATTTCAGCCGGTCACCCCCCCCAGAGCAACATTGGCCAGATACAGAAGGAATATAACTGGTTAAAGCACTGACAGAGCCAGGTGGTAGAAGTGGAAGGGGTAGCCCAGCAGAACAACCAGACAAAGGGCCGGCTTTATTACCGCAAACAGCAGCAAAGCCAGGAATGCTACCTCCTTTTGGTACACAGGTCCAAGACCAGACATGGACTACACACATTTCCTAGAAGGCTGGAGGAGTTTACTTGTTTCAGGCAAGTGAGCAAGCATTAATGTCAAGCACTTGGCAGTGAGTTTACTACCTCACTAAGATGAGTGTTCATCATCCAGATACTACAACATAATGTGCTGCCATGCCAGTGATGTCAGCATTACAAATGTTGCAATTCACAACTTTTTTGGCCAAGGTAGGAGGGAGATGCGCCCACACTTTTTTTTGGAGTTTTTTGGTCATGAAGGTATTACCATCGTGCAATTGATCTCTTCACCTCAGTAAGCAGTAATGCTTACATGTCAGAGTCTTCCAAGTCAGTGCTTGCCATTTAACTCACTATTCATTAACAACAAATTTGATTTTCAATTTTAGTAGACCAGATGTCGATTATTCGGTGCAACCCTTGTCCACACTAATGCATTGGAAATAGACTTGACCACTGTGCTGTCCCAAGAATTTAAGAAGACCAAGTCCTGTATGTGACAGAGCAGAAGTAAATGGCTATGGAACAGGAGGCCTTTGCCATCAAATTGGTAAAAGAAGAGTTGAGGTATCATGTAGTCGGCTGACACTTCATCTTCGTCAGGGATCTTGCCCCCCTTCAATGGATGGCAATGACAAAGAACATCAATGCATGCATCACATGCTGGTTCCTCTTACTATAGGACTTTTACTTTCAGGTCCAGCACCAAGCCACGGCCCACATACAACAGAACGGATGGCCTTTCCAGAAAATACGCCTTGTCAAGATCTAGAGGGGATGCTGTGACAGCAAGACTTCATTGCGAATGCGAAGGAGAAACCATGCTTCTCACTTGAATGCCACTGCAGTGCTGAACAGTCAACTACAGTTCAACACCAGTGTTTTGAAGACTAGCCAATGGGAAAAAAAAAAAAATGGAACCAGCTGAGTTGAATCCCTCAATCTAATCCGAGGAGCCACTGGAGTGTTATAGGGCACTATGCACACAATCAGGTGAGTGGTTCCCTTTGTGCTACTTGCTTTGATGATCCTTTTCTGTCTCACCAGTAGTGCTCTCTCTTTCGAGCTGCTGGTTGAGGCATCTTTCTCCCAAAGGATGTCTCCGGGAGCTGCTGCCATTGTAATCTGCGCTGATCCCTGCTGCCCTGCCATGTAGTGAGCAACCTCAGCCAAAGACCAGCTGGATGCATTGAGAGCGCCCACACCTTTTCTCCCCTGTACTGCTGAACTTTCTTGTTTCCCTTTTTCACTACCTATCCTCCCTCAACCTTCTCCTCATTGTGATTAATAAAAAGCACACTGATTTCCACCAGCACTCGTCTTTGTGCCTGTCTTCTGCTTGTCACCGCTACACGATCTACTCTAATTTTTCAGATGCTTCTGACACAGTCATCTCGCCATGAAGCAAATTTGACCCTCATCGGAAATCTCTCGGAGATCTTATGTATGCCCATTTTTCCTGATTTCCAATACATCAATTTCAAGAACTGACTGCTCTCTTTGCTGCCTAATACATTCCACCCCATGACAAGAGAACGAGAGAATCAAGAAGATTCACTTTACCTGTCAGGGCTCTTAACATTATGGCTGAGCAGTATATATAATTTTTTCCCCCTAATACTGTAGTTTTATGCATGCCCACATTCTCACATCATACTCTCACATGCATAACACCCTCACCTGAGCCTGTCACAATGTAGCCCTCCCACTCTGCTATGAAGCAAAGGCTTGTGACAGCATTAAAAGTGTAGACTGATTTCACACACTGGCCTGGAAAGGAGAGAAACACCATTAAACACAGGATTATGACGCATATTTCATTTCATGCCAGGCATTCCAGTTTATACTGATATATTCATGAGTAGTTTAAACATTACTCACTGTCGACTATAAATATTTACATCTGTTCGTTATTTAATACACAGGCATTATGGATGTACATGCATATTTAAACGAATGCCAGAATTCATGTGGGTATTCATTAAGCCATGAGACGACATGAAATCAGCGAGAAAATAAAGCTGTATCTGTTGGTACTATGAAACAAAAAGCAGCACAGTTGTGGGCACTAAAACAATTTCCAGTAGCGTCCAGGTCCACTTTATTATGCCATAAATGGTATTAAAAAGGAAGAAAAAAAAAAAACAGGTACCTTGGGTCGACAAAAAAAAAGGCTATTTTACAACAGGTGCCACATTCATCACGTTTTCATAAGTTTATTACATATAATTGAACATATTTTACTGGTTTAGTAAATATAACATTGAAATATCATAAGGGACATTTTATAATGAACATGTGCACTGCGACTGTAGTTGGTTCTAATGATCTGTCATGATTGTTTTTTTCAGCATCCTGATACTACAATTCAAAATGGGCCAAAACATGATATCTCAAAAAAGTATCTCAACTAGGTGTAGTGTCCGTAACCTTTTTTGAATTCAAATCTCCTTCAATGACCTTAACTGTTATTCAGATGAAACTTGGCCAATTTAGATTACAAATGGAAAGACATGAACCTGAAAAAGTGTATTATTCCAAAATGCTAAATTGTTAAGATATTGCAACATGAATTTGACATGGTTACGGACACTACAAATTTTTTTTAAAGAAAAAATCCTTGATGTTTAATGGAATTTTGCTTTAAATTAAGCAACAAATTTTACAGGTCATAAGCTTACATCAATTTTAGTATCAATACTCATAAAGAAATATTAATAATTTGCATTTTAAATGATTATTATTTGAAGCGAGACAGTATAACGCTGGCCCTTTTTAGGGTGCATATAAAATCTTTAGGGAAGCAAGATCACACTTCCATGTTGCATAAACTTCAGAAGTAGCTTCTTTGGCACACATATTTTCTGTATTATATGTATAACATAAAAAAAAAAAATTCAATCAGCCCCGATACTGTGTTTTGACCAAACAGTTGTACCCTTGGAAGCTTCTATGGCACTCTCAACTTTCAAGTAGTTTGAATTTTAATCAGCGCCGGTGCACTCACTGCTACTTTAGAGCTGCAGCCTGAAATATTAACCTGATTTCGGTAAAGCTTTTACTGTGCTGTTTTTTACATTTCTGATCACTATATCTCCATATTTTTTATCTATCGAACATATGCCTATCAAACACATGTGCCGCCACCCACAGGAGGAAAGTTTAATTGCAGGAGAAAATGTAGAGCAGGTATTCGAATGGCACAAATTAGGCAGAAGGTACATCCCTAATAGGCAGATGTTCATTTAAAAAAAATAAAAATAAAAAAAGATACATGTAATAAAAAACCATTACAAACCGCTTCATACAACCAATAAAAACAATTGAAAATATGATCTTGTGTGTAACCAGGCAACTGTTGTATGCATGGAAGGTATGATTCACGTGGCGATGGAGATCCAGACTTATCGACGGGATTAAAATTGTTGAGCGTGACTCACCAGAACTCAGAGTCCATATTCGCACACAGCAGTCGGTGGAGCCACTTATGATGAACCTCTCCTTCTCAGACAGATGCAGAGCAGATGCTAGAGAGAGAGAGAGAGAGAGAGAGAGAGAGAATGGGCGGATTGCCAAACAACATGATTATAAGACCAATTTGAAAAAAAAACAATTATTAACTCATTATGGTGAAGAAAGTCAGAAAATTGATCAGCCATCAGTTATATTTCAGTGTGTGTGTGTCCTTGTATGTCTCTGTCTCTGTCTGTGTGTGTGTGTGTACCTAATTGCCTGCAGTATTCTGCAGGTGGTGTATTAAGACAAGTGACGCCACCACTGTGGCCTCCGAGATTGCGCTGCTCCGTTGCCGTGGGAACGTGCCACACCTTCACCGTAGTATCACGACTTGTGAAAGAGTTTAGCATGAAGCTGTGATTTCACGCTTTATTAAAGTCACAAAGCCTATATCTTTGCTCATGGAAAAAAAATACCTGCCAGAAATCACAAGATTGTCCACGGCAGCTACACAAGTGATGATGTCACTGTGACCTTTTAGAGTCCTGAGGCGAAACTTGGCCTTTTCCCACAATGCTTTAAGAGACGAGAATCCGGCGTCTGGAATAGAAATATGGATACTTTACTGGTTTGAAGATGCGCCTGGAATACAAGGGTGAGATGTGGAGCTTTCAGGTATCTGAGCATGCATGAAAGGAAGTGTGTGTGTGTGTGTGTGTGTGTGTTTGACCTGGATCTGGCAGGCTCTGGCTCTGTCCTTCAACTTTTATCTCTTTTATCTCCTCCTGTGCTGCACTTTTTCCTTTATCGTCCTTCTCCAGGTGGTCCCCACGTGCGAGTTTCACGGCCGGAGCGTGATCGGTGAGATGCTCCGGTGCACTATCTCTGAGGCCCACAATAGCAAACAACAGTCAGAAACACCAAAGAACATCATTCACACATTCATTCATTCATCTTCGGATACTGGTCAGGGTCACCGTGAATCAGGATTCTGTCCTGGGACACACATGATTCGGGAATACACACTGAATCCCCTGAATGACTGGATTTACATTACAAGCATACAGGAAAGCAGACATGACCAGTGTTGAAGAGTGTGTATGTGTGTGTGAACATCCTCTGCATGACACACTCACTCATCGTCGCTCGACCACTATACCGCTTTGTCCTGTATACAGGGTTTCGGGGGGCCTGGAGCCCATCCCAGGAGACTTAGGGTATGTATAGTACATCCTGGACTGTACGCTCATTCACACACTATGGGGAACATGCAAACTCCATGCACACAGACCCTGAGGCGGGAATCGAACCCGGACCCTGGAGGTGCAAGACGACAGTGTTAACCACTTAGCCACCCACTGTAACACATTAGTCCATATGCACAGTGTGAATGACTGAGGGACACCGATAAAACTGAAAGATGAGGATTAGATACACTCTCTTCATTTCTGTCACACTTACACTTGTCTTTTCATTTTATCCTCCTCTTCACCCACAATACAGTGGCTTTGCTGCGGGCCAGAAAGTTGCAGCAGGAGCTCGGCCAATCTGCTGCGAAGCTCCTCCTTCTTCGAGACCTAAGAGAGGGACAGAAAGAAAGGAAGAAGAAAAAAATAGAAGGGGGGAGAAAGAGAAAGAATTAAGTTCTCTGCATGCAAATTAAGTTGAAGTTGAAATAAGAATCGAACAACCAAAAACCGTTACAGATTTTAAGGCAGGAGTTCAAGAATGCAGACGTCAAAGACGTATTGCAGGGAATATACTCGACGGCCACTTTATTAGGAACACCTGTACAACCTGCTCATACCGAAATAAAATGTGATCTCAGTAACTTTGACTGACTGATGAATCTCATCAGATTCGTTCTGTAGAGTTTATACGGAGGGAAACAGAAAAAAAACAACAACCACACTTTGTTTATGAAAGAGAGCTCGAAGGGAAAAGGCCAGCCTGCTTTGAGGGTGATGGCTACCACTGTGGGCACCGTGTAATTGAAAACTGGGCTGCCGGTGATTGGAAAAGGACCAAGGTGATGTTTTTCATTTCTTTAACTGTCCGGTTGCGACAAGTCTGTACCAGCTGTAGTCTCTTTCTTAATGGATCGCAATAGAGCCCCATGTGGGCTTCTGCTGTTGTAGCCCATCTTCTTTAAGGTTTTGAAGTTTTGTGAGTTGCGAGGTGCTTTACTGCTCACCACGGATGTAGGAGATGTATAAGACAGTATAGATAAAGAATAGACATACAGTACTGTATGATGTATGTAATTTCATTAAAGCTGCCGTATATGATTTTTCAATCACAAGTATCGTGGCTTATATGCTGCTTATGAATCCGAGGCTGATACTATAAGGGTATGAGTTAAAGTAATTCCCAATACACAGATCAGCCATAATATTTAGTTCCCCTTGAGCCACCACAACAGCTTTGACCCCTTGAGGCATGACTCCACAAGATCTCTAAAAGTGTGCTGTAGTGTCCGGCGCCAGGATGTTAGGAGCAGCCTTCATGGATCCGACTTGTTTGTCCAGGACATGACAAGGATGCACGATCTGGGGAAATTAGTGGCTGGATCAACAACCTTGCTTAGCCAGATGTACAGCAAGCTGTGATGTAGTGTGTTCTGTTACATTTCCAAAATAAAATGGTGATTACCATCCAATATACCAATACATTCCCATGTTTTTTTTTACAACCGTGGTAGGACTACCGGTCAACAATCACATGATCATTCACAGACTACAGGCTGGTTGGGAATGCCAATGAGCCTAATCTGTGGGAGAAACCCGGAGGAAACCCACCAAGCATGGGGAGAACATGCAAACTCCATGCACACAGGCCCCAAGGCGGGAATCGAACACGGAACCTTGAGGTGCAAGGCGACAGTGCTAACCACCAAGCCGCCGTGCCGCCATATAACTAATAATCAATGTTGGTGGTGGTAGTGTTATGGCTGATCGTTGTAAATGTGCTCATATAAGCTTTTGGATATCATAATGCATTTCTAACTCACTTAGTTATCGTCTATGTCCGCTAAATCCTGTACTCAGGGTCGCGGGTGGCCTAGAGCCTATCCAAGGGCACGAGGTGGGGTACACCCTGGACAGGGTGCCAATCCATCGAAGGGCACACACATGCATACTATGGGGAATTTGGGAACGCCAATTAGTCTAATCTGCATGCCTTGATCCATAGGAGGAAAACGGAGTACCTAGAGGAAACCCACCAAGCACAGAAATCGGACCTAGACGGCAATCGAAGCCGGACCCTGGAGGTGCAGGGCGACAGTGCTTAACACTAAGCCACTACTGCTGTTTACCACTAAGGTAAACAGCATTACAATATAATATTCATATCAGAAAACCTGCTGTTGTCTAGTCCGTCTATGGCTATCGATGGTGTTGTACAGTAACCGCACTCATGCACTGTAAGTCGTGCTCGAGTGTGCTTCAACGTCCGAACATCATGATTGTTTGGCTCACTCCATTTCAAACTCCATTGCCCAAAATACCACACGACAAACTAACACGGCTAGCCGGGATTGATTACAGCTCTCAGCACCGCTGATTACCAGCTCACACCTGCACGAAATTCTCTCACAACCTCCTGCCCTGTATTTAAGTCATTCATTCACCACCACTCAAAGTGGAGTAAACACACTGTGTCCCTCACCTTCTGTTGCTAAGCTCTCGATTTTCTTGATTTAGACCCTTTCTATAGCCTTCCTCGTCGCTCCGTATGTCCGCCACCACAGCCGGTCCTCAGTTTTTGAATTCTGATAAACCGGTGTTTGCCTTAAGTTATTAAAAGCTGATGTCTGCATTCGGGTTATCTCGGCTCCCTTTTACAATCACCAGAATAAACATCAGGAAAAAACTAAACGGGTCCCAGGTGACTGAAACAGCACTACCACACTATCACAATGCCGAGAGCAACGTCCCTATTCATATTGCTGCACTCATTTTTTTTTTTTTTGGGACATTTTCAGCACATTAAATTGCAAATCATCAGAGCTAACCCATGGCCGCTTATCACCGCTGACATTTAACTTGGAATGTGCCGTCCGGCCCGTACGAGCAGCTCCGTAGAGAATTACCTGGAGAGAGAGTGTGAACACCTTTAAGCTTTTCTGCCTTCATGTTACGCAGTGCAAGCCAGCTGAACCAGCCTTTATGTAAAGCAGATACCTCCTGGGCTCTGTACTCAAGAACTACGGAATTTAAACACAGTCCAGTTACTTTAGTCTAAAAGTAATCTTCTCTAAATGCTCCTCGTTGCTTTAGGTAATTTGCTTTTTGAGCACAAGAGGCCATAAACAAGGACGTAGTAAAAACGCAGGCCTAATTAGATGAGCCTGGAATTACAGCAGAGTTAATGATATGTAAGGAATAAATCATGACAGGCTGTTATAGGAGAATAACTGTTCCCACACTGTTCCCCTCCCTGAACAATAGCCAGCGTCTTATTTCTCGTATAACACAGGAAATTTCCACTTTTATAATACTGTATACTTTACCGTTTATATATTTCACCCTCTTATAACACTGGAATTTAACGCTTTTATGTTTTAATTTGTACACAAATGACACGTTGCACTTTTTAACCATACATTTTATTTTGTGGAATATACGTTATAGCAGCTATAAACAGTCATTCCCTCAACAGCATCTCTTTTCTTGAAGGGAATCAGCATGTGCAAATTTCTCTGTTCTTCCGGCGGCAGAAATCTTACTAGCTGGGCGATGTGTCCTATGCATTGAATACCTGAGACAAAATTAAATTTTCCATTTCAAAACGATTATTTTTCTTAAAATGAATAAAAATTAATAAGACTAGAGGGTATAGAATTTTCAGGGGGGATGAGAGGTACTTAGTGCTCCCACATTAATTACAGGCAATCAGGGGCGTCTGTGAGCTCACGCAAGCGGAAGGAGCGGATAGCGCTGTCCTCCGAGTGTGTTACTCCGCCCCCAATGGTGCATGAACGAGCAGTTCGAAAAGTGCGATTGGTTGGTGTCACGTGCTTCAAAGGAAACACGACTGCTGGTAGTGGAGCCCCCTAGTGACGGGGAGGAATTGGACACGACTAAATTAGGGATAAAAACAGTGGGATAAAAATAATTTAAAAATATTATTTTAGAATATAGAATATTTTTTTTATCACTAAAAAAAAAATTTTGTAAACCACATGCAACTTACATGCTAAATAAAATCAAACAGGTGCCTGACTGCATTTTACATGTTTTTAGCAAGAGACACAAGCATGTCCACTGCATCAGGCTTGAGACGTGCCCTGTGACATCCATAAAATACATTTAAATTTTTCAGCATCAATATAAACCATAAATTTGAATTCATCGATAATAACGATTAATCGCGCAGCTCTACTGGCTGTTCCAAACTCCTTCCATTATTCTCTTTCGGCTGTTCCCGTCAGGTGGCTGCCACAGCGGACCATCCGATCCACATACAACTTGGCACAGGTTTTACACCAAATGATGATCATCCGCACCTATTCTACTTGCCAGATCATAAAAAATTATTAACAAGAAAGTAATAAGAGCTCATCTTAAAACTTTTCGATACGACCTCGTGTATATATATATATATATACTGCTTATATATATACATGACCTAGGGGTTTGATCTTTTGACCATCATAAATAAAAACGTGAGTGCACACATCATCTGTGACAATAAAAAAAGAAATCATCGAAAAGCGGTGAGAAATTCTTGGACGTATTTCTGACAGAAATACCATGGTCGCTGGGAAGCTGTGTTATTGTTTAGACAGAGACAAATGACTGATGCCCAAGTTTGTCTTCTGGGATCATGTAGCAGCTGCTCCTGCTGGCATCCAGTGTGAGTCCAGATATTTGGGATCCAATAAGAAAAGATAGAGCCTGAATGTTGCAACTACTCAAAAATGTATCGTTTAATCGTTCTCTGGTAAGCACTTCATCCTGCTCAGGGCTGTAGTGAATGAATGAGGCATGAGCGAACACACACACACACACACACACACACACTGCATGTACGTCTATATATATATATATATGTATATAATAACATGTTTCTTTTATTATTTTATTATTAAAAGAAACATGTTATTATTATTATTATTATCCTTTCAATTTATGTTACTTTAAACACAATTCCTTTACAAATCGGTTAAATTTAACTTCCCAACCTACAGTATCTGCAAGGCTCACTTTACGCTGCATGTCAACATTCTGGCACGAGCATGTGTGTAACAACAGGGTAGCAATCTTTCACTAAAATGCTGCTCTATATGTAGACGTTCATCATATTTTCACCACACTAACCTCAAGCACTATGCTTTATAAATTACACGGATATACACTGATCAGCCATAACATTATGACCACCTGCCTATTATTGAGTAACAGTAATACACTGTGTTTTGATGCCTTTCTATCACAACACGCATTAACCTTTTCATGATTTGTTCTGTAA
The DNA here is from genome assembly GCA_030068045.1 of Platyallabes tihoni. Classification (NCBI taxonomy): domain Eukaryota; kingdom Metazoa; phylum Chordata; class Actinopteri; order Siluriformes; family Clariidae; genus Platyallabes; species Platyallabes tihoni. The sequence continues at coordinate 9,092,062 of JAQQZS010000033.1, forward strand.
ATAAAAGTTGTATTATTGTCAAAAACAAATATCTAAAAAATATTTGCCCAACATTTCTTCTAGTTCCACGGTATAGTTCCGCAAGATGCCCCAAAAAGATCAAAACCAAAATGGTGCACCCGGCTGAAAAAATTGAAGTGCGTGCTGCGTGCTGTTATTAATTTCTGGCACTTGAAGGGAAACAATGCGAAGAAGATTCATGATGAACTGGTTGACTTGGGAACGATTTCTGCCTCATCCGTAACGCTTTTATGTTTTAATTTATACACAAATGACACGTTGCACTTTTTAACCATACATTTCATTTTGTGGAATATACATTATAGCAGCTATAAACAGTCATTCCCTCAACAGCATCTCTTTTCTTCTTTCCCTTGAAATGAATGATTAATGAAATTAATGGCATGTGCAAATTTCTCTGTTCTTCCCGTGGCAGAAATCTTACTAGCTGGCCAATGTGTCCTGTGAGTTGAATACCTGAGACAGTTCTGAAGATCCCCGGTTCAAACCCCATGACCATCAAATTGCCATGGTTGAGCCCTTGAGCAAGGCCCTTATAATAAACTAGTGAAATTGAATGTGTGATGTTCAGCATTGCAGCACTCGACTCTCGAAATGCCACAGGTAGAACAAATTTGAGATCAGGTAATGACAGGCTCTGTGCAGATTAGAGTACTAAAACATGAGATTGAGCAGACAACTGAGGCTGAAAGAAGAAGCAGTGAGTGAGTGAGCGACTGAGTGAGCGGCCTTGAAGCCCAAAACCCCCTAATCCCCGTCCCCCCGGCTCCTGTAGAGACGTGTCAGTGAGCCATAAGGCCATGGGGACCAACTCTTGCCCATTTTCCAATACATCAACTTGGAGAACTGATTGCTCACTTGCTGCCTAATATAGCACACCGCTTGACAGGTGGCGCTGTAATGAGATAATTACTGTTATACGTCACCTCTCGGTGATCTTAATGTTATGGCTGATTAGTGCACACTTGTATCGGAACAAACACACACTGATCAGCCACAACATCAGCCATATATTGTGATATTGATCAGTTATTTGTCCTATAGAAGGTAACGCAGATGAGGCGTATATTCTCGTTTTGATCCAACCAAATGGACGTTCCTTCTTCATGAGGAAACATATCTGTAACTATACACAATAACTATTTTTTGTTTATCCATGTGAGACATAAGCTGGTCGTTAAAGTGTTCTATCAAATGTTCTCTAAATGTAAGAAACTAAAGCAATTAAAAAAAAAAAAAAAAAAAACAATAAAATATTAAAAAAAAAAAAAAAAAAGAATCAAAGATTTAAAAAAAATAATTAAAATTAAAAAAATTAACCTGGGGCATCAAATCGCTTTGAGCTTATAATTAAAAGTACCAGATGCAATCATTTGCAAACATTAATTAATGTGCATAGAATCAAGCAGGTTTCATACAGGCTTTGTCACAGACTTCCTAATAATAGCTCCACCTTGTGTACTACAACGGGAAATAAGAAATGACAAATACAAAAATCTGATGCTTTTTCACTTTTAGGGATGATCACAGCGGTCAGCGTCGGGAAGCCACCAAGTCTTCTCAGTTATTTGCATTAATGTTTTAATAAGAAGCCGATGAACATAACTTTAAAAAGAAACCTTTAAACCTTTAAGTGCTGTTTGGGGAGGTGAAAATGAATTGAGGTAATAACTGTTATTCTGCAAAGCTGCGTCTATGGAGACCATCAGGATGATTTTTGTATCTTTTCCTTCCCCTTTTATTATTATTATTACAGATAATGGTACAGAATATGGATTTACAGAAATAATAATAATAATAATAATAATACAACTGAAACGTACAAATTTCTGTGCACTCAAGTAAAACCAAGTCAGCATGGAGATAACATAGCAGCAACATCTATATGTGAAAAAAATCCTCAATTTCTTATAGTAGAAACAAAAGGTTGGAAATATTACGCAAGTTGAACATTATGCAATCACCATAGAGCGTGCATTATTGATTTTTAGCTTTTTTTGATTTGCCATTGTTAAAAAAATGTCATAGAACATGATTCAATTTTCCAGAATCGATGAAGAAAGACAGGAAAATGATTATTTCCAATGTTTACAGTTTAAAGAAAGTAATGGAGGGTGTAATAATATTACCGGCTGTGCAGTCGAGAACAGCAGCAATCACAAAAACCCAGCTGGATGGCGGGTTTTTAAGTAATTCTAAAGTAATATGCAATAATAATAATAATAATAATAATAATAATAATATTAATAATAATAATAACAATAACGCATGTATAGTATAATTGTTTCACAATTGTCTAATGTTCACATGATCAAAGTTTCTTTTCAAAAATTTTATCATCACTGTTACATTATTCGTACAGTGGTAGTTTGGCAGAAAGATTTTTCAGTTAAACATGCTTAGGCATATTTTCTCTCTTGTGAATCCTACAAGTGCTACTTTTTAATGTTCATCTAAGGAGTGCTTTTTTAAAAATCTTTTTATCTTAATAAATATATTATAAATATATTTCCATCCATAAGTCAGGTCTATACTGTATGTATTTGAATGTGTCAAAATTGTTCACCTATTGATGCTGCTATACAACCACCACATTAGATTTGTATAGAAGAGATCAAGATGCAGATGTAGTGCGGTTATAAGTGAAGTGTACAGCAGTGGCCGAAAGTATTAAGACAACATAGGCCATGTATTATAGTTCTCCATGTGCCAAAAAAGAGGCAATGTCACCAATTCATTCGAGCCTATCTGATGGAAGGGTTGTGAATCAGCTGGTTTAGTTAATGGATGGAACAAATATGTGGCAGGACTTATTTTCTGAAGTCGGGGTGTCCACCTCTGCACAAAACTGTCTAAACCCAAGTGTTCAGGAAGCAATTAAGCAAGCACAGATTGATTGAGTGACATTAGAGTCCTGCAGGCGTCTTTTTCACTCTATGCCCAGCCGGATCCAGCAGGTTTTGAAGAAGAAAGGACTTCATTGCTTAAAATAATGAATCATATTTCTTGTCAAGATTTTAACATTAAAACATAAAATTCCATTTTTGTTTCAATACTTTTGGCCACCAGTGTAGCTTTTCAAATTCAAAAGGTTAACCAAAAAAATTAACTTTTTTCATTTCACCAAAGACAAAACTAAAGGCAGCCGATGTACAGACTAGGCAAGGGATCTCCAGGGAGGAAACTTTTGGTGATGTCTGGGCACTCCAGACTTCAGGCAGTCATTGACTGCTAAGTGTGTGTGTATCCAGGTATTAAAGATAATCCTAAACTGTATAATTGTTAGTTTGTCCAGTTACTTTTGAGCCAGTAAATATGGAGCGAGATACACTTCAATCACAGAGAAAGATTACAGAGGCAAATTATAGAAAATAATTATCCAGCTGTATTTACTCAGTGTGACTCACAATCAAGTGAAAGATATAACACCAACATGTCAGAAAAAAACTACGGGAAGAGAAATCACAGTTTGTCTTTCAACTGTGATCAGCATTTTGATTAGCTCAGCATTAAAAGCTGGAGCATTTCAGCCCCTCGAAGTAGAATTGAAGCAAACAATCAATTGTGGGTGGCAAGACACCGTCAATCTCTTGGATAAAGTTGTGCACAGGCACAAGTCTGGAGATGGATACAAAAAAATCAAAAGCTTTATCACTGCTCAGAACCACAGTGAGTCTATTATGAAAAACTGGAAGGTATAACACAGACGCTCCAGATCTCAGAACATCGCGCCAAACTAGATGAGAGAGTCAGGAGGAAACTGGTCAGAGAGGCTACCAGGAGGCCTACAGCAACTCTGAAGCAGTTGCAGGATAAAGAGTGGTCATTGTATGTCCAAGAATATTACAAATTGTATGTGACAAGAATATCACAAATTCTCCACAAATATGGCTTGTATGGGAGGGATGCAAGAAAAAGCCGTAACTGAGCTTTGCCAAAATACATCTTGAAAACTCTGTGATCACATGTGATCACATGGAAAAAAGGTGATATGGTCAGACTATATCTTAAAAAAAATTCACAACACCAAAAGACATGTCTGGTGGAAATCCAATACAGCTCACCATCCAAATAACACCATTCCTACAGTAAAGCAAGGAGGTGGTAGCATCCTGTTATGGGGGTGTTTATCTCCAGGAGGGACTGGAGCACTTTTCAGGATAGAAGGAAAATGGATGGGGCAAAATACTGTCAAATTCTTGAGGAAAGAATCTGAGGAAAATCTGCTGGCTTCTGCTAGAAAGTTGTCAATAGGAAGAGGGTTTACTTCCCACATGACAATGACCCAAAGCGGACAGCAAAACTGACCACATAGTTTTTCTTTTCTAAATAAATTCTTTCATTTTTGTGAAGCTGCTTTGAGACAATGACCATTGTTAAAAGCGCTATATAAATGACTTGAAGGCTGCAGTCCACAAACGGTCACCATTAAATTTAAGTTTTGCAAAGAGGAATAGGCAAATACTGCAAAGTCTTGATGTGCAAAGCTTTGTGTGCTAATGAGAAGCTGATTAGAGTTTTTTAGAGTCATTTTTAAGAGTGGGCGTGATCCTTTTCCAAATCAGTGATTCTGTTTTTAAAACAAAAACTTTATTTCTTCATTTCAGGCTGCACAGCAACAAAATGTGATTTTTTAAAGGGGGTGATTCTTTTTTATACCCACTGTATTTACATCCATAACAAATATATTGAATTGATGCAAATGTAAACTTGTTTATTGTAGTTTGTCTATTTGTATTTTGAGATTTTATTTCATATTATTGACCACAAAACGTTCTCTATTTACCGAGACTGAAAGAACACATATGCTGCAAATTCAAGTGGAGAGCATGTGAGATGCAGGGAAGGGAGCCCGGGCATCCAGGCTGTGCCTGTTAATATCACTGCAGATTGATATCTCCTGTTTTACTGTGCAGAAAATAATTTCCTAAGTGTTATCGCTATTTTTGAGTGATCACTCTTCTAGTGTGCCCTGGTGTTAAATCGCAGAGCTCTTACACAAAATGCATAAAGTTTGGCAGTTCTGGTAATATGATTTAATCTGAGTAAACATCACTGCATATAATGGCAGTGTAATATTATCTAGAGATGATTTAACTGTTGTACCACATAACCCTAGCTGGCACTATGCAGAAACACAAAGCAAACTGCAAGCTGAATCAGAACTTTTAGCATTGTACATGTCGTGTACAAGAAACACAGTAATAAATATGTCATCTCTATCATAAAGAGAACTGATTGAACAGTTTGGGCAAGAATGTCAAATATAATAGATCGTCAATGTCTCAGGATGCATAGAGGTTAATCAGTGACCCACCTCATAGTGAACTTTCACCCTCAGTATGCCTAATCTGGCAAAAGATCAATTTGAGGTGATTGTTTCTGATTAATTCATGGTGTGTTAGTTCAGTATTTTTGTTTGAAATCTTTTCTCCCAAACTTTTAATCCCAAAAGAGTTAAAAACAGGAGAAGTTGCTGCCAAATATGAAGTGTGTATAAATGTAACAAATGCATTTGTTATTGTTTTATTACCCATAATACCACTATGCCTCTTTGGCATAATTTTCTTTTTATGCTTGTTTTAACTTAATATTACCTTCTTTTTTTTAAAAAAAAACAACTTTTACTTATTTGTCCACTTAAAAGAAGACAATGTGGTCTACAGATGACAAGATACATTTATGTGCAAAAATCTCAAGTCACCCTGCTTTCTCCATATTTTGCTTCCAAAGACCCAGACTTTCTTGTATTTTTAATGCGGCTTTGAGGAATAGCTCTCCAGGCTTCCTGAAGAAGGTTTTTGCCTCTCATTTTCACTCCAAATCTTGTACCTGGCCAGTTTCAGTTGAATGTTTTTTGTTTGTTAATCCACATAGTGACTAATGAATCATTCAAGCATAAAAAGCTCTAACGTAAGACATAAACCAGTGAGAAACAGGTGCAGATGATGAGAAATGATCAGGTCGGTGATTAGTATACTGGTGATGCTGAATGCTGAGTGGTTGGAACAGACGAGAGGGGAAATGAGGTTGTTACGTAAACAACCAACTTTAAAATAGTATCCTTAGGCACTTGGCAGCCTGTCGCAGTACAACATTTGTTTTTATTTAATCTATAGTTAAAAGTTTGGACACAGCTTCTAATTCAGTGTTTTTTGTTCAGTGATTTATTTTCTACATTCTAGAACAATACTGGAAATATCAGAACTATGAAATAACACATATGGCATCTTGTAATTAAGTATCAACAACAACAACAATGGTCAGTTGTTATTTTAAGACACAAAGGTCCGCTGTTCTGGAGTAGTCCTTGCAAGAATCGTATTGCAAAACCCATCAAGCACCATGATGAAAATAGCTCTCATAAAGACCATCTCAGGAAAACATGACCAAAACTCACATCTGCTTCAGAGGAGAAGTTCATTTAGAGTTAGCAGCCTCAAATATCACCGATCAACAGCACCTCAAATTAGAGCCGTTATGAAGCATGAGTAGCAGACATATCTCAATATCGAATGAGATTATTGTATATTTTGGATGCCTTTAACAATGTTTTACCATGTTGAAAGAAATAAAAAATCAGTAGAGACCGTGGAATTTGAAGGCGTATCCAATCTTTTGACTGGTACGGTGCATGATTTCATTTTATTAAATTAAATCAAGACTTTGCACAGTAATTTATGACTGCCTGAACAGGAGAGAAAAATCTGCTCAGTTCCTAAACAAAATGTGATTTGTTGAACACAGAGGTAACTTCCACTTAATTGCAATAAAACAAATAAATGTAATGTTTTAGCCTTTTGGTTGTATCTTTTGAAACATGCCATGTTTAGGTATTGTATTTCCATAACAAACTGTTCATGTGGTCTTGGCATACAGTTTAGATCCTGTTAATTTGTGTTGTTGTTTACACCAGTGACAGTTAACCTTTTCCTTGGTTTGGGTCTAGAATGATTTTAACCTCAGAAGAGCATTTTGTGCTCACTATATGAGACCCAGAGTCTCTCTTGTAGACCTCTAGGCTCATGCAGAGACATCATGATATTATGTGGGAATGATAAGTGCGAGATTGTGAAGAGAACTTTGACTTGTGTACCTTCACTGCTTCTTCTGGTGTGAGGGAAACTTTGAGCTCCAGGTTCTCAATCTGCCTCAACTTCTTCTGCAGTTTCCTCACCTCCCCCATCTGCACACCCTCGGCACTTCACTGCTTTTTAAAAAAAAATCCAGATGATGTTGACTTCTGGTGATGTATGTGCTCTTGCAAAATGGAGAAATTATGAGCTGGTTTCAATCCAGTAATCTGCCTTTTTTACTGGATGTACACTAACTGGTGTAGTGTTTGCGTGAAGCCCCTGCTGGATGGATACAAGTGTAAACGTGGAAAGAGAGCCGAGAAACCGGAAGTCAACAATGAGCGAGAACACACGGCTGAATCTCAAATGCGCCACTGCTTCCTGCCTCAGTGGACTATTTAGGGTGTTTGACAATGCCTCCTACTTCTAGTCTAGGGCACTTCATAATAACTAGAGAGCTGATTGTAATTCATGCTTTATTTGAACTTTGTAACATTACTAGGACTTCTCATCGGCTCCCGAACACTGTTTGATGTTGTTTGTTCGTACATTATGTTACATTGTTACATTTGTATTATAAGTTAGTGAAGACTTTGATCTCTTTGAACTCATTTCCCTAATTGTCTTTTTGATTCTGTAGATTCTGTAAAGATGCTTTTTGGAAATGACCATTGTAAATATATAGAGATAATATGTGATGGAAAGAGCAAAATAGCAAACACAAAGTAGTCCTGAAAATTGATTCAATGAGATTATGTAAAAAAAATATATATAAAAAAATTTTTTAAGGGTGGCTTGGTGCTTGTTCCAGGAAAATTATTTACCCCACTCCCCCCAAAAAATAAATAAAATTTGGCACCCTGTCCAGGGTGTACCCTGCCTTATGCCCGAAAGTCTCCTGGGATAGTCTCCAGGTCCCCCGCGAACCTGATCAAGGATAAAGCGGTATAGAAGATGAATGAATGAATGAAAAACATTAAAAAATATAAAATAATAATAATAAAAACTATGTTGACTTAAGTATCCACCTGGTTATAAAGAAAAACTCACACAAGCAACTAAGAAGCCAAAGTGTACTCGCAACGTGATGTCACCATCACCAGGCTCTAGTGTTTGGTTTGGTTTCGGCATGGTTTAAATGACCATATGGTTTGTTTGTTTTTCTTTTTTTATGTGGAGGGTTTCGACATTTTTCACAAACTCCCGACGGGATTTTATTATATTGATCATCACTCATCCATAAATCATAGTCTTGTAATGAGAACACCTTTTAGAATCAGTATCATTTAATGTGCCATATACCTTCATGAATTAGGAAATTTATAGGTGTTTGGTCACAACAAGAATTACTATTCAAATATACAAATAAAACACCATGGCTGCTATCTTGGGTTCTATCATTCTGCCGTCTTCACAATTGGCCCTATTACATTATTATTATTAGTAGTAGTAGAAGTAGTAGTGGTAGTAGTAATGGCAACATGGTGGCATTGTCACCTTGCACTGTCACCTTGTACCTTCAAGGGTTGAAGGGTTTGATTCCCACCTTGGGCCTGTGTGTGGAGTTCTCGCTGATGACCTTCCCATGCTTGGTGGGTTTCCTCCAGAAATGCCACAGTTTCCCCATGCGGTTTTCTCCCACAGTCCAAAAACAGAGATTAGGCTAATTGGTGTTCCCATAGTCTGTGAATTGTGTGATTGTGTGATTGTGTGTGTGTGTGTGTGTGTGTGTGTGTGTAAAACCTGCCATGGGTTGGCACCCTGCATCATGCCTGAATTCTCTTGAGATAGGCTCCAAGCTTGACTGGATGAATGAATGAACTATAATAATTATAAAAATAATAACAATAACAATAATAATAATAATAATAACTATTATTATTAGTATTATTATTAGTAGTCGTATTATTATTATTATATAATAACATGATTATGCCATGTTATGATTTACATTACT
>JAQQZS010000033.1:9101403-9119868 GCA_030068045.1 Platyallabes tihoni
TTACTCGAAACGGACATGACGTCATGACGTACGGAAGACGTTAGCAAGATTTGACCTCATCCGTAGGAAGTGGAGCGTAGACAGTTCGGGCAACTCCGTAAGAAAAGGAAAAAAATAGAAAAAAACGAAGGAACGAAAACTCGTTGAATTTCTTCACTTGAGTGTTTTTCGGAGCGACTTCAAAAACTATCCCGAGCGGAGGAAGTCCCCGGGCGAGGGGCAACTAAAGTCTGCACGACTGGGTAAATCAGGCTTGATTTTTTTTCGTTTGAACCTTGTTTTTTTTTTTGCCTTGAATTTCGGCCTCCTTCGCCTTCCGTGTGCCGGAAGTCCTGCGTAAAGCCTCGGTTTCGGCGTCGACGTTTTTTTTTTTCTTCTCACTTGTTATTTTTTTCTCTCTCCAATCCTCGTGTGCACTGTTTTTTTTTTTCAGTTTATTTTCTCGGGCCCGACAGCGGGAGAGGGTGAATATGAGTTAACGTTACACCTCCCAGAAGATAATGTTACAGGCTGCTAATGAATTTGCATCAGTCACCGACGAGGCTGTTTTTAAATAAACATTATGTGATTTGATTCTTTTTTTCTTCCTCTGCACATAATGCGTAATTTTTAAATACACTTCCTAAAAACACTTCACGTTTTAGTGATAATCAGATGGGTTGTTGTGTGATGGCTATTTTTGAGCTGCGTGTCTGGAGAAGAAAAGAAACCCGCCAACTAAAGTGCTGGCCTGCGTTAGGAAACGGCTCGAGATTAGTGCACAAAGACAATCAGTGTGACTCCGGTATTATTTATTAACCGGACTGAGAGGTGTAGCTCTGTGCCGTATGCTAACCTTGACCACACACACACACACACACACTGCTTATCGAGCTGTTAGCTTCACGGGCCTTCATTCACCTCACCTATGACTGCTCTACTTCCTCAACGGCTCTTTTTAAAAATAATACTTTTGCATGTGGGTTTTATTGGAGCTCTGAACGTTTACGTCAGTTATACTTCAAACGAAGTGTTTAAATTTCTTTTGATGTTCTGTGCTTGTCACGTTTTAAATTCTGGGTTTCCTCAAAGAAACACTTTAACTCTTTAATCGATTAAATTTACTGGACAGAGTTTTTAAAAAGTCTTATTGCTTTCATTATGTCCCGTAACGTGCCTTTTATTCATATATGTATTTATTTATTTATTTATGGGAAATCACATGTAGACATTTTGCAACATTGTCCTTTTATGTCGTTTACATAAATACCAATTAAATAAAAGATGGGCATTGGTGGCTCAGTGGTAGATTTTCCACCTGTCATTCACTGGATACAGTTAAAAAAAAATCTTACTTTTTTTTTTTTTTTAGTGTTCAGTAACTTTATTTATTTATTTATTTATTTATGGGAAGTTACAAGTGATTTATACACATACCAATTAAATTAACGTAGGGTGTTGGTGGCTCAGTAGTATGTTTTTCCCCTGCCATGTGGAAGGCCTGTCCAAACTCCAGCCACTGGATGCAGTGCCGGTTCCAGGCTCGGATAAAATGGGAGGGTTGCATCTGGCGCGAAATGTGCCAAGTTGCCGTGTGGATCAGATGGTTCGCTGTGGCGAACCCTCGACATGAGCAGCGGAAAGACTAACAACCACCACCAATAAAATTAAAGAATTGCTAAATAACCTTTTCCCATTTTTCCCAAATGTCATTTCATGTTATTTCATTATTTTATATGAAATAATCTCATGATGAAGTAAGCCCTGATGCTTTCATCATGTGCCGAACTCAACAGTGACTATTTACTATTTATATTTTTTATTATTCTCTCTTTAAATTAGGAATGATGGAGGATTCCCATTTCAACTCCTACTTCTGGTCTCCGGTCCAGGGACAGGTGAGAACGTGTGCCGCTACTTCCCCGCCCGCTACCGCACACGCACATCTTAATCTATGTGTCCACATCATTTTGTTTTAATGCCTCATGTGTGTGGGTGTGTGTGTGTCAGATAGAGAATGCTGTGTTTTTAAACAAGGTGAAGGAGCAGTTGGGCCAACAGGACAAAAATCCTCCGTACCCACATGCCTCCTCCCATTACCCCACCACAGCGGTGGTGGCAGTTGCAGGGGGCGTGGCAATGGACACATCAGCTGGAGGGCGGGCGCTGAAGCAGGAGCAGCAGCATCCACCACATTCCTCGCACAGCATCACTGTGGTGCCTGTACCGTCCACCGGAATCATGACAGCTGGTACGGTAGATACGATCATGGTTGTGAAATGACTCATGGTCCAGTTGGCATGTGCTGATGAGACATACATGTATCATACGGGGTGTCTAAATGGTCTTAATACATATGGGAAATGAACACATTATCTACAAAACATCAGTGACATGATTGATGTTTCTTTGGGGAGTTGTCTCTGCCACTCATGGTGATCTCACTTACATATTACTCATGTAGTTGTACTTTAAATGATTAGTCTGAAAGATCTTTGTACTGCATTATTTCCTGGTACACCATGCCAGTCATGTGCCCCTCAGGTAAAAAAAAAAAATAATAAATCAAGGAGGTGATTGGCAACAGCGGCCAATCTAAAAACCAAAAAACTGTTGATTTAACTGTCGGTTCATTTCCAGCATGTATGAAGTCTTTCATGGCATCCTGTAGTGTTATGGTTTTCCTTGCTTTCACAGATGGCACTTTGCACATGTTTTGCTACACATTATACAGGTACAAGGCTGGCTGATTGTGAAGTGGTTTTGGTCACAACAGAACGCGTCCAAAGTTTCAGGGAGGCACTAAGTAATTTCAAATCCTTTATTTTACTCCCTTGAGGAACAAATGAGACAAAACAACAAGAAGGGCACTCCACGGGAAAAATATCCTCGTTAATCAACCAATATAAGTAGATTATAGATAACATAAGACAATGTATTGATTTTTTTTTTTCAAAATTGTATTTTAACTAAAATTCCAAATGGGCACACTCATGGGTATGCAGTTGTTCCTCTGATCTGATCTGTATACCAGTAAAGATACAGTGAAGGCAAACGGCATTTCCATCACCAGAGTTAAATCTAACTTTCATTATTGATGATAATCTTTTTCTTTCTGCCTCTCCCGTTACGGGTCACCATAGTAAGTTTTTTTTTTTTTTTTTTTTTTTTGGTTTGATTTGGCTCAGGTTTTACACTGGATACCCTTTCTCATAATACAACTCTTCCATTTTATCCGGGTTGAGGATCGCACCCTTGCTTGTTCAACCCCCAGATACTGTACTGGTGTGAAATGAATGCACGCTTCCTGCATGGTAGGAGAGGATTCTAAACCTGAACCGTTGATGCCTAACCCAATAATGAATCAAATCTAGCCAGTGTTTTATTAAAAAATTAAAATAAAAAATCAGCACCAGAATGGCTCGGGTCAGCGCATTTAGTGGGGAAAATTTAGTTCTGGCCCGAATACAACACGGTCAGTTTCACCACAACACAAAGTTATTTGCTTGTTTGTGATCTCGCATGTGGAAGTAGTTGCATGAACATAGTTTAGACAAAAATTGTACAACCAAGTCCTCGGTCTCAAGCTTTTTATTGTTTGTTTTTTTTGCAAAATAAGCCAAAACTTCAGCAACTTCCTCTTTCACGACCTCATGAACTGTTATTGTTGTGTTTTTTTTTTTTTTTTATTGTCTGTTTGAAGTCATCTGCCTAATCAAACATTTTGACCCGCCAGCAAAGTACAACTTCTCCTTGGATACTGTATAATCGTGCCTGCGCGCACATAAACAGTTGTAGAAAGCAGATTTGCATTGGATTTATCCCAAATAACATCTCACTTAGAAGGCACTGAGCTTAATTTGGTTAAATGTGTATTATTATTATTATTATATATTTATAACATGTTATAATAGTTAATTTTTTATTTATCCTTTTTTTTTTACTGCCTGTCATATTATTAATGTTTGTAGACTGCCTCGAGACATTTACATGGTTAATTTTAATAAGCTGCAGTGAGCCAGCCTGACAGGAAGTTATGAGTCATGTTGACACTGTAGCGTTTTCTGTCAGTCAAAGAAGTTTTTCTTCTTAAGGTCTCTCTGGTGCCTTTTAGGCTAATTGCAATGGCGAAGAAAATGTTGACAGGCCACTCTATTTTCCACGACCGTGCCCACGCCTTCTCTTAAAACTGCCTTTCCTTTCTAGTATTTCTTGTATATACCCAATTTGGGAGGCGGGAAAATAAAGTGCACCAGTTTGTCCACCTGTTCAGTTTGATTATGTGGGTAATGATGAAAACCTATTAACTGTAGTAATAGAAATTATAATAAATATAGTAATAATGATAATGTGCCATGCTTTAAAACAGTCCATGTTGCAAATTTGACTCTAGTTGATAGATGATAGTTTCGAGGTTGGATTGGCATTAAACTAGTACTTGCAAGCTAAATTACAGTGTTTTATATTTGCTAGAAATTTTGCAAGAATGCAGAACCTGAAAATTTTATTTATTTATTTATTTATTTATTTATTTTTTAAAGTGTGGGCGAGCTTTGATGAAACCTTTTATTACTTGTATTTTTCTCATGAAATCTCTTTAAATGTTGGTTCCATTCGATGCATTTATAATCCATTTAAAATATTACACTTGTGACATTTTGCATACACTGACATCATTTAAAACTGGCTAATAAAGCATGCAACGTGATTAAAAAGCTGCACATGCTGACCAGACCTTGTAACACTGTCACTAAAGCTCTCTCTACTTTACATGCGTATAAATAAAGATTGCTCATTTGGAATCTGCAATTCAAATAAACTGGTGATGTAAACAGTTTTTTTTAACCTCCTCCTCCCTTCTCTCTCTCTGTCTCTCTTTCACTCTCACTCTCTCTCTCCTCTACTTTTCTGACTGTTCAGCGGGCTTAGTCACTCTGGTGTCTCCGGTATCCTCCACTCCATCTCTCATCCCTGGGCATCCAACAACTATGATAACAGTACACACAGGTACCACACTGTCATATTCTCTTCAAAGAATCTCATCTGAAAAAAAGAGCCACATTTATAAAAAAAAAAAAGAAAGAAAGAAAAGAAAAACACATGTAGCAATTATGTTCTTTAGCTTTATTATTTTTTTTTAAATAAAACTAATTCATCCGATACTTCTCTCAGATAAGAAAGATGACGGCATGTCCTGCTCCCCCGTCGTCATCCCATTACCTTCAAAGCGAGGGAGGAAGAAGAAATCCACACTCCCACTGGTGGGCTCGCCGACAGGAAGTGACGCGCTGATGCTCGGTCACCTGGCTGGACAGGTACGTCTCTTTAAAACGTAGGAGATCCAACCCGTCCCATTTCAGAATCATAGATATAAAGTATGGAATACATCTTTACTCTATGTAATGATAGTGTTCTGATTGGCCAGTTGAGCTGTCAGTCAAGTGTTACAATTATCATCGATTAAAGTGTAAGTGATGTATAATCATCTCTGTGCGCACACACATTATCTGACTCCGCTCCTCCCAACCATAGACAAGTGTTCTTGCCAGCAGTTTGTCAGGCTTTTTTTATTTATTTATTTTTTTAATAAATCTTACCCCATAAGCCCGTCTACCTGTGGCACTTGATAAAAGTCCTCATGGATTGTGTTTGATCCATTCGAGTAACCATAAGAATACAAACCAATTGCATTTTGAAACCCTGTGACAGTGCTTCATAGGTAGAAAATCACTTCCTGACGTCCAGCCGCAGGTGGCGCCACACAGCACAGCAAACGTGTCATCACATGCGAACAAGCTACAACTTCCTGTCATACAATTTTGCTCCCTTTTTATTGATCGCGTCAGATCGTGTTATCTCCCACACAAGCGCTATGAAGGAGAGCTATAGCGACATTAGCATAATATAATTAGATAGAGCGCATTAACATAAACCTACAATTTGGAGCGGCACTGCTGTCAGAGCATCGCTGTTAAATAAAACGGATGAGTGTCTTCCCGGCCAATCAGATTAGAGAATTCACCAGCACTGAGGTACAGACCTGTGACTAAAAACAAACTGGCGATAAACCCCCGTTTTAAAGTGAACATATCTCATATTTGCATGACTGGAACGTTTGTACTCGAGGGGGGAAAATGAAAGTGTCATTTCATGTATATAACATGGATAGGGTTCCCCGCTGCTCCTGCTGCTTTGCGCTTCCATTTTAGCGTACACACAGTTTGCACAGACATTTTGAATAAGTGTGTAGCGCAGCGTTCTGCCTGACCTTTTCATCTCCTGATTAAAGCCACTCAGATTGCTTTCTAGTGCCTAACATTAGAGAGAAATGGTTTATGTATTATATAAAGATGTGCCTTCAATTGTTTCGACCCATTTTCATTACTGAGGTAATGCCAGAACCTGTCGAAATACATTGTTTATATTTTAACAGCGTTGCTTGTCTCTAGCCCAGCGTGTAGTCCAGCATCGGGAAAATATCTAAGCATTTCTCTCTCTCTCTCTCTCTCTCTCTCTCACTCTCTCTCTCTCTAGGATAACAACTACAGATTGAGTAGTTTGACCTTATAGTGTAGCTAAAATGGAATAAAAAAAATGTCAGCTCCTTCTTTAAAAGGAAATTCCATCGCATTTTCATTAAAAGTGTTGCATCAAAGTTACTCATTGTCTTTTGAATGAAAAGCCGGCGTTTGACCAGATCGATCAATAAGCGTATGGAGCATGTAACAGGATTCACAACTACGAGGAAAGCGCACTGCTTTTAATATGTATTGCTGAGAAGCTAAGAAATGGATTTATTTCTCCAAGTTAGCAAAGTTTTGTCGCACCATTTTAGCAAATTAATTTGTAAGAGGTGAAGCAAATAACTACAAGGGGAATTCGGGTCTTTTGATAGAGGATAAACTGCTACACTATCCCAGAGTTTCACTACTGCTTGGATACCATCAAAGTAGAATGTTTTCTCGGTACATCGGAGCATGGTCGTGCTCGGACAGGCTGGAATTCTGTGTCAAAAACGTTTATTTACCAGAGACATTAAATCGCCACATCATGACTGCTTCTGAAATGCTGGCCTCTACCTACAGTTTCTCAGGAGCCATGATTAGACCACCTGATTCACGTATGAAACACTGGCCTCCCAGGAACCCTATTAATGGCCCAAACAGTTGGCGCGAGGTCAGGACTGTACGGTGGATGTGATGATGACTTCCAGCCGCAAGTGGTGTGGTGGCTAATATGACCTTGTGCATTGTCCTGCAAAAAAAGGGAGGCCAGCATGAATCAGGTGGTCTAATCATGGCTGCTGAGAAAAAAAGATGACCTTGAATGTCTGCAGGCTCTACTGAAACTCTGGGATAAGTGCATTAGTGTAGCAGAGGATTATATAGAGAAATAAATGTAGTTTTACTCTCATAACTGTGCAATCAAAAGTCCCGTTTTGACTTGCACACCTCTATTTATTAAATCAGATTAGCAGTTTATTAACTTAGTAAAATGAATCATACCACATTGTACAATATATGTACGAGTTGTTTCAACCTTTTTTTCCCCGCCTCCTTTGGTATTCTTTGTCAGTCTGCTTCTGTTTAAGCTGTTAAAGTTCAGGAAGGTTTGGAAGTGATCCATCCTTATCATCATGCTAAACGTAAATGAATGTATTCTCTAAACAAAGGCTACTGTTCACTTTTGGAGCATAGACCCGCTCCGGCTGTGTAGGCCGCAGTAACAGCATGGACGGTTATCATGGGTCTGAACATAAATCAGAGCGAGAACAAAAGAGCAAGAGGCGTTCTCGGGTTTGGTGCGTACAGACTGAGACTGAAATGGCGAAGCCTGTTAAACAGGAAGTGTGAAACAGGAGCAGAATGAAAGGGATGACTCAGTGCATGCAAGCAACTGCAACCGATTTGTCCACCTTATTGGCTCGTTTAAACAGATCTGAATAAATCACGGAAGCAAATCTGGTTAGATCTGGCAAGGGTGAGGCATCAAATGCCTCGGCTCACTTTGGGTGTGTTGATTTTCTTTTACTCGACTTGGAAATTTCTGTAGCTTTTACTATGCTAGACTAAGCCAGACTAAAAGTGTCACTGCACCATTAATGCCATTACTACCTTATTAATGAGCTGCAGCGGTGCGCATCACGAGGGAAAGTGTGAAAAGTCCTAAAGTGGCAAAATAAAGAGTGGAATTCTGAAGACGTCAGCAGCTTTATTTGGTTTACATTAAAATAAAGCGCTTTTCCGTTCAAGGATACAGTCTCCCCAGTCGCTGCAGCGCAGGTGTGAACGTATTGCATCAGTTCATTTGTAACTGCGGTGCGATGCCAAAATGGACGTCCCGCTTGTGATTCGCACGAAAGATGAGCAGCGTGCAGTGATTTCGGTTTCATTTTTTTGTGGTCTGTGGGTTTATCTGGTGCCGAAACTATAAAGGTTGAAGTTTCTGAACGGTGAAGGTGAAAGTTTCTAAAAGAGAATCATAACTGGTGATGAGACACGGACTCATCACTACGAGAGTAAAGCGCAGAGTATGGAACAGAAAACATCCTCAATCACCGGACGGGAAAAAGTTCAAAAGTCAACCATCAGCTAGAATATGGATGCTTACCGTTTTCTGGTATTCTCAGGGGCCAGTATCGGAACATTTATCAGGAAAAATACTGAAAGGCCCAGGTTTAATAACCACCCAATACCCAAACCCCAGCCACTGGATGGAGTGCCGGTCCCTACACCGTATAAAATGGGAGGGTTGTGTCAGGAAGAGCATCCGGCGTAAAACTTGTGCCAAGTCGACCTTTCGACGGGAGCAGCCGAAAGACTAACAACAACTCGTTATGCAGTGAGACGCTTATTGAAGACCCGACGCCTAGACTTCGGATTAAACACAGAGGACTGCTATCCGAGGGCGTTGTGATCCTGCATGACAAGGAGATCATGTCGAAAAATGTAAAATAAATTCTACAGCCAGAGTGCGGATCATTTTTGACTCATCTTTGTAAATTCAGGATCTGAACAAATGTTTAGACTAAAGTCTGTGATTTAGATTTGGATTATTTGGTTAATTATAGGTTTGTTTTATTCTGAACGTCGAAGCGTTTTCTTTCCCAAAAATTAGAAAGTCAAAGTGATGCCAAGTTAAACTGGTAGACTGACTTACACCCCAGCTGGCAGCGTCATCCACACTGTCCGATCTAAAGAAACCTTATAGTAGTTCAGTGAGACAGCTAAATATAAAGACACCACCACCAGAATCTTTTACTTCCTAATACTGATTTATTATTCCAGCATGTCCGTAAAAAACACTTAAACCGTTTTTTTTGTCCTTGAACCAAGCAACGATCGGTGAGAAAATAGTGTAGACACGCAGCCAAAGACACAACAACAAACCATGTTTACTGCTAACGAGTAAGTTCGAGGTGCAGCCACTAGGGACGGGACTTGCAGCGTACGAGTCGAGAGATCATTTATTTGAACATGAAGCTTTGCCTAGTTAGGAATCATTAGAAAAAATATAACTGTGGGGAGGCACGATGATGTAGTGGTTAGCACTGTGGTCTCTCACCTCGAACGTTAAGTGTTCGTTTTGCCGCCTCGAGTCTTGCGTGTTTGCATGATCTCCTCGTGCTTGGTGGGTTTTCTCCGGGTTTCCTTTAACAATCCAGAGGCAGATTAGGATAATAGGCGTTCCCAAATTGTAGCGTCTGGATATGTGTGTGTGTGTGTGTGTGATGGCAACCGACCAGGGTGTGTGTCCCGCCTAGTGGCTGAAGTTTCCTGGAAAAGGTTCCAGAATAAGTGATATATAGAAGATGGATGAATGTATGAATGAAATGAACAGTAGTGTTTTGTTTTTGTTTTGTTTTTTTCTGCATACGTTTGTTTTGCTGACTTTTGGAGATGCTCTGTCTTTTTCTCTCTCTCTCTCTCTCTCTCTCTCTCTCTCTCTCTCTCTCTCTCTCTCTCTACTCAGCATCATCCCGCTGACCCCTACGACCTCTCTGCTGACGAAGGACCTGCGGGAAAGGAGGGAGCAAAAACATACAGGTACATTGGCTCGGACTTTAGCATGCATTCCGCGTGTGCGTGTGTGTTTCTGAACGCTTCTAGCAAAGGCAGGATATAGAGATACCTAGTGCATTGTCCCTTTACACTGCAGCAATGCATGGCCCCTAGCAACCCTCCCACACGCGCGCACACAGACACACACACACACACACACACACACACAAACACACACTTGCGTGCACTCGTGCTTTTTAGGCTGTGTGTTGAATGTGTCTCAGTCCATAGGTGAGTCGGCTTCGTGTAGTGTAAGTAGTGTTTCATTGGCTGCATGTGCCAGCATGGCTTTGCTAGTTTCCAAACGCAAACAAACACACCCACATACCAACGTGCGCGCGCACACACACACACACACACTCTGCCACCTGGCGGACTGTACTCTCCTCCACTCGCTCGGTCACTCCTCTCTCTCCTTCATTTGTCTGCGCTTGTATGTCTTGCCTTTCCCTCTCATCTTTCTGTTTTGTCGGCAAAGTCTACAGTTTCCCTCTGTTGTTTTTCTTCACTGATCTCATCCCCACTCTCTCTCTCTCTCTCTCTCTCTCTCTCTCTCCCTCCCTCCCTTTACCCCCCTCCCACCATCCTCTTTCCACCTTTCTCCCCCACACTCGTCTCATTCCACTCTTTGCTCTCTCTCTTCACCTTTCCTCTCATTTTCACCTCCTCCATCATCCATCCATTCATTCCTTCAATCATTCTTTTACCTCGCCTTATCCATGACCCCATATCACCTTTCCCCAACCCTCTCTCTCCACCTCTTCTTGCTCCTGTGTTTCCTCTTCGGCTCATCTCTCTCCTCTCTCCCCATCCTCCTATTTCCTTCCCCGGTGTGCGTGCGCGTGTGTGTGTGTGTGTGTGTGTGTGTGTGTGCGTGCATGTGTGTGTGCGTGTCTGTAGGTGCCGGATGTGCGGCCTGACGTTCTGCAATAAGTCAGACATGCAACTGCATTCCAAGTCACACACGGAGGTGAAGGCGCACCAGTGCCCGCACTGCTCCAAATCCTTCGCTAACTCCAGCTACCTGGCGCAGCACATCCGCATCCACAGCGGCGCTAAGCCCTACATCTGCTCCTACTGCCAGAAGGCATTCAGGCAGCTCAGTCACTTACAGCAGCACACACGGTACTGGAGGATGCACCGAGCGCCAGGATGTAGAATGTGGAATGTGTCTGTCTGTCTCTGTGTGTGTGTGTGTGTGTGTGTGTGTGTGTGTGTGTGTGTGTGTGAGAGAAAACATGCAGTTTAATGGTCAACATGATGAGCTGGTGTTGGTTCAAGGAACGTAATGCAGTGGGGGAGTTTAACAAAACACTAGTAATAATATTTAAAATAAAAATAAAAACATGAAGGAATTTACAGCAAGTCCCCTATATACGAACATTCGAGTTACAAACTTTCCAAGATATGAACGTTCGCACGTTCAACCATGGACTTTAGATCTGGCGTACATCGTCACGTGCGTGCAGCATGCACCCCAGGAAGCAAGCGTAAAAGCAGCAGCGATGAAGCTGGTACTGCTAAGAAGCACCAGGTAATAACGATGGGAGACAAAATCGACCATCGGCATGATTCTAAACAATTCAATTTTCAATTAAATTTTATTTATATAGCACTTTTAACAATGGTTATTGTCTCAAAGCAGCTTCACAAAATGAACGTTTAAAAAAAAAATCCATTCTGAAAACAAGAACAAGGATAAGATCATGGAACATGTTAGTTTTATACTGTGTATAGCCAATTGTGTTAGTACCTGGACAATGTTTGTTGGACTTACGAACAAATTGGACTTACGAACACGCTCTCCAAACGGAACTCGTTCGTATGATGGGGGACTCGGTGTTCAAGTTTAACCTCGTGCATTTAAGAACATAATTCACCACTATGTAAAAAAAAAAAAATTAAAAATACACTTTAGATCCTGTACACAGCACAGCAACTTATGATCGTTGATGACGCACATACACTCACCGGACACTTTAATAAGAACAACTGTACTCCTACTGCTTTATGCATCCTGTGGCAGCAGCACAATTTATAAAATGATACAAATGCATGTCCAAGAGCTTCAGTTTAATGTTTACTCTAATCATTAGCTTCAGAGGAATAAATGAGATCTCACGCATTCAAAATATGTAAAGATATTTAAAAACTCATTTAAAGCTTTTCAGTGTCAACTGTGCTTTTTGACGTCGGAGTGTGTGCACTGCATGTGCCATATCTCCTGTGTCAGAGCGAGACTGATTGGCCAATATACTGTAGATTTATAATTAGGTCATATCATCTGTGGTTTGTTATTCTTTGAAAGCCTGTTTTTGCATTTTCATGTCTTTTTTAAAAGAAAGAACGTGTGTATATGTGGACAAGGCGTGATTGACTGAGGGATGGGTTTTAGTAGAGATGTGGAGAAGAGATTCTGTGATGTATCGCTCTTCTTTGTGTGGCAATTCATGTATCGCCACGTTGATTCCAAAGTCGGTTAAAATAATATGTTATTTATATGTTTGCATTTGAAGTGGTAAAATGTTGCCGTTCCTCTATAGCACAGCATTTTGTGTGGCAGGAGTAACTTATGTTTTTAATTAATAAATTGTAAATTAAAGTTTGGAATTGAAACAAAATCTGAAAGAAAAAAAATATGAATATTGAATCGGGATATTTTTTTAATCACAATACATATGGAATCGGCACCTGGGTATCATCATGATAATGATTTCCCTAATGATTCCCATCCCTAGTGTCAGACTCTGTGTTTCAGAAACCGCTGATCTGGGATTGCGCGACTACGTGGTAAGAACAACAAAAACAATCAAGTGAACCTCGGTTTTGACTTAACGGAATCCATTAAGTGAAGCTCTTGATCTGTGTCTAACCCTCATCCTGATTATATGTATTATTCTGCTTGTTTTGATTATTGCATGAATGAGGAGAAGTACTAGTGTTCCTATTAGAGAGACCAGTGAGGGTATGAGTTACAGATTGTTTATACCAACTCCTGTTTGATTTTGGGTATAGATATAGATTTTGACTTTAGATTTGTAAGCATTAACAATAACATTCCAGTTGAGCTTCATCAGTTGGCAAAATTGCCAGTTTTGGGGCAGGGGTGGCTCGAATGGTTAAGGCTCTGGGTTACTGATCAGAAGGGTGTGGTTTTGACGGGGGACTGACCTTGCACTCTGACCCCGACTTCTGAACCGGGATATACGAGAAAAATCATTTTACTGTGCTATAAGGTACAACAACAAATAACTGAGTCTTAATCTTAATTTACAAGCTGTTAGTCTATATAGAATAATTTGAGTTGTTGTTAAAGTCACATCATGTCTACCCCATTTCTCATGCCCCACAATTCTTGGTTCTATTCTCAGCATTGTTTTGGATCATTTGTGGTGAAAGATATGGAATGCTTTTTAAGATAAAGCAGACGACTTCCACGTTGGCACAAAGGGGCACAGTGAAAAGGGCTTTATGTGACATGTCCTACAGGGCTTCCAGGGAATTACGATACTATTTTGTCTTGTAGATCACATAGAAAACTCTGTCTAAAATTCATCCTAGAGGAATTTAATATCAATATGATTTGGAAGAAGAGCGAGTTAAGCATGTACTCACGTTGTAAGGGAGAAAATTCTTAATCAAATTCATACAACAGGTTCATTTTGTGTTTGTTTTTGTTTGTGTGTTTGTTTTTAAATAATGCCTTACAATTTTTGAACAGTTGAGTCAGTGTGAAACACATGCCGGAATGAGTGACTGTCTTTGTTTGAACACTTCTCGCTTTCTTACACTTCCGCACTGTTCTATTTCTGAAAATTCCCTTGTTTCCTTCCTCTTACACCTTTCATTACTATTCAAACCTGTCATTTTTCTCAACTACTTTTTAATCTCCTGTAGATGTGTCTCGGCCTAACTCTCAATCACTGCACGGACTCGCACAAACACATTAAAACAGAGCAGCAGCAGTATAATCGAGGTCACAGGAAAGGTCCCGTGCCATGCTGAACTCTCCACGGCACGATTTCAGAGAGCAGGTCTTCGGAAATGTTACATTAAATGGTGGAGCTGATAGGGCTGGCCTTCTAGTCACCGCGCGCAAACATTTCCATCAGTCGCCCAACCGCCAGGCTTTACAGGAACAATCAGAGAGCGTGTCGTCGTTTGACCTCAAGTGTAACCAAATTATGACCCCAATATGGAAAATGTTGATGGACTGTAAAATGGCATTTTTAATGTTTTTAAAACGTACAATATATTAGAATATACTGTATTTATACAGTATAATAACATTTATTTATTTCTGTTTTTACATTTCCACCTTTGGGGTTTGGAAGGGATAAGGATCTTCATGACGGCTTGGTGGTAATTGATGATCTGCTGTAAATGTTACTAAAAATATAACGCTGTTCATGACATGGATATATTTAAGCTTGCCGTCTAGGGAAGATGATTAGAATTAAATCAGCTCTGGAAGAGTGTGAATAGTTGAGAAATGAAAATGATACGATTCAGGTTCTGCATGACACTAAAGCTAGGAGCATACACCTCACTGCATTTACAGCTATTCATATACAGTCGTCTTTAAATTACAGCACCACTGCCATCGGTCTCACTCGGTCTCTCTCTCTCTCTCTCTTTTTTTTTCTCTTTCCCCTGCTTGTGTTTCCGTACAGAAACCACACTGAATCCAAACCCCACAAGTGTCCGCACTGCTCGAAGTCGTTCGCTAACACCAGCTATTTGGCCCAACACGTGCGGATCCACACCGGGGTGAAACCCTACACCTGCTCTTACTGCCAGAAGACCTTCAGGCAACTCAGCCACCTACAGCAGCATCACAGGTAGCCTGTCCATCTACCCACCCCCAGCTTTTTACATCTTCTTCATCTTATTCTCTCTGTAGTCCTTGTGTTATTTTTTTTGAAACAACAAGTGATCCTATTCTCATTTGTGCAGAATCCACACAGGAGACCGGCCGTATAAGTGTACCCACCCAGGCTGTGAGAAGGCCTTCACTCAGCTATCAAACCTTCAGGTATAGAGAATCAACTCCCTCATTTACAAAGTTTTCTGATGGAAATCACAAGGGCGGTACCGAAAGTGATGCAAACTCAATCCAATGCAATTTGATTTGTACGATAGCGCTTTTAACAATTGTCATTGTCGCAAAGAAACTTTTACAGAATAGAACAGAAAATTATGGAAATGAGTGAGAAAAATATGCATAAAACATAACTATCAGCAAGTCGAGGGTGACGGTGGCAAGGAAAATCTCCCGGAGATGGCAGTAGGAAGAAACTATGGCTGTAGCTATCGAATGTTTAGTAATCGAGTATTCTACCAAAAATTTAATCGAGTAATCGGATAAAATGTACTTTTGCTTAATTAAACAGCAATGTAAAATATATAAGAGAAACAAAGATAATTGTTTTTCTTTTTAGAAAAATCATCTTTTATTTTTTAAACGCATACAGCATTTTATCAAAAATTAACAGTCATTATTCACAATACAAGGAATAGCTTAAAGGTTGACTGAGATGAATTAAGTGCATTACAGTGCTATACATTCTTATTTTAAAGCCGTTTCTTAGATGCAAAAACTAACAAAACAGGTATTTCAAATGACTAAGTATCAAAAAAACTAAGGCACACATTAAAATAAATAAATATACAAAAACACTAAGTTGTGCAACTTAACTTTCAGGACTAAAAGTTTCAAAATTTACATATAAGCCTTTACTGACAATTTCTGTCGTTTCCTCTTGCTGGTTTCTTCATCTCTTGACTCGCTGATAATTTTATCGCTCCCGTCCATTTTGCATCCCATTTTGCAACAGAATGCTCCCTTGAGTCAATACATAGCTAACTGTTTGCGTCTCCCTCCTCCTTTTTTTTTTTCGGTGTTTACTTGCATCCGGAAGCGCGCTGTGTCACGCCAAACAAATAATTGCGCAAAAACATAACGCAAGCTTTTAAAATTAATTAAAAGAAGCTTCGAGGCAGAAGATTTTGCCTCGATCATATTTTGTAATCGAATTACTGGAGTTACTCGAGGAATCGTTTCATCCCTAGAAGAAACCTTGAGAGGAATCAGACTCAACAGGGAACCCATCCACATTTGGGTGAAAACGGATATCAGGAATTGTTGTGCGGTCGTACTGTGTGTCAGGAGGCTGGAAGTTCAATATAACAGGAGAGGTGTTTAAGTTAATGTGGAGTCCATTTCGTTATTGGAGGCTCAAAACTGTTTGTGGGTCCTAAACTTAAGACCATCTTCATGGTAAAGTGAAACCCAAGCAGACCACTTTGGCCTCCATCTGACCAGAAGCGGGGCACCTGGACGAGTCAGACAGGTCCGGAGGGCAGAGGGGGTCTGGATCACTGGCAGCTCTGGAGAGGCATGTGTAGCTCGAGACAGAGACAGGGAGAGAAAACGAGAGCGAACAGGCAATCATGGGCAATAACTTTTTTTTTTCTCTTAACTAACATAATAGGTAGGTTTTTCACATTGTATATGTTAATAGAGTAGCTTTTCCACCATACAAAGATACTCCTCAATCACAAGCCATTAACTTGCCTGCTTGAAAATCCTCTTTGTCGCAGTTGACGGTCTCACACTGCGCTACAGAATGTTTACAGAGATGACACCATTGACGAGGGCAATGTGCACAGATGGATGAACAAGTTTAAATAAGGGGAAACCAGAATTGAAGACTATCCACATAGTGGGAGACCATCAGCTGTGACACGGGATTTTTCGAAGTGGATTCGAGAGTTGGGTTCAACGACATCACAAATACATCACTTGTAATGGAGACTATGCTGTAGTACCGTTGTTACATGGAGGAAGAGTTACTCAACCAATGTGTGTAATTTGGACGACCTATAATGTCAGTTAATGAAAATGTTATACCCACTTTTTTCAATATTCCATAAATGTCTCCTAACAGAAAGCATGATGCTCAATCAGGGCTAATTAACAGAAGGCCTGATAAAGCTCTGCAAATGAATGTTTGTTTGTTTCATTTTGACCATTCTCCAGAAGATAAAAAAGGAGCTTGCTGTCTTGTTATTCCACTGCGGAGAAAAATATGTCATTAAATTCAGGACTATAAATTGATCTATGTACAAAATGTGCTAATGACTAAACTTGACACTGTAAACACGTCTCTTTCCCAAAGAACTAATTTTGCGTTTCATATAAACAGAGGCAAATTCTTGGGCAATCACAACTAATAGCCGCTTTTTCGATATTATGAGTCATTTTGTGTAGCTTCATGACACATTATCCCAATTAAGTAACACTACAGAATGTGGAAGAGTACTTATTGCCGAGCAGTGTGGATAAATGAACACATTTGTGAGGAGTTGTTCATGTATTAGAGGTCATTAAACTGATTTTCATAGTGGATTAAGTGTAATGTAGGCCAGTACATAAGTTTTACGTCTCTGGTCTAAATCAGTCACCTGGGGGAATAGGAAAAAAAAAGTACTGGCAAGATATGCTTTAGTCTTGGCCAACAATTTTCTGGCTTGCTAAAAAGTAATCGTAGGATCTTTTATCAACATTTCACTGTATGCCAAAAAACAACTACTACTATATTATTACTCCCTTAATGATAGGAAAGTAAGGATCCAAGTTATAGAAGAACCCTCCCCGGGTCATGACCATCACCAGTTATGTGAAAACCACTTGTCACAGTTATCGGAGTTCGATTTCTTATCATTTGGTAAGAATAGAGGGGCAGAGATTATGTGGTAACATCGTATTATTAAATTAAATTAGCTTATTTTGAATTTCTGTAACACCCAGAAGTGAAAGTAGGATTAAATTGTTTCCATCTTTGTCTCCGCTTTAGAATAGCCTCAGCGAACCCAACAGTTGTGTTAGAATCCTAAATAGTGTGGAATGGAAAGCTAGTGTGCAATCCATTGTTCCACACACCAAGTAGTGCCTTTGTTCAGGGATTAGAGAGGGCGAGTTGGGATTCAGCCTTGTGTTTGGAGCTCTAGTTATCTTTGCAGCTCACATTAGTCGTGGACAGAACAACACTGACGTTCAGAGGCAATTCAAAGCAATTTGGATGCAATTACTAAGGAGATAGTGTTGTTTTAAGACAAAATAACGCTATCAAATGTGTCTTTTTTCTGAAAGTGCTTTCGTGACTGGTTTTGAATGTGGGTTTTGGCTTTGAAATTTGTTTCTGCTGCTGTACAGAATTTTTCCACAGACTGTAACATTACCGAGCGCAGGGGCGGGAAACCATCCCATCGCTCTCGCGTGTGAATGAAACACCGCCGGCTTTGCTTTGAATATAGCGTTTACAGAAGGGGCGTGATTTTAACCGTTTATTGTGCAACTGGCAACCCAGCCTGTTAGTTAAGAGTGCTGCGTTCCGATCGGTAAGTAGTTTCTGAGAAGTAG
>JAQQZS010000033.1:9129763-9143320 GCA_030068045.1 Platyallabes tihoni
TCCACTCTTATATGTCACCCTATGTTCCTGCCTCTTCTGGAAGAAAGTATTTACTACTGCCATTTCCATCTTCTTTGCAAAGTCCACCACCATCTGTCCTTCTACATTCCTGTCCAGCAGACCAAACCTGCCCATCACATTGTCATCACCTCTCTGAACACCACTCTAGGTTACTTTATTTAATTTACCACTGAAATTAAACCTGGTTTATTCATGCACGCTCTCTCTCATGTCCTCTCAGGTTCTACAGTTTCCTCCTGCTCTGTATCACTACGTCACAGGTGAACTGCAGAAGCAGGTAATTGTGGTGCTCAATAAGGTTGACCTTTGCCCTGCGCCCCTTGTGTTGGCATGGAAACACTACCTGAGTAATCACTTTCCTCACCTGCAATGTGTCTGCTTCACCTCACACCCTGGACAACCTTACAGCAGCTGTGAGTGCACGTCGTTTACGCCCCGAAATACAGGCTTGTATTCGAGTAATATATCTGTGGAGAGGTGTTTCATTCGTGATGTATGCATTCCAGTTCTTTATTCGTTTATTATCTCTGTATTTTTCATGTTGCTGCAGTGTTTCAGAAAAGGCGAATGAGGAGGAAGAGTGGGTGGAGCCAGGCAGGAGGACCCATCCACATTATGAGGGCGTGTCATGAGATCACGGCTGGAAAAGGTCGGACATACTCACGCTGTGACAGCAATTAAATCCGCCATGGATTAATAGTTATAGTGTTAACTTGATTGATTTTGGTTTAACAGTGGATTTAAGTAGCTGGGAAAAGAAGATACAAAGGGATGCAATGGCGATGGGACGAGACGACAGTTGTTCTGGTGATGGCGTGGAGACGGTGCTGATGGAACACCACACGGACGTTGCCATGGAGCTGAACAGTCCCAAACGAGAACTTTACAAAGATGGAGTTCTCACATTAGGGTGTATAGGTAAGAATGTGCAAAAAATATCTTGATGGAATTTTTTTTTTTTTTTCAAAAAGTATTGGAAAAGCGTATTTTCTCATTTTTTTTCTACGAGGTGAAGAAGACATTTGTGTTTGAGATCTGAGAATTAATTAGAGATGATTAATCAGATTGTCAAGTTTCAATTCCTGATACATGCATCCAGATGTGTAAAAAAATTAATTTAAAAAAAGTTTTTAAAAAAGTCATCCAAATGTGGCATGAGTTTAGGTGCAGACAATGCATAATAGTTAGTTGAATACGTCTTTCTTAAGTAACTGAATCAAGCAAGCGACCCACTGACTCTACTAAACAGTTTCATTCATCGTTTAACTAATGAATTGACACCAGGACAACAATAAACACCTGTTCCATTATCTTTGACCACAATTAAATATTAAAAAAATGAAAGCAGAAATCATAAACCACCATTTCAAATTCATGTTTTGATTGTAAACCCAAGTGTCTCCAGTCTGTAGCAAAAACACAAGAATTTGGTCTTGCCGTTCCAATACTTTTGGAGGAACTGTGTATATTAGGCTACAATTATTAAATATCTTTTTAACATATTAATTGCACTATATAGCTCCTGACCATAACACTGTTCTGTGATCTTCGCAAAACTGTTGCCAGAAAGTCTGAAAGTTCCCAGTAGAGCTCTTGCATGTAACTTCAGACACGATATAAAACCAAATCAGCTGCCATTTTGTCTTGCGATGAAATAAACGTTCAATAAATTTAACACAATAAATTTGCAATATACAGTACGTGATGTGCTTGGACTACTGTACATTTGCTAATTTAGAGGAGATGTGGGGTTTAAAGTTGGGCCTGGACTTTTGTTAGGTTATTAAGCTTCTAATGGTATTCAGTTCACTCACTCACTCACTCACTCATCGTCAATACTGCTTAATCCTGTATACAGGGGCCTGGAGCCTATCCCAGGATTTTTAGAGCACCAGGCGGGGTACACCCTGAGCAGGGTGCCAATCCATCGCAGTGGTATTCAGTTAGCATTTGTTATGTTTTTATTGTTACATCTCCACTTCTTCCATCATCTCCTTTGTCGTATTTCAGTGGGTTTCCACCATGTGTCCATGTCCCGTGCCACAACATCGTGAAGCTTTAAACTTCTGCGACTGTTGGCATATGATGCATTGGACAGTTTGAAATCTGACTTGAGCGGGTAGACCACCCAGACTGAGACACATCTTTAGAAATCTGAACTGAATCTGGTTTCAAACCATCACTACATTGGATGTGATTCAGATTGCATTTGCAAACATTTGTACTGTTCAGACGACATGAAAGCAATCTGATTCCAGTCTGAATATGCCAAAAAATTGGATTGAACAAAACCTAAGGGACAAAACCCTGTTTCACCCTTGTGCACAAAGCAAGGTAGCAAGGTTGATGAACACGTGTTGTGATAATGCTGATGTGGAAGGACTTGTGTGGTCAGAGCACAGAGCTCTGACCTCAAACATGCTAAACATAAGGAACTGGAACACAGATTTCGGTTTCGAAATTCTTCTCCCAGAGCATTCGATATTGAGATTAGGCACTGATGATACAGTGAGAACTTGCTTGTGCACCGGGGTCTTGTCAGGCTGGAACTTTTTTGCCCTTTAGTTTCAGTGAAGAGGGTATTGTCAAGCTACACCATGCAAAGACGTCCTGTACAGCTGTGTTTCTGGTCACAGTTTTGACACAGGGCCAAATATCCATGCTATGTTCATATGTCTACAAACATTTGGCCGTATAGTATATGCAGTTGTCACTGCCTAAATAAATCAGTTTTTTTTTCGCTATCTGCAGGATTTCCTAATGTAGGGAAGTCTTCAGTGTTGAATAGTTTGGTTGGTAGGAAGGTCGTGAGTGTGTCTCGGACTCCCGGTCACACAAAGTATTTCCAGACGTACTACCTCACCCCTACTGTTAAGCTGTGTGACTGTCCTGGACTCGTCTTCCCCTCCCAAGTCAGCAGACAACTACAGGTAACTACAGAACTACAGTGTTATAATCAAATGCAAACACTATTTCCAGCCATGTGACTGTTGGTCTCTGTGCTCTGTGCAGATTCTGGCTGGTATTTACCCAGTGTCCCAGCTGCAGGAACCCTACAGCTCGGTGGGATACCTGTGTGAGCGCACTCCCTTCCTGTCAGTGCTAAAAATTACACACCCAGAACAGACTGCAGATACACAACACACACATGATTGGACAGCATGGGATGTGTGTGAAGGTAAGGACTGACTGAATTAGAGCTGCTCTGTGTGAGAAGATCCAGTAGTGATTATAATGCACGTTCAAGTCAAACCAGGACTTTTGATCCTCCAAGAATGACAGTTGTGGGAGTTAAAAATGAGCTTTAATTCTCATTATATATCCACTGCTGCACTAATGGACTTATTCAGGTGTTTCACTAGTGCTTGGATACCATCAGGCAGTGATCAGACTGCCACATTTTTCAAATCTGTAGCACTGGCCTCCTGGGAACACCTTTGAATTCTTTGATGTGGAAATCACTTGGAGGAACTCCCAAGTTTTCGGTTTTATGTTTTTCATCCATGAGAAACGTCATAGAAAGTCCCATTTTGACTTGAACACCACTCGCATTTGGAGAATCACTTTTTTTTATTTTATTTTTATTAAGTGCAAACTGAGATTCAAGAATGTGTTGGTAAACAGAAATAGATGCTAATGAGTTCAGAGAAGCTGGCACCAGGGCTACTGTTGATTGCTGAGATAATGAGAACATATTTCTCATAAACACTTCCCTTCTGTTGCTTTTCCTCGCATGAACAGCGTGGGCAGAGAGAAGAGGCTATAAGACAGCAAGGGCAGCACGGAATGATGCCTATCGATCCGCTAACAGCCTGCTGCGCCTGGCCATGGACGGACGCTTATGTCTGAGCTTGCGGCCACCAGGATACACGCAGAACAAAGGTGGTAAAAAAAAATTTAAATACTCACAAAATCTGCTCCGTTTATTAGTTTTTTTTTATTTTTTCATGTGGTTTGGGTACCCTAGCTTTTAGCAGTCTCATTCCAGCTCCAGCACTGCCTCCATCCCTTTTTCTCTTTTCTCATGCGAGATTAAATGAAATGATAATGCTCTATTTACCTTTTTTAGAGAAATGGGAGTCCCACGCAGATTTACCAGACATCATCGTTCTACAGGGACGCTCTACAAGGCCCGAGGACGAAGAGAACGGCGATAGGGACGAGGAAGACGAAGAGTCGAGCTCAGAGCCGGAGGAGGAAGACGACAGAGACGCGGACGACGACGAGGATGCTGACGGAGACGACGAAGACGAAAGCGTCCGATCCGATAAAATCGGCAAGACCAACAGTCTGAACATGTTCGGCCTGCTTGGAGAGCACGAGTGTGAGTGAAGGAGGAGCTCGATCTCAGTGCTCATTCTGTCATCTCAGCTGGTCACTTTTTGTTTTGTTTGTTTGTTTCGCAGATTCCTCTTGCCTTCATATTCTCTCAGTCTGTGACTTTTTTTTTTTCTTCCTCAATCAAATACTGAAGGTTTCAGTGACACAGTGTCTTTTACACTCCACGATAAATATCCTGCTCTTGTGTAAGCAGCTGAGCGTGTATACGTCTAGACGCTCTCTCGGCTTTGTTTCTTCTTGATTTGTAATTTAAAAGTTTTCATTTAATCTCGTGTTCGAGAGTTTAGATTGAATGTAAATACAGTCGGGCCAAGCGTCCAGACTGTGTATCGAGTACAATCGTTGATTGATCAAGAATCCGAGTTCTTTATTGAGCTTCATTGCCAAAGGTCAGCAGGAGGTCATTGAGAGAAGGCAAAAGTGCTGCACAATCAACGCATGCAGCTTTAGGACACATACTGTACAGTACGCCAGGTGTATTTAAAGGATGTAAGTAAATAATACAAAAGCCAGCCATGAAATGAAATAAGAGGTGAGTAAGAGAAGATGAGAAGTAGAGAACCACATGAGAGAAAAGAGAGGGAGTGGCTGTCTAAAGCACTTTTTAAGTCAGGAAGGTCTGTTCAGTATTTCTGAATAGATCTTTCCAGACCAGGGGTGTGACTGGCATAAAATTACGGCTCACTCAGGCCGTGGGCAGGAAGATATACATGCCAGGGTTAGATCAATGGAATTTATTTTGCTTTCAGATCTTGTTTTTTCTTTTTTCTTTTTTTTTTTTTTTTTGAAGACGACACGCATGCATCCTTTGCTTTCCTACAATGAGATCAAAATCTTTGTAAAGGTTTGTGTGCTGCCTTTAAAGGAACATATCAAATGCTTTCTTTATGGATACTTTCTACATCACTGACTTATAAGACAGCACAGGTTGTCTTAAAGCATCAAGGCTTGTTTTTTTTGGTCACCGCTCAGGTTTTGAGCAATAATTCGGAATATATGAGGGGAATCGTGGGTAATTCGCATCCTTTTCAAATTCATTATGATTGGTACACTATGACATTCTACTCTTGTTTGTGTTTCCCGGCATCGCTTTTGCATGAGTGCTATCAGATTAAAAAAAAATAAATAAAATATATATATATATTTATTTGAAGAACGAAGAAATCTTGATAACGGGACTAATGTGATTATACATTTAATTTAAAGTTGAATAAATACGATTTTTGTAGAAAATATTAGCTCACAGACTATTAGCTGTACACAAAAAATAAATAAATCGATGACCTGTTTTTAAGTCATGGAGATATTTTGTTACTCGGTATAGATTTCTATATATGGGCCATTCTGAATGGGTCTAAATCAGGTTTTGTAACGCCGAGTTACAGGGGGTTTGTCCGTGCCTGTGCTCATCACTGAGCTATACTATGCAAGAGTAGGAATATATTTTCATTAGATGAGAAATTAAATTATTTGCTGTGTTAATTTGCCCCGACGTGACAGAAGGGACACGTGTGTAAGACGTGTACGATGCTTGTACTGTTATTTACGTGAGAACACTGAAGAGGTTTTCATTAGTGGACATGTAGATTATATGAAGTAAGAGACCTTGATGGAGTAAATGCTGATATCCAAGGACCATATTCCTCAAATATTTGTTTATAGCACTTCCAATCAAAACTGATACAATTCCAGTGTTGTGTTATATCCTCATATTATCATCAGACAACTTAACACTGACACAAGGGCAGGGAACATGAGCAGAGACTTGTTTGAAATATGTTTGCCTTAGGAACGAAGACATTTGTTCTGGAGTGTGTGACTGTAAAGAGGATGTTTGCCTACTGTGTGCAGGTGACCAAGTAAACAAATGTGTTTTATTGCTTATATTGACTTGGTAGTCCTCTGTAATAAAGATGACATGTCTTGATATCACTTGCTTTGTCTATGTGCTGTGTTTTGTGTTGCTTTATTTGACATTAAATCCAGTCACTAATCGTGTATGCAAGTATGATTCTACCAGGTCTGGATAACCACGCATGTTTTTTTTGTTTTTTTTAATGCATGTGAATACACACTATTTGGCCAAAAGTATGTAGAAACCAAGGGATTTTCTAGTCAAACAGGGACTTGTGATGAAAGTTCTTGTGAACTAAGTCGCAGTATGATGATGAGACACTTGAATGGTGCAAACGTTTTAAAGAAGACCATACAGTATGTCAGTGAAAGACCATGTCTGCCGCGGTGGCTCGGAGATCACTGCAGTCCTTCCAGTGAACATTTATCTTGATCCTTAAAAATCGATGGGTAACTTGTTGCCAACTTGCAGAAAAGATGCATCTGTCTGTGGGAACTGTACACGCATTCGCCAACACCACTTGCACATTACAGGAACTCAGCTGGGAGCTATTGCCATATCCCAGTACAGTCCTGACCTTGCACCAAGTGATTTTCCACATGTTTGGGAGTTCCTGGCAGGCCAGCGTTTCAGACGTGAAGCAGTCAGTCTGATCAAGTCTCCGGTGTACTGAGAAAACTTTCTAGCTTGATGGTGTCTAAACACTAGTGAAACTAGTGAAAGAGAACTGTGTTCTGTTATTCTGCACAATGAAAAGGCCCGGTTTGACTTGAATGCTTATCAAAATTCTTCTCCAATCCAACAAGTAGTAAGTACAGTACTCAGTTATCTGGAATTTAATTTCCTTATATGTTGTACAGTTTCCCTTCACTGGAAATAAGGGGCACAAACTTGTTTCAGCATGACGGTGTCTCGGGGCACAAAGCCAGGTAGAAGAGTTAGTGCACACACTCCTGAACTAAAGCCCAATGAACACCCTTGTGGATGAACTGGAATGGCATCAGCACCCCATGGCGTCTAGGACAAAATCAACCCCAAATGTCATTAATGCCCTTGTGGCTGAATGGACAAATTCCCACAAGCACAATACAAGGATCTAGTGTAAAGCTTTCCCAAAGGGTGAAGGTCATTATAACAGCAAAGAAGGAAGTAAATCTGGAAGCAAATCTGCTTGTGATGGTCAGGTGTCTAATAACACAGGACTATATAGTGTAAGAAAGTTACAACGAGTCCTTGCTGAGTCGGCACTAGTTAGCAAAAGTAGGTTATTTGGGATAAATATAAGCATGGCTACTGTAACTACCATTCTGTTTCATCTGGTTTTACTGTTAGAATCCGTCAGAATACTCAAGTGAGTTACATTGACCAAACATGGCATTGGGAATTCACCCACTTTAGGACTACTTGGAAGGGCGGTTAATACTAAAAGATGATGGAGATGTTGTTCTTTCAACTGCTCCCATTAGGTGTCGCCACAGCGGATTATCTGATCCATGCATTTGATTTTTTAAACAGGTTTTATGCCAAGATGTCCTTCTTCACTCTCATTCTATCCAAACTAAGGTTGACCTGCAACTCCAGTGGCTCGGTGTGTGGTGTTGGCTGAGGCGTGAACCTGGGCCTTCCACATGGCAGAGCCACCAGTAAACAATAATTACATTTGTCTAGAAACATTCAAGACTCTCATGCATCTTTTCTGTTGTTGCTGTTGTTGTTTGCATTTGAACATTTCGTCCCATCGATACAATCTGCACTTAATTTAGTCGTGTCCAATTCCTCCCCATCACTCGGGGGCTCCAACATTAAGGCTACCACTACCACTCAGTCGGGAGGGCCGAAGACTATCACATGTTTCCTCCGAACCATATGACGCCAGCCAACTGCATCTTTTTGAACTGCTCACTCACGCCCTGAGCGCTATCCACTCCTTCTGCTTGCGTGAGCTCACAGACACCCCTGATTGGCTGTAGAGCCGTAATTAATGTGGGAGCAAGAAGTACCTCTCATCCCTCCCCCCCTGAGAGAGCTCGGCCAATCAGCTCCCTCTAGACCTCCGGCTGAGGTTACAGCATCACCCGGGAACCGAACCAGCGATCTCCGAATGATAGGGCGAGCACTTCACCACTGTGCCTCTCGGAGGCGATATTTTCAATACACATGAAGAACCTACTGTATATAATAAATCACAATCAACTTTGTTTTCCTGAATTTGAGGTCAAGTGTTGAGTAAGCTTTTGCATACGGACCACAATATAATTGATATTTAATTGGACAATCCATTTCACTGTCACATGTGGCATGTCATTTTACCTTTAAAACACAGCAGACTGGCATTCCATGATTTGACCTAGTGGTGTTCCTTAGTATCATTAATTCCAAAAATTTGTTCCTGGAT
Source organism: Platyallabes tihoni (assembly GCA_030068045.1). NCBI lineage: Eukaryota > Metazoa > Chordata > Actinopteri > Siluriformes > Clariidae > Platyallabes > Platyallabes tihoni. The sequence goes on from JAQQZS010000033.1 coordinate 9,138,376, forward strand.
TCCAATACAAATCACCTGCAAACTAGCCCCCCCCGCCCCCCCTCCCCCCACCACCACCTCCACCATCACCATCGCTCCAATCCATGCACACACAACACAGCCAACACAGAAAACAACCTAATTTCCTGGAGTTGGTGTAAAATCATGAGCCTGCTTATGATTACCATGTTCCCAGCGCTGTTCTCGTGTTTCGCTCAGAGCAGAACCTATAAACTGTGCTAATTAAATTCTGGCGTGTCAGATTCTTTGAGGAGCCATTGGTCATGCCAGCGCTGGCCATATGCAGTGCATTAGTGCAGAGTGAGACATGGAGCAGCCTGCCATTCCCATGTCGTTCCAAACAACACACCAACACCCTTAAGACCCCTTAATCAAACACACATGTACACACACACACGCCATTCATTCCATATAAAGTAGTCTAATGACACGGGGTAATGAACTGAAGGCATCGCATTACCAGTGTCTGAGATTGTTTTTGCCACATAAACCTCAAACAAACAGTAAACAAGAGTTTAGACAGAGGTCAGACAGACACCCGGCATGCAAGGATTAACCTAAGCCAAGCCGCATCCTATTTTGGGTTAAATGAGGGAAATCAAGCCCTACATAGTTTCGTGTTCCATGTCTTTTAGCACTCACCACTGATTCAACCCACATGAGTTTACTGGAAGATAAAAAGAACATATCTCTGTAGTGTTGTAACCCTGAAGGTGTTGAGTCTGATGTGACTACGGTACACATCAGACACACAGCCAGGGGGCAATGCAGATTCATTATTAGCATATTATTCAAATTCATCCTGGCTGAATTACCGTAGCAATACAGCACACAGGTTTAAAATCTGAGCCTGATGTTTTTGCATTGTAGAGCGTAATCCACTAATAAATCTATTTTGTGCTCTATAGACTGTATACTGTATATATGAAGTAGAAACCAGAAACACAACAGTATTTTTTTTAACATGATGCAGTGTACACCGAAGAGCCATAACATTATTATTATGTTGATCACCAACTACACACCAGCAAAGTCGCTCAGGCCTCATAGAATCATAGTTACAATACATACACAAAAAGTGGTTAAACCTCTGAATTTAATGTCAAATGAAAAATCTAGACATAAACAGGGCTCAACCATTCCCATGGGATCAAAGGCCAACCCGTTCTATCCAATACCACAGAAAAGCCAATGTAGCACCGAAAAAAAGTTTAAACCTGGCTACGGAAAAATGGCACCAGAACACCCAGAGCACCACAGCCTATTCTGCATGGGGCCCAGCGGATAAAGAGCCCAAGGCCACCAACCCGGCTTCCAAACTCTCCAGATCCCAATCTGATCAAGAAAACAAATACTGTAAGTTTTATTCATGGAGGCCTCTCACCCCACAACCCAGAGTACCAAAAGGATCCACTGGCAACGTCCCGACGCCAGACACCACAGCACACACCAAATGCCCCTGTGGAGCCACAACCCAAAGGGCCTGAGGCACCCCGGTGGCACAAAGAGAACATAAACACCTAGGTGGTCTTAATGTTACTGGTTTGAATTTATGCTGAATGTTGCATGTCCATATTATATAAGACACAAGAATGCTGGGTTACATTTAAGCCAGTTTCAGTAATTCTCTATCCCACTGCTTGGTCAATATGTAACAGATTACATGTTGGGTTTGTTCAATCATGAACCAGGAAGCTGTATTTTTTGTGGAGAACCTAGTGTGCTTTATTGCTTTAACTACCCAAAATCTGTTTATTATGATCCAATCCAGGACTCGTTATCACCCCCTTTTTTTTTTTTTACCCCTATTTCAAATTATGATGCCACGATGTTAGAAATCAGGTTCATTGTAAACACACACACACACACAAAAAACAAAAAAAAGTGTTTATTGAATGCAATTGATTGTAGAATACATTAAATACTATTTCTATACTATAAGTATTCTTTCACTTATATAGTATATGAGTTGAAACAGCTGTGCTATGCGTATTAATAATTGGCAATTAAAGATGAGAAAAATAGAAGCATCAATACAAACAAGGTCATAGATTTCTCTCAGCAGATTTCTCGAGTTGGTGGCTCGACTTGTTCAGTCATGAAAATTACCACTGGTTACCATGGTTACAAAGTTTCATCACTGATGAGAATCTTCATGATGGTGGGAAAATCATCATCGCCGTCTCACTGTCTATGCCGCATAATCCTGTATAGAGAGACGCGGGGAGCCTGGGTACATCCCGGACGGGGTGCCAATCAATCGCAGAGCAGGCAGAAAATCCCCACCGATTATTTGCTTTCTGTGATTCATATTTCTGCTGAAAGCATGAGACTGAAGCGCAAACAGGATCCAGAGATGTGAATCGGGGGAGACGTGCCAAGACACCGCTGGGGATTTTCATTTGACTTTTCCAAACCTTTCTCAAATTAGTGTCCCTTGTCTTTCTTTAGTAATTAGACAGCTGAGTGCCGACTTGAGAAGGTAGTTGATATCTAGAGTTTGTTACAGTAATACAGTATTTGTATTCTCAAACTGCCCCTGGAGATTCTGGTGAGTTTGTGCTTGTCCTGGAAGGTTACGTTTAATTCTGTATATTCTAATAGCTAAAATTAGCCTTGTTTCTGTATATAGCTTGCGTATTGCTACCTTTGATTGTAATGGACCATGTAGTCAGATACTGTCTATAGATAATGCACCAAACTTGAGTATATTTTTAGGTCCATTATTGTCTAGGTCCAGAGGCATCAAGGCTTGGACACCTGTGAAAGTGTACTGTAGTATCTGCTGCCATAAGATATTAGCAACACATTCTTTAAGTGCTTTAAGTTAGGAAGTGGGCCCTCCATTCTCTAACACTTGTGACCCATCAGACTAGAGCACATTCTTGGCTTGGTCCATGATCGAGTTCTGATTCTCCTGTAGGTGCTCGTTGTAGGTGCCCCCAGTCATGGACATGATTCAGCATGGGGAGTCCGACAGATACCCCCATACACATCAAGCTACAATGCATTGTGGGTTCTGACACCACTTTCTTTTCATGTACCTATTTCAGCAAGTTGTGCAACAGTAGCTCCTCTGTCAGATTGGCTAGCCTCGGGTCCATACACTCATCTTTCTCTGACGCCGCCTCTGGTTCACCGGTTGTCCTTCTTTGGACAACTTTTGGTAGGTACTAACCACTGCATACCAGGAACCCCACACAAAACCCGCCATTTTTTAGACTCCATTATTTAGCAACCACGGTTTGGCCCTTATTAAAGTTGTTCAGATCTGTACGCTTTCCCACTTTATACACTTCATCAGCTTCAGGAATGAACTGTTTACCTGCGTCCTAATATATCCCACCCCCTTGACAGGTGCCGAAGGGTTCACTTCACCTGTCAGTGGTTTTAATGTTTAATGTCTGATTGCTGTGAGTACTCTTCATCAAGTAGCTTTCTTAGACATTTGTGTCTATAATCTGTGTACTTATGATTGCCCTTGAGTGTGTCTGCATGTGTGTATGTGTTTACCCTGTCTCAGTTTGGGAGTCTGAGTCTGTGTGTCAGTTGATATATTTAGCCTGGGTTCTCACTTCATTGCAATGGCAGACATTTAAAAAGAAAGCCCACAACCCCCACTCTCACTATAAAGCAAGATAGAGCTCAGAGAGAGAGAGAGAGAGAGAGAGAGAGAGATACAGGGATAAAAAGACAGTTGAGGTTATACCTGGAGCTGCAGAATTAGACCTCTGTATCCATGGACAACAATGAAAAAATAGGCATCATGGGTGTGTTCGGACTCACCTGCCTTCCTGTTTTAGCTCCGAGCCTATCGAGGACGGCAGTGGGCAGCAATTTGCAGCATGTAGTGTTTTGGCGTAGCCAGAAGAGACAGAAAATTACAGTCATTTAGTTGAAGTAGTGTCAGAGAACGAGGGAAGGAAGGAAAGAAAGTGGCTCCAATTAGGAAAGACAATGAGTCAGACAAGGCAAGGAGTCTTAGACAAGAAAGCTATTGAATTAACCCACAGTCTCACCAAAAACCACTTATTTTGTCCTGGCAAAAAGAAAAGACAAACTGGATTTTTAATGAAATTTAAAAGAAAGATACATGGTTTGGTTTGGAGAGGTGGGAGAAAGCAACAAGATGAGAGAGAGACAGATTTCCAACGATTTCTTTGTGGTTCTCTCTCATTAAGGAAATCAAGAAAGGTTGAGCAGGAACAGAAAGCTGTTGCTGTATCACTTCCAGACATACGTACACACCAACCTTTTCGGAAACCCAAAGATCACAGAGGTATGACAGACCATAGACCGTAAGACCGTAAGACAAAGACCGGGGTTGATGCAGATAAAAAAGTTTGTCTTTGTCTTGATAACATTGTGTGAGAGAAGTGATTGTAAGAAATACTGATAACGTTGTCCACTTAGGGTGACGAGTTTAGGGTGTGTATTACCGAAAAACAGAGAAGAATCGAGCACTTACTGTACATGCCTGTCCCTTATCCATTGAAATGTCTGAGCGCTATAAAAAGCAAGATACTCCCATTTAACATAGAGTTCCCAAACCTCCATGCTGCCCCCTGCTTAGACGCCACCCAGACACCATGACCCTACGACCTCTTGACATCTCTACCCCTCCTAAAAATCCTCCGGGGAAATGGCTGTAAATGGCCACCACACTCTCAACAAGCCTGTACAACTGACTCGAAAAAACTTCCTGCTCTCACACATTTCACACATACTAACATACAGTATGTTTGAATTAATCAAAACAGTCTGAACTAATGAACTGAAATTTTCTTGTATTCTAGTCATGGGAAGTAGCTCTAATAATGCGACAACCCTGGCTCAGATCACTTTTTATTTGGGCCGGGACTCGATTTAAAAAATTAATCTAATTAATTAGAGGCTTTGTAATTAATTAATCGAAATTAATCGCATTTAAATCGCATATAAATAT
>JAQQZS010000033.1:9188105-9208546 GCA_030068045.1 Platyallabes tihoni
GTGAATGCAAATACACACACACACACACACACACACACACACACACACACACACACACACACACACAGCCTAGGTTTGATTGCACTGTAAATATTTTAAGAATGCATGCATGGATGCTGTATTATGGAACTTATTTCCGAGTTCACTACAATAAGAAGTTATGAAATTATACATCAAACATTAATATCTGTACTTTGATAATACAACATCATTTCTTAGAGCAGAGCCACCGAGAGCTGAGAGTTCTTACTTTCGAATGCATTGTCAATAAACCTTCAGAATTGTTTGTTACTCCAGACTGCGTTTTATATACGTAAGTGGTGGCCCTGATGGCTTGGACCTCCAGGGTTAGGGGTTCGAATCTCACCTCTATGAAAACCATCGTCATGTTCTCTAGTATAGTTCTCATCCGGTGTAGCTGGCTTGGTGTTTCCAAATTGCCCATAGTGTGTGATTGGGTGTATGAGTGTGTGTGAGCATGTGCCCTGTGATTGGGTGGCAAACCATCCTGGAATTCACCCAGCCTTGTGCCCTAAGTTCCCTGGGATAGACCCCAGACCTCCTGTGACCCCACATGATAAGTGATCATAATCATGGATGGGAGCACTGGGTTCTGACATCTTTATTATTATAGCTTGTGACCAAAGAAACAGCAGTTAAACAGCACTAGAGCATTTTCTTACACAGTGGAAGTGCTCCAGAGGGCTCGCTGTCGCATCGTCAAGCTACTGCTACAGATTACAGCGTACAGTTAATGGAGCTAATCAAGCAGTACATCATATTTTGGAGACCTGTTACCCGCATGAGACGATGATCCTTATTCAGTGTACTAATGATCTCAGAATGACGCGAGACCAAATCTGCTTCAGATTCATGAAATTGTTGTAGAACAACAAAACAAACAGCGATTTGAACACTACCGATGAATTATTTTCAGATGTGGTAGAAACAACTGCCAGCCAACTAATCCTTTATTGTAGACATCGCACCGGTCTGATACTCAGAGTGGGTATGGGTCTGAGCATAAAACAGTGAGTGACATGGGTGAAAAATAAAACTTTGATGGGATTATTAAACAGATGTGTATTCAGGAATCGCTTTTAGAATAACAGAGTGAAGCATGTGACAACCATGTGGCTTGACATTAACACAACAGGTGAGTTGGCAGGCTCCACAAATAACTGGAAGGACCGCACGATTTGAATAAAAATGCATCGGAATGAATTTCCAATCAGAATGAGAGGTCTCCGTTCCTGATCGATCAACTTCGTGGGAATCTCCCACCAGTCTTTACTTTTATCCCCAGGGTCTGTGGTTGAGAAAGGAGCACAGATTGGCTCACGTTTCTCACGAATTAAAGCATCTAACCAATCACAGATGAGACTGAATTCTTATAACCAATCATAACACAGAAGGCGGGATTTTTCAGAAATGGTGGGAAGTCAAATTCAAATTTTATTTGTCACATACACAGTCATACACAGCACGATATGCGGCGAAATGCTTAAACGACCGCCTGTGACCTTAAAAAGAGATTATTAATAAGGAAATAAATATGGAATAAAATGAGAAATAAAATATAGAAAACCTTAGCTAAGGAAAATATAGCTATAGAGGATAAAACAAAAATATAAAATGTAAGAAAAACCTAGCTGTACAAATACGGAACAAATATTCTATAAAAATAGCAAAATATAGAAAAACTTTAGTGTGGAGATGAAATAAGCTTTAAATAGAAATGTCCGGGGAGTGTGCAAATATGCACGAATGTGTTTGTGCAACGAGCAAAAATGAAATAGAAATATGTGCAAATAAAGCCTAAACAGACATCAGCGTTGGAGCACTAAATCACTTGTACTTGTGTTCTGTTTCCAGCAGATTAAACTCTTCACAGCGAGCAGAACCACTCAAAAAAATGTTGCACTCTGATTAAAGTTTTGAGCATGTAAAGGCACATCTTATCAGATCAGCGTCCATGTGAACACATCTGCTGGAATGTTTAATCAGAATGATTTGAATCAGATTGAAGAAATATTGTGCACTTACTGTAGCTACAGTAGTGTGTGAGCTGTTCAGCAAAGCGAAGGTGGAACAGGTTCTGTTGTGTTACCTGTGTGGGAATACTTCACACAAAAAGAAGATTCTTTTTGTTTATGTTATGGAACTAAATTAAATTAAAATTGAATAAAACCAATGCAGAGCCTATTAGAATTCTCTCTTTATTTTTTATTTATTAATAATGTAGTAAGTCTCCAACATATGAACAAGTTCCGTTATGAGAGTGTGTTCGTAAGTCCAGTTTGTTCACAAGTCCAACAAACAGTATCTAGGTTATTGTACCCCAATACTAACACAAAAAAAGAGTATTGTATACACAGTATAAAACTAAGATGTTCCATGATCTTGTCCTTGTTCTTTAGAATCGTGCCGATGGTCGAACAATTCATGTTAAAGAACGATCAGCATCCATTCTCAATTATTTTCACTTTTGTCTACATTGTTATTGGTGGTTCTTCTTAGCAGTACCAGCTTCATCGCTGTTGCTTTTACGCTTGCTTCGAAAGTTTGTAACTCGAATGGTTGTATATAGGGGATTTACTGTATTGTGTTTTGACTCTGTTATGACAGTGTCTGTGTACACACACTCACTGCTTTATTAGGAACATCTGCATGTTTATGGCTCTGTCCGATCAGCCAGTCGGGTGAGGACCTCGATGTTCACCTGTGTATCTGCTGGATGCTTTTGTACTGCACTGCTGTCACTTGACTGGCTGGTTAGATCACTGTACAAATGTCCAGGTGTGGTAATAAAGTGGATGCTGAGTGTATGTACACACTTTCAAACCCACCAGAGCTTTCAGACTACAAAGAGATTTAATGGTAAAGAATCTGAGAGCATGTATGAATCTCAGGACATCATGAGGCAGAGTAGCATCTGACTGTATGACTCAAAGGCAGCTTTTCACCTTTAATGAAAGAACTGAAATGACTACGCATGTACAGTGATACCTCGGCATACACATTTAATCTGTTCCAGAGGCGAGTTCTTAAGTCGAAACACATTTTTAAATAGGAAATTATGTAAATGCAGATAATCTGTTCCAGACGGTCAAAAATAATACCAATATTACAAATTTCCAGCACTACAATCATAGTTTTTCATATAAAATCAATCAAAACATTTAGGAAATACATGTACAGTAAATGAAGTAAAATATGAAATAAATAGACATTAAACCTCTTAATGTCGATTTATGATTCCTCTTGGCACCGGCTGCTTTAAAAACAGAACTGAAAGTGGCTCCGTTTTATTCTTGCTGACGTGCTTCTTGGGAAACGTTCTTGGGACCCATGGTGCTGCGTCTTCACTATATCTTGCACAAAATGCAAAAAAAAAAACACAAAAACTTTGTGAACCTGTTTCGCTTGGCTTTCCGCTGACACAAACAAGTTTTGAACGGCTCCTGGACGCTAGAACAACTGGATGAACGATGATCGGAAGCACTCACAACCGGATGTACACATGACCGGCTCGGTCCCTCCTATGCCGAAAATGTTTCGCAAATTTCTTGTATAATTTTAGTTCTTAAGGCGAGAATTCGCCAAATTTCCAAAATCATATGCCGAGGTACCACTGTATAATTGTTGACCATGAACCAGGCGGTCCAGATCTTAAAATATTAAGGACTGTTTTTTTTTTTTTTTTAGATGAATAATCTGTTTTATTTCTTTTTCATGTCTCTCTTTGTCCCGCACCCCTTAGCTAAGTGTCGGTATGCACTCGGTATGGAAGACAGAACAATTCCAGATTCTGACATCTCAGCATCCAGTGCCTGGTCTGACTCCACTGAGGCCAAACATGGCAGGTAAGCGTCTCCATGCGCATGTGTGTGTGTGGGTGTGTCCATGCTCTCTGTAAATCACGTCAAGCGACACTATTGCATTACGTGAGATGTTAGTAATGAGCTGTATTCTGATATAGCACATTAGGTAATGGCATTACTGCACTGGCTGTCTAGGGTAGACTTACTCGATACAGAGCGCACGCCAAAAAACACACGCACACTCCTTTATTATTTTAAGAGAGATGTTTTAGTCTGGTGTGTGTGTGTGTATGTGTGTGTGTGTGTGTGTGTGTGTGTGTGTGTGTGCGTCCTTGGCGGACATGCCGGTCATGTGTTTGCGATTAATCTCATATAGAGTGTAAGTCAGGCACGGGTATTTACATGGCCTTACAGGGATCATGTGGTTGTTGGAATGTTCTCAGGGTCTCCACCAGTGAGGTAGTGTGTTACAGGGTGGGATATACAGAACAATGTAAAACTCTCACTTGTATTTTAAGTAGAAGAGATTGAGTGATTGATTGATAGTGATGCACCGTTATGCGTCGGGCACGGTGCACCCGCCAGCTTGAAAACCATGAAAGGCTGAGCTCTATAAGCTCAAAAATCAAGCTAAACATCCTGATAATAAATTTCATGCCTCAGTTATGAAATGCCTTCGATATTACTCATCCCGCTTTCACATTTGGTCTGCATAAGCTGTTTCTTTCGTACACACAGCAGTGACAGGTTTCTATCTCTCGGAGTACGCTATAGTGTTAGCACGCGTTTAATTCTACCCTGCAAGAAGTGACACTGAAATAAATGTGACTGTGAGGAAGAAGGAAACTATGTGGAAAGTCTCTGCTAAGGATGGCAGCAGCTTCATAATGAATTACCGCCACAGTGACACGTTTCTCAGTGGCCCCTTTAATATTGTTCTGTCTGTTCTAGCATGCTTTAATCCTCAGCAGGCTCTCACACCAGGTGTGTACATATGGTACGGTAGTGTGAGGTCTTGGCAGCGCGTAGGAAATCCATCATCTGTATGCGCGGGCCGTCAGGTAACTAAAGTGCAGTCGAGTTTCCGTCAGGATTATTATTGCAGTCAGAACAGTCATGCCTCACTAGAGCTTTATAGACATTAAGAAAGTCTGAGGCTAATGTACAGAGCTGTCTGCGCCCGGATTCTGATGCGTCCTGTGCTTTGTGTGTAATGGATGGAAATGTTGTACAATGCACATGGCAACACACAAAGTGCTACACCCTCTTCTTGAGTATATTGAACCCAAATGTTTTTATTATTCATCAGAAAAAAAAGAATAAGTGGTGTTCCAGTTTCGAAATGGGCTATATACACTGATCAGCAATAACATTAACATCACAATACATTAAGACATTGACAATCACTCACTGTATACAGGGTCGCGGGGGGGCCTGGAGCCTTATCTCAGGAGACTTAGGGCACGAGGTGGGGTACACCCTGGACAGGGTGCCAATCCATCACAGGGCACACACACACACGCGCGCACACACACACACACACACACACTGGGCAATTTGGGAACGCCAGTTAGCCTAATCTGCATGTCTTTGGACTGTGGGAGGGAAACCCATGCAAACTCCATGCACACAGAGATGGGAATCGAACTTGCCCGGGAATCGAACCTGGCCGGGAATCGAACCAAGACCCTGGAGGTAGTCCCCAAAGGCCAGTTCGTCTGGTCCAGTCCAACAGAAAAGCCAGTGCAGCACAATTTGCTGAGAAAAAAAAATCAAAGGCTGGCCCAGATAAGAAAGACACCAGAACACCCAGTACACCACAGCCTGCTGCACATGAATCGCCAGATGTCAGATCCAACAAGTCAGATCCATGGAGGCCCCAAACTTATCCACCAGTACACACCATAACACACCTCCCCAGAGCTTTTACACAGTTATGCCCCAAGGGAACAAATACTGGCCATAATGTTTTGCGGGTCTAGGGGAAGCTCAATGGTTAAGGCAGTGGACTATGGATTGGATGGTCCTAGGTTCAAACACCATGACCACCAAGTTGCCACTGAGGGTCCTTGAGGAAGGCCCTTAACCCTCAGATGTATAATGAGATAAAAATGTGAGTCACTCTGGATAGGGATATATAAAACGCAAATGTTTTGTGTCTGTGGTCCAAGAGCACAAATTTGACCATAATCTTTGGGAGATACTGACGGCATGTCTCGAGAGTCTTTAGTAACATTATGTCTTCCTTACTAAAACTTTAGTGCTGAGCTTTTTACAGCTCTATAAGCGACCATTTTCACTATTTCAAAACAATTCGCACTTCACATGTGGAACATGTATTATGCCGTCCCAGGCAGAGTTAACATGTTGAGCTTGAACTTGTGTAAATGGAACGAAAATGTCAGACACATTGCGAGCACGTTGTGCTCTGTGCTTCTTCACATACATACATCTGGCCCTTTGAGTTTGAAATATGACTGATTATACTTGGCAGCTTGCCCTGCTTTACTGATACGCACCCTTGTCACTTATTCTATTGAAGTATAAGCATAAGTCAGATTTCTTAATGCAGGCACTAAACTTGGCCAAGAATCACCTCATTATTTTTGCACATGACCAACCAGAGATCAACTGGCAAGATCCTGATAGTTGTGGCCAGTCTGGCATATAACCTACAGTTTAGAGTGTCCAGAGCTGGGATCAAATATGCAAGTTTAATTCCAGAAGATCCGCAGAGTCTCTGTAGAGATGACTTTAACGACCCTTCTGTTAATATTCAACTTCTTACCTACATGGTAGTGGATTTCCTGGATAGGAGCTTGGAAACTGTTCTTTAAGGTTGTCAGTTATATGCACCCTTGGCATTAATATATTATTTTAGTTATTATAGTTATTACATTATTGTAGTCATATGCTAGAGAAACTCCCTTTCTGTGTTCCGCAGGCTGAGTACAGGAGAGGGCGATGGTGCGTGGTGTCCTTTAGGGCCGGTGTTCCCTAATCCATCAGAGTATCTCCAGGTGGACCTGCACAAGCTGCATTTCCTGTCCCTGGTGGGCACGCAGGGTCGCCATGCCGATGGGCACGGCCGGGAGTTTGCACGCAGCTACCGGCTCCATTACTCCCGGGACGGTCGTCAATGGATCACCTGGAAGGACCGCTGGGGCCAGGAGGTCAGTCAGAGACATCTATGTTTGTTTTTGTTTTTTTTGGACTCATTTAACAAGTTCCAAATTGTGTGTACGATTTTGGGATGTATATATTTACATATTTAAAATCGTGTCTAAGTGACTATTCGTTTTCTGTGTGTATGTCTCAGGTGATCTCGGGTAATGAGAACACGTATGATGTGGTTTTAAAGGACCTGGGTCCTCCAATCATAGCACGAATGGTCCGGTTCTACCCTCTGGCTGACCGCATGATGAGTGTGTGTCTAAGGGTGGAGCTTTACGGCTGCTTGTGGAGTGGTAAGATTATTCCCAAACGTTTTTTCATTTTCAAAACGTACTTCATTTTTAAAAGACAGGGCACTAACTTTTACAAAGGACTGTAACATTATCAGGTTATGTTTACGTTCTAAAGATCAAAGCTATTTGTTTTGTTGTGCAAGAGATTGCAAGGTAGGGTCTACACCACCAGTAGGTTATACCCCATAACACCAGACAAATGTTTGGTGACATCATAATGGATTTTCTTAAATTGTGCTGATTTGGAAAAGACCATAACACTGTCGGAGTATACATACCACAGCTGCAACCAGAAAATGAGGAGGAAAAGCCATCAATAGCGTATGGAACTCTGAGATCAAATCACATGAGTTCAAATCATGACAATGCCCAGGGGATGAGGTGGGTGGGATGACTTACTGTCTCTCCCCTGTCAATCACAGTGAAACTAATCAGACCTGGGTGGTGAGCGCCTGGTTCCAAGTATGTTATGCCGCTTAAGCACCATTGATGCCATTGGTTGGCTTCACTTGGAGGACATCACCCTGTTGTTATTTGTCATATGATCCGAGAGAGCTGACTGGTAGGTGGGAAAGGGCCATGGCTAGATTAGGGGGGAAAGGGGGGTGCAGAATCAAACGTATTTAATAGTATTCCTGGCTGAGTGGTTAGCACCGTCACCTCACACATCATGGCTGAGAGTTTGCATGTTAGGTGGGTTTTCCCCTCACAAAGTCCAAATACACGCCCAATCAAAATGCCCATGGTCTATGATGATGCATGGAAAAATAAAGAAGGGAGCAAATTCAGAGCAGGTCCTTGGATATGGCCGTACTCAGTAAAATAAGAGCATTGTGTGTGTGCAGATATTTGAATAACTGGCCGACTATTTGTCAGCTGTCAGTACGCTGAATCTGAAATCACCTTTCAGGTATTCGATTTCTCCATTAAGTTAGGAAGAATATATGGAAATGAACGCCACATCTGGTAGTGTTTTGATGCTGAGAGAGCAGCACTGTTGTGGTGTGCAATTTAGAGGTGCATCAGAAGTAAAAAACGGTCCAGAGGGATGTGAGTTTTTACTTTTAGGGGGACGAGGTCAGTTTGGCAGATATGCGGTTCATGGATGGAGAGGATTACAGATGAGTGTACATACTGTATAGGGTCCATCAGGTTTGCAGATTGAGTTTGGACCAGGAATGACTCTGTACACGGAGCATGTTGCCAACTCTTTTAGTAAACACTGGTCAGTTCTATACTCTGTAGCAATGATTATTTGTACAAATGTTGAAATGTAACCAGAGTGAGGTTAGAGATTGGCACGGTCACCTCACATATGAGGTGAGGGTTTGAATCTCGTCTCCGCTCTGTGAGTGTGTGTAGTTTCCATGTTCTTCATGTGCTTAGTGGATTGTTTCCTCCAGGTAGTCTGGTTTCCTGCTATGGTACTAGGACATTCAGTGTAAGGTGATTGCCATGTTCTTGCGCTGGGTTGGCGCCCCATCCATGATGTACCCTATCTAGTACCCTAAGTTCCCCAGGATAGACTCCAGGCTCCTCCATGATTCTACACAATGGATGAATTTTACTGTATATCTGTTCTGTGAGCTCATATAGTTACGTGAATGTTCTCTTGATTAGATGGACTGAAGGCCTACACCGCACCAATGGGTCACATTATGCACCTTTCCGGCTCCCCTGTTTATCTTAATGACTCCATCTATGACGGCAGCGTGGAAGGAGGGTAAGACACACACACACACACACACACACACACACACACACACACACACACGATTGAGGTAGTGATGGATGAGGTGACTTTAAACAACAGCTTGACAAAATTACAAAGCTCCTGCGATTCCTTTCACAATTCTGTATTATAACAAGTTTTAACATATTACTTATTGAACATATAGTACATACAATACTGAATACAACTTCCCCAAGAGGCCAATTCCATTTACTATCTTCGCTCACAGTGATGTAATAGACACTGACCTAATGTTCGGCTTTCCGTCTTCCCTCATCCTGTGTGGTTTCGTACCTCATGATAAATGCGAGTCTCAGTTTCCTCACCCACTGTCATCACCGACTGTCAGGTTCCCTGTGTGTCAGAGCTGGTACGTGTGGGGTGTGTTTTTAATGGGCCTGAGATGTTTGCATTAGCTGAGCTAAGGGCTTTTTTTTTCACAGAGGCCAGATGTGACTTCTGCAGCTGTGTATGTGTGTTTAACTTGCTGGATGATTTGTCTATGGGGATTGCCCATGTTTTGTGTCAAAGCTGTGCATGCTCAGTTGCCTTCAGTTGTGTATAAGATTGGCTTTCAGATTAATTTGCGGTTTCTCTCTCGCTCGCTCTATTTCTCTCCACAGGGTGTTGTTTGGAGGTTTGGGTCAGCTATGTGATGGGGTGTTAGGAGGGGACGACTTCGTGGAAAGTATGGAGCTCCGCGTCTGGCCAGGTTACGACTACGTGGGCTGGAGCCGTGAAGCGCTCGGCAAACCTACCGTCGACATAGAGTTCCACTTCGAGAAACCACGCCTCTTTCACACTATGCAGGTGAGCGTCTGTGTGTGTCTGTGTGTGTGTGTGTGTGTGTGTGTGAGTGTGTGCGCAATTGGAACTGTAGATTCAGTTAATGCACTTAATGCAGACCACAATTTAGCACAATTCCATTGAGTGCAGCTCCGTGTGTGTGTGTGTGTGTGTGTGTGTGTGTGTGTGATAATTTCTTCCACAGCACCCACATAACACCGTATTACATTCCCCATTATTGATGGACATTCCCTACATTCCTACCCCTCACTCACACCCAGTGTCCACTTTATTAGGAACGTTATAAAGTGTGTATTTACTTTGTTATCTAATAAATCGGAAGCAGAAAAATGCATGAAGATACAAGTTAAAGGCCTTTCACTTCCAACAGCATGACATCGGCCACGGCACAGTCACCAGTGTCAGAAAGTGGAGATCTGATGGGACTTTTGAACACAACAGTGTGTAAAGTTTATATAGGAATGGTGTAAAAAAAACATTCCTTGAGTGAAAATGCCTTGTTAATGAAAGAGGTCAGAGGAGAGCTTGTCGCGGGGCGTGCTGACAGACAGGAAGTCTATTGTAACTCACTCAAGTGACTTGCTGAACATTGAGACTGTAACAGCGAGAACAGCTTTGTCAGGCGGTCGGAGGCTACACTGAGAGCAGGCTCACCTACAACTACACACTTTCCTCAGCCAGTAACTATTCCATTCACACAATCAGCACAATTCCCATGAAACTCTTCTCTCTCTCTCTCTATCTCTCAGTTTTTCCCCCTCCTTCAGCTCTCATAGCCTTTTTTTCCTTTCAACCATTTGCTCATGATGTATGTACAGTCACATTCCCTGGAGCTTCTAGCATTATTTCATTCGCGCGCAGGATATTGCCCAACAGCCTGACAAGGCAAGAGGCGCTTACTCGGTTGTTTGTTTTTTTTTTTTCCTCCTGAGATTTCACCCTCCCTCCTTCCCACCGCGCAGATTCCTGAGTTAGGCCCTAAGATTTCCCATTTAATTTTTTTTCTGCAGGGGAAATGTATTGCTTTTTCTGCCTCTCTCAGGACGCCCGGTACGCGGCTCGCGGGACGTGTGCGACGAGTTAAAAGACATACCGCGGAACCTTGTCCATTTTATCTATCTCGACTATTCACAGACATTCGATTGGTTTATTTTGTAACAGATCTTTCCTTCGTATATACCTCAAGCATGTAGGGTTAATAACCAACCTATCACACTCTAGTCGTCTGTTTGCCCCCTTCTTTCCTCGCTCGTTTTCTTTTCCTTTTTTTTCCCACCCTCTCATTTCCAGGCAGAGGTGTGACTACATGTGGTTTTGATTTTTCTTTGCTGTCGTCATCTCATCAGCTCTCCCTCTCTCCCCTGTGTCTTCTCAATCACATCAATTCCTCCATTGTTTCCCTCTTTTTTTTCTTTTTTTTTAAACCAAATAAAAGAAACCAAGAAATTTTCTGCATTCCAGGAGTTCCAGTGTTGTTCGTGCGGTCCAGAAATTTGCCCCGACGCTCTCGTGTTTGCAACTCAGGATCGGATCGAGTCATGTTTAAAAGTGTTCTGTCGTAACGCTCTTGCAGGTGCACAGCAACAACCGGCACATGCAGGGCGTGCGCGTCTTCTCAGAAGTGTTGTGCGAGTTTAAGGTGAGCCTGCTGAGCCCGTGGAGTGAGCCGGCCCTGAGCGTCCGCGTGCCCCTGAGCGACCTGCGTGACCCCTCGTCACTCAAGGTCACGCTGCCTCTCGGGGGCCGGCCTGCGCACATCCTGCGCTGCCACTTCACCTTCTCTGACCGCTGGCTGCTCATCAGCGAGATCAGCTTTTACTCTGGTACGCACACACACACACTACAATGCTGTCTTGACACACAAGTCTCATACACTCAGATAGTACATACCAATCTCATACACATACACCATGTGACCAAACTGTCACTTACCCCTGGGGTATACATGGCACATGACTCTATACACACATTTACACACTTGTATAATTATTAAAAATTGTATTCTCCATAATAAGCTACTTAAATTAATCTCTCTCTTTCTCTCTCTCTCTCTCTCTCTCTCACTCTCTCTCTCTCTCTCAGAACCGTTCGATAGTGGTTCAGTGTTACCGTCTGTAGCGACCCCTCGTCCCTCCCTCACTCCTCGCTCTCCTCCCAACACTTCACCCTCCATGACCTCTTCCATCTTTCCCAGCACCACCAACTCCAGCAGGAGCCGAATGGGTGAGTCAGGGTTCTAATACCAAAGTCTTACTTCCATGTGTGTGTGTGTGTGTGTGTGTGTGTGTGTGTGTGTTACATCACAGGGTGAAATAGAATAAACTCCACCACAGTGTAGCTGCTTTCATTCTGTGTTTTTGGCCACGAGCTCTGTAAAAGAGCACAAAATTCATGAAGACTGTGTGTAGATTTATATGTTAAATACATTTAAAGTGTAAAATACTTTGCACCGTATAACACATAAAGCACAATAATTAGCACATAACACTGTACACTCTAACACAGTGTTGTGTGTCTATCCAGTAACTTTACCTGTGACCCACTGACTTGTTGAAGCTTCACATCACAGTTTGGAGATTTGTTTTCCCCACAGCATCTTATAATCAAGACTAAAACATCACAATGAAGTCTGAATAAGCCTTTATCATTAATGAAACATAGAAACATAGTGAGAACTAAAAGTCAGAGAGCTTTGCGTGTGTTGTGCATGTTACACGACCGGGCACAAATTAAATTGAAGACAATGTCACGCCCTGTCTGCCCTATTTTCCCCACACTATCACTGTTCCCATGTGCAAATTTTTTTCCCTAGCCCGTCATATGTCTTTTCCTATGTCTTTGTTTCCGCCCCGTATGCACCCGTTTCTAATTCTTAGTTGATTACTCCACCATTTAAACACGTGCTGCGTGCTGATGTGATCATTTATCTGCACTTGGGTTCACCTCGTTCTGCTTCCCCGCGTGACAGAATACTCCAGTCAACGATATGAAACCAGCAAATGTTGAGCAGCATTAGATCAGCGCTGGAAAGTCAAGGTGCCCTTCTTGGAGCTCACCAGCAGGAGTTGCTCAGCACCAAGCAAAACCTTGCTGACATCATGACCTAGCTCCAACAGCTCTCTCCAGCACGAAGCGGGGACTCTTGCATGCAACACAAACCACTTCCAGTACATCTCGGAGTCCCTTGCAGCAGGGATCATTCGCCCTTCTCTCTCTCCAGTAGGGGCTGTCTTCTTCTTTGTGGGCAAGAAAAATGGGTCCCTTCATACTTGCATCGATTATAGGGCCCTGAATGAGACCACAGTGAAGAACCAATACCCCCCTTCAGTTAATGGCGACCACCTCTGCACTCCGCCAGGGAGCCAAGATTTTTACCAAACTAGATCTACGCAACGCATACCACCTCGTCCGTATCCGAGAGCGCGTGAGTGGAAGACTGCCTTTATGCCTTTAATACCCGAATGGGACATTATAAGGATTTCCTGAATTCATCCGTGTTTGACTATTTGGACGATATTTTGATCTTCTCTTGAGACCTAGAGAACATCATGTTTGGCAGGTGCTGCAAAGACTCAAAACAATCTGTTCTTTAAAGCGAAGAAGTGTGAATTTCACACCACAACCACCATGTTCCTTGGATTCGTCATTGACCCTTTGGCCATCGAAATGGAGCCTGCTAAGTTCCAAGCAGTCACAAATTGGCCCATGCCCACCTCAAGGCAAGAACTTGGGATTCGCCAACTTCTACCGCCACTTCATCCGGGGCTACAGCTGGACCGACCACAAGAACCTGAAATACCTACAGAGCGCCAAGAGGCTAAACTCTCTGTGGTCACTTTTCTTTGCCAAGTTCAACTTCATCCTCTCCTATCGTCCAGGATCAAAGAACTCCGAGCCAGACACTCTCTCCAGGCAGTTTTCGCCCACTTATGACTCCTCCACCAATGAGACCATCATCCCCCCATCCTGTGTGCTTGCAGCGGCAGAGCTTGATATCGAGAACAAGGTCCAGCAAGACCGGTCTTGTGAGCCAGGGCAGAGTAATGTACCTCCTAACCATGTCTTTTTTCCTCTTCCTCTACACTTTCAGGTCCTGGACACACAGTTCTATCTTGCCACCCTTGTTCAGCTCGTTTCTGGTGGCTTACAGTAAAGGAGGACGGTTCCAGCTTCGTGGCGGCATGTAACGTCTGCGCTAGGTGCAAACACACCAACACACCTCTGACAGGCCTCCTCAGACTGTTACCAATCCCATCCCGTCCATGGTCCGACATTGCCCTGGACTTTGTAACGGGATTACTCTCCTCAGACGTCTATTCTTGCATCATGACCGTGGTGGATCATTTCTCTAAAACCGCAAATTTCATTCTGCTACCCAAACTCCCATCTGCCAAGGAGACCGCCAAGCTCACGATAATGCATGTTTTCAGGCTTCACAGCCTCCCCAAAGACATTGTCTCTGACCGTGGACCCCAGTTCACCTCACAGTTTTGGATGGCATTTTGCAGACTCATTGGAGCATCCCCCAGTCTGTCCTCCGGTTTTCAACCCTCGAATGGCCAGACTGAGAGAAAGACAGAGGTAGCCCTCACAGTGCCAAGTTCATTTTGTTTCCTTGTTTTCTCGTTTCTCGTCTCTCAATTTGGATTGTCGCTTCACTGTTTGATTTCCTAGCTTTGATCTTACGCTTCCTTGTTTTTGACCTTGTTTTGGCTTTTCTTTCACGCTTTTTTTTTTTGGACAGTTACATCACTGCTTGATTTCCCGGTTACTGATCTACGCTACCACTTTTGACTACGGTTCTGGTTTTGCAATTTGGCTCAGACGCTATGCTGACTGATTCTCCGATGTTTGACCCTCACTTCCACATTCCGACCGCGCTCCCATCTAACGTTGCGATCATTCATCTGCACTTGTGTTCACCTCGTTCTGCTCCACCGTATGACAATCAAGAAGAAATCTTTAAATTACATGTAAAATGAAATCCTGAAATTTAGGATTTGCTGTTCCACTTTAATGACAATGTGCACTCAAGCTGATGTGGACTCTACATTTTGGTATAAAAACTTCAAATCAATTTAACAATAGACTGTTTAATATAAATCCTGAACATTGATATTCTTTGTTAAATTAAATTCTAAAACAATTTGGTCATTTCCAGTTTTTAATGAAAATAAAAAGTGCACAATGCTGCTGTAATTAGTGACATTTATCTAAAAAGTTCAGTTTCTCTTATGCACTTTGATGAACTTAGACTACAAACCCTATCTGTAGTGAAGAACACTGCAGTCAGGCACTGATTATTTGAAAAAGTACCAACACTGCGTTTCGTACAGGAAACTTCATATCAGTGATGTGTATAAAGTGTCACTTTTCTATTAATAACAGAAGTAACTGTCAATAAATTATTTCCTTATATGAAGAATAAAACATTCTGATATGTTGGTATAAGAAAACAATCACTTTCAGTGTAATTAATAGTTCCTCTGCTCCAACACACCACACTATCACTGTTTATCTTCCTGTAGGATATCTACAGTGTTTAAGTCCTTGTATAACTCACCTGTGACTGCAGTGATCATAACAGAGTTTATTATTCCTGATACAACGAATAGTTTCCTCCAGAATCTGATCTCAGCTGTCTGATTCTCTACATGACAAAGATCAGAGTGTTTGAAATTAAACCCCTCAGTTAAATTATAATGAAATATTGATTTATCACACACGTTTCCATTAACTGTAATAAATAAACTCACCAGCTGAGTGATTCTGGATATAAAGTCTGATTCCTCTACTGGTGTTGTGAAGTGAAGCATTTTGAGTTTCACTACAATAATACACTCCTAATTCATTAGTACTGATATTGTGTATTAATAAAGTGCTGTTGTATTGCAGTGAGAATCTTTTGCTGAAGGTCACGGTATTCTGGAGTCAGCGTTTTACTTGAGAAAGAGCGTAATATAAACACTGGAGGTTCTAACGGCTTCATCAGGAACCAGAACACGTTTTTTACAGACACCTCACACTTTAGAGTCACATTCTGTCCCAAATCTACCGACTTCTCTGTGAAACTCTCTGCAGCTCCACAGCACACAAGGAGATCTAACAAAAAAAAAACAACAATAAAAAGCACTGACTTGTAATTTACTGCTGATTAAGAATGAGGAATTTACTTATGAAATAAGATCAATGATTTAGTTAAAGGAAATAAACTTACAGAAGTAGATGTGGAGGATCTTCATGATGAAACTTGATCTCTGCTCACAAATTGTAAATTGTCAGTGAGGAAACTTTAGACATGAACACGTTTAGAGCTACAGAACTGAGGGGAAGTGGCAGTTCAACTCACTCTGACCACAAGGTTTTTTTCTTCTCTTCCTGATGAATAGATTTCACATTTCTTTAAACGTCTCAATCCACCAGACCATTTAGGTGAAATTAAAAAAAGAAAAATCTGGTGAACTGATTTCTAGGGTAGGGCCCTGTTGGTGACAAAGGCAGAACATAGTACAAAGTGGTGGAAGTTGAAAAAGGAAGAATGTTGTGTATTTTTTAGGGGGGAGTTGAGACAGGCTCTGGGTGGTCAAGAGGTGCTGCCAGTCGACTGTACAACTACATCTAAGGTGATCACTGAGACAGGTAGGAGGGTACTTATTGTATCATCAGGAAAGGGGAAAGGGGACGAGGAGACTTGGTGGTGGAAAGAGGAATTCCAGGAGTGTTTACAGAGAGGTTAGCTAAGAAAAAGTGGGACACTGAGAGGACTGTAGAGAGTAAACAGGCGTACAGGAAGAGGCATAAGAAAGAGCATATGAGGACTTGTATGCTAGGTTGAATAGTAAGGAGGGAGAGGTGGATCTGTACAGATTGGCGAGGCAGAGAGATAGAGACGGAAAGCATGTGCAGCAGGTTAGAGTAATTAAAGATAAGGTTAAAGATGGGCAGATGTGAGCATGTGTGAGCAGCAATATGGTTTCATGCCTAGAAAGTTCTCAATCCACCTAGAAAGTCATCCCTAGAAAGTTCTTAATCCAAGAAAGCAACATATGTATTAATAATCATGGAGAATCTATTTGAATCTGTCAGATATTTCTCTGCTCCTGTGTGTTGGACCTGTGTCTGTTTTAGGTGGCCTGTTAATCAGCTGGAGTTCCGTATTGGTCCTACTCTACATCCTATCCTGATATAAGGACCACCCCAAACACTCAGCCTGGGCCCCTTTTTTTTTTTTTGGAGCCTTGTTGATTCTGACCTGTCGTGTGCTAGTAGTTTCAAAATTCTGATTGACTGTCGTATGTTTTGTCGTTTGTTTTTGAATGTTGTGCCAGAGAGAAAGAGAGTTTATGTGTCATAGTCTGTGTTGTCTTTGTTAAACCCTGTATTGACTGACTCTCCTGTTTCTGAACCCTTTGACTATGATATGGATTCCGATTTGGCTGCATGTAAGCAAATTGTAAATAGTTTGTAAATAATGAATGTGAAAATAAGTGATTGAACTTATCTCTCTGGTGTAAGCTCACTTAGTTCTCTCTTTCTGTTGCGGCTAACCCCTAAAGGTCGTAACAAGCTGAATAACTTTCATTAAGCATGTCATGGGCTCTACTTAACAGGAAGTCAGTTATTTTGGGTTGTTTGCAAAGCTGAAGGGGAAGTGGCCGTTCAACTTGTAAATATATTGACCCTCACTCTGACCCTCATTTTTTTTTCTCCTGAAGAAAAGATCAGAAATCATGTTATATACGTGGAATACATCTTTTTTTTTTTTATCTCCCATTTAGATACGATTTCACAGAAACGGTGAATTTATTTTGTGATAAACACTTGTAAATCAGTTTCATTCAGTTTCCCTGGAATAGGGGTTAAGGTAGGGTTAGGGTCTGGATACTGATCTTTCATCTTACACACACACACACACACACACACTTACTTACTTACTGCAATTCATTACTAAATTATGCTTTATGGAGTCGGGTTGCTGTGAAAGCCGTAATTTAGTTTGTTTAGAAAGAGACACAGCTACAGAGTTAAATGTTTAGGTTGTTAATGAATTATAGGAATACCACAGTCACATTCTTTCTAAAAAACTATTTTATTACTGAAGTGCACAAACACCAGGGAAGTCAGGGTTACACTGTGTTTTATACACAGTTTAACAGAAAGGTTTAGTTTGATTTTGTGAAGAAAAACTCCTATGAGAACGTTACTACAGAAGGTCACACTCTGAGAACGAGAAGCAGAGGATGAAGCTGTTCACCTTAGACGTGTGCAAGTTGTGTTCGTGTACAGGCTGTAACCGCAATCATGTAGCACAGCTTATGGAAACAAATAGTGGTCACTATGTGTGTGTGTGTGTGTGTGTGTGTGTGTTACATCACAGGCTGAAACTGAATAAACGTCACCACAGTGTACCTGCTTTCTTTCTGTGCTTTTGGCCAACAGCTCTAAAAAAAACAAACAAAAAAAAAAAAAACACAAAAGTCATGACTGTTTGTAGATTTATCTGTTAAATACATTTAAAGTGTAAAATAGTTTTTATAACACATAAAACACATTGCATTAATTAGCACATAACACACTGTATACTGTAAACTAAACTTGTGTATTAATTAATAACTGAAGTGTGTGTGTGTGTGTGTGTGTGTCCAGTGACTTTACCTGTGATCCACCAACTTCTTGAAGCTTCACATCACAGTTTATTGATTTGTTGTTTTTTCCACAGCAGCTTACGATCAAGACTAAAACATCAGAATGCAGTCTGAATAAACTGATGTCATTAATAAAACATATTTACACACTGAAGACTGAAGGTCTGAGAGGTTTGGTTATTATTCCTCATATAACTCACCTGTGACTGCAACAATCCCAACACAGTTTATTATTCCTGATGTGATGAAGAGATTTCTCCAGAGTCTGATCTCATCTATATCTACTGTCTGATTCTGACGCTCTTTAATCTGACATGTCTGATTCTCTGCAAACATGACAAAGATCAGAGAGTTTGAACTTAAACACCTCAGTTAAATTATAATGAAGTATTGATTTTTACATACATTTCCTGTAACTATAATAAATAAACTCACCAGCTGAGTGATTCTGGATGTAAAGTCTGATTTCTCTGCTGATGTCGGGAGGTGAAGCAGTTTGAGTTTGACTACAATAATACACTCCTAATTCATTAGCACTGATATTGTGTATAAATAAACTGCTGTTGTATTGCAGTGAGAATCTCTTGCTGAAGGCTATATTGCTGTATTCTGGCTCGTGGATACTACTTTCGAAAGAGGGTAATATAAACACTGGAGGTTCTGACGGTTTCATCAGGAACCAGTAGACATCTCTCACAGACACCTCACACTTTAGAGTCACATTCTGTCCCAAATCTACCAACTTCTCTGTGAAACTCTCTGCAACTCCACAGCACACAAGGAGATCTAACAAAAAAAGACAAAAATAAAAAGCACTGACTAATTTGCTGCTCGTTAAGAATGAAGAATGTACTTAGTAACTATGATCAGTGATTTAGTTAAAGGAAATAAACTTACAGAAGTAGATGTGGAGGATCTTCATGATGAAACTTGATCTCTGGCCGCAAATTGTAAATTGTCAGTGAGGAAACTTCAGACATGAACACGTTTAGAGCTACAGGACTGAGGGGGAAGTGGCAGTGCAACTCACTCTGACCGCAATGTTTTCTTCTCTTCCTGATGAAAATATCAAAAGTCATCTTAAACATGTAAAAACACAATGTTTCACATTTCCGAGCATTTTAGGTGAGATTACACAAAAATACAAAAGTAATTAAGTTTAGTTTCCCTGGTATAGAGAATGTTTTCTCTCTCTCTCTGCGCAAGCACTGGGTGCGGAAGGCTGTTTGGCGTTCTGCCCAACTTTTTCGGAAGACTGTTTATTTATTTATTTATTTATTTTTCTTTAATAACTGAATGTTTTTTCACTTAAAATGTTTAAAGTGAGAGAGAGCGAGCAGGCACCATGGCCTCTGAGGCCGGTGTGGAGACTTTGTCCCTCCGGCATAGCGTCAGATGCGTCTCGGAGGACGGCGTGCCGATTGAGTACATACTGTTAGCGGTGGGGGAGCAGGTCGGGTGTGAGATCATCTATTCTGCCTTCCGGATGAATAAAGCGGTGGTGGTGTTTGTGAACAGGGTTGACTTTGTGAGCGCACTGACGCGGAGCGGAATATGCGTGAGGGGAGCCGCTGTTAAAGTCACCCCTGTCTGTCCCCGCGGCGCGGGTGGTCATATCCAACGTGCCTCCATTCGTAAAGGACGAGGCTATAATGAAGGAGCTGGCCCGTTTCGGGAAGTTCGTCTGCCCCATTAGAGCTATCCCGCTCGGGTGTAAGAGCTCCAACATGCAGCACGTCCTGTCTTTCCGCAGGCAGGTGCTTATAATTTTAAATAACAAAGATCAGACGCTCGATGTGAACTTTAAATGTAAAGAGGGGGACAGCGGCTACACTGTCTTCGCCACCACGGAGGTGCTTCGAGTGCGGGGACGTGGGACACAAGAGGCTGCCCACTAAACATTGGACGTCGGATAGACGTGCAGATCATGTCTATATTGGGTCCGTCGGTCCATGACCAATTCTGG
>JAQQZS010000033.1:9211614-9226773 GCA_030068045.1 Platyallabes tihoni
TTGTTTTGGTCTTGGTTGAGCTTGTGTGTAAAAGAAGTTCAAGCATTTTAAATTGGTGTTAACTGTATGCATTTTGTATCAAAGCAACAAGAAATGTGTTAATTGTATAGCCTACAAAGACGGATGTTGTGCTAACTGTGTTAAGAGTTTAGGAAACTTGTTAAATGTTTCGAAAAAACTGTCATAGCGATTGTAAAAAACTGTAATAGATTTCAAAAATAGTGTGGCAAGAAAAGCAATGTCTCTTATTTGTTTTAGTGTAAAAGAGAGTAAGAGAGAGACAGACTAATGAACTTTTCTGTATGTAAAGACTCCCCATCTTTGGCGAAAAGCATCACTCCAGACGCTGTTATTATAACCTCTGATCCACTGAACGCTGGTGTATCAGGATCCTTACGACAGAGTGGACATGTCGACTCAACATACTGATGATTAACTGCCTGCAGTATGAATAACTGTAACCCTGCCTGCTTTGTTGTCTTGTTCCTGCATCTGATCAGTGACAGTTCTGTCCTTACCTGCCTCCCGTCTCCCCTAACCATCACCCTTACTTTTTTTTGTACATGTTCTGGCTTGTACTGAATGGTGTTTGCTTTGTTTTTGTGTTGCATTGTATTTGGTGTGTCATGCATCGTGGTATTGTTACCGTGTTCTGTGAATGTCTGTGTGTGTGTATCCGACCAGCCTTGCTGTTAAACAACCCAGCCTATCACGTTCTCCTGTCTGACCTGAGACATGGCCACAACAGGCTGCCAAACTGCTCCAGAGAGTCTGTTAAGCCCCAAAACCTGCCCCAGGGTAAGACCAAGGCATGTCTCTGCCTCACAGGGTAACGAAAAAAACAGAGAATCAGACAGGAATGATGAGGGAGATTCAGTAGGATAGAGGTTAGGTAAAGGGTTCTCAGAGATGTTGTGACACAGTGCATCGTGTTTATCCCCTGATCATATGAACAATCGTGACCTCCAATAACACGTACGTCATGCGGAGATCCGAGACTGTTAATTGAAGAATCTGGGCTTTATCTAAATAAATATCTAATATTACCTGTTAATTTCAATCATTTTTATTTAGAACTAGCAGTTCCGTTCCCACCCCCGTGTCCTCTTTCATCCCTCTGATGTCCTGCTTATCTGAATATTTCCTTCACAGCATGTAGTTCAGACATGGACGAAAAAGCGCTGCCTGTTCAGGAAGGACCGCCCCCATACCCTGGAGCCCCGCCTCCTCTCCTAGGAGCTCATTATGCAGAAGCCACAGGGGGCGGGCCCAGCGTGCCTCATTATGCAGAAGCGGACATCATCAGCCTGCAGGGTGTAAGTGGGAACAACACGTACGCCGTTCCTGCCCTCTCAGCCACGCCCGCGGACTGCCCGCCCCTTCCCGAACTGCAGCGGGAACGGCTGCTCTTCAAAGAGAAGCTCGGAGAGGGCCAGTTTGGAGAGGTAGCGTACAAATGAGCACCATCGAAGAGAAATCAATGCTATACTGTTACACAAATTGCTGAGAGATGGTTGATTTAATGCTGATTGTGTCGTTCATCATAACACGACCTGTATCGTCTCCTGCATTATAATCCCAAATTTATTCCGAAACGTCGCTTAACAGCCGTGTGTCCTCGTTCCTCCTTCTAGGTTCATTTGTGTGAGATCGAAAACCCTCAAGACCTCCCAAATCTCGAGTTCCCTTTCAATGTGAGGAAAGGGCGCCCCCTGCTGGTAGCTGTAAAGATCCTGCGGCCTGATGCCTCGAAAAACGCCAGGTTAGAAGCACCCGCTTTTTTCCACTCATCCTATCCTCACAGTTGAGCTGCACGTCATGCTATGGTTTGTAACCTCCCACCTGTCTGTCCTTCTGCAGGAACGACTTCCTGAAAGAGGTGAAGATCTTGTCTCGTCTGAAAGATCCCAACATAATCCGCTTGCTGGGCGTGTGTGTGAGCAGTGACCCGCTGTGCATGGTTACAGAATACATGGAGAGCGGCGACCTTAACCAGTACCTCTCCCAGCGAGTGTTACTCGACAAGGCCGGCCCGCTGCACAACATGCCAACCATCAGGTACAGTCTGCGTTTTTAATTATTTATTTTTATTGGTATGCATAGAGAATGTATAGTAAGATATAGGCGTATGTGTTCTGTGCTCCAGCTACCCTGCTCTGATCTCCATGGCTAGTCAGATCGCATCTGGGATGAAGTTCTTGGCGTCGCTTAACTTTGTACACCGAGACTTGGCTACGCGCAACTGTCTGGTCGGGGGTGATCGAGGGGAAGGAGACGACAGAGCGGGAGAGAGGCACATTAAGATCGCCGACTTCGGCATGAGCCGGAACCTGTACGCTGGAGATTACTACAGGATCCAGGGCAGGGCCGTGCTCCCCATTCGATGGATGGCCTGGGAGTGTATTCTCATGGTGAGTGAGGGTGTGCATTAATGCACACCATTAGTAATTTTCTATTGTAGTACACTTACCATGATAACGTCTCAATTTACTCATTTACATTTATATTTATATAAGTTTTTATTTATTTTTTGATCTGTATTATTATGGGGTGGCACGGTGGCTAAGTGGTTAGCACTGTTGCCTTGCACCTCCAGGATCCCCATCTCAGTGTGCATGGAGTTTGCATGTTCTCCCAGTGCTTGGTGGGTTTCCTCCCACAGTCCAAAGACATGTAGGTTAGGCTACTTGGCGTTCCCAAATTGCCCGCAAAGTCTCCTGGGACAGGCTCCAAGCCCCCCATGACCCTGAATATAGGATAAAGCGGTATAGACGATGAGTAAGTGTTATGATTATGATTATCTTTATTATGATTATTATTATTATTAGGGGAAGTTCACTACAGCCAGTGATGTGTGGGCGTTTGGGGTGACTCTGTGGGAGATGCTGAGTGTGTGTCAGGAGCAGCCCTATGGTCACATGACTGATGAACAGGTCATCGACAATGCAGGCGAATTCTTTAGAGACCAAGGAAGACAGGTACACACACACACACACACACACACACACACACACACATGCATATGCAGAAACAACACATTGACCCCCAAATTAGCCTGGAAATCAATCTCTCTCTGTCCCTCCCTCTCTGTCTCTCTCTCTGTGTATTAGGTATATCTGACTCGTCCGGAGGTGTGTCCCCAGGGCCTGTACGAGCTGATGCTAAGCTGCTGGAAAAGAGACTGTAAACTCCGGCCCTCTTTCACACAAATTCACTCTTTCCTCACCGAGGACGCCATGAACATGGTGTAAAGAGAGACGGACACAGGAGACCTAGCGGATCCCTCCTTCACGCAGACGAGACGCGTCCGTGCAGCCGTGCACAAGCCGGTGGAGGCGCTAGTTGGTGTAGAAGTAGGCAGAGCTAAGCACACTTATGTAAATTACCGTTTCGCAGGTCAGGGCTGAGAGATGCTGCTGGTTCGGTTCTCGTGCTCGACCTGCTCCAGCTCTAGCACCCTAAACCTAACGTTAGTTCATCTGTAGTCCTGAACTAATCACCGATCCGCAGTTCATCTTAAATCTCTCACTGCTAACTGTTTGACACTAAAAGGTGGAGGGCTTTTCTGTTGCTGAAGACTATATAGACTGTGAATGAACTAGTTTATATTATTACACACGTAGCCTGTGCGTTCCTGGTGAATGATCACGGCAGTAGGCTTTTAGAAACATTTATAGGCAGAAGTAACCAGTGGTCAGGAGCAAATTCTGTCGAGTCTCAGCGCTCCCGCCACGTTACGAGGGCTCTTCATTCCGATCTCGAGCTTTTCCGCCGGGTTCACGCGCGAGTGCTAAATCTGAAGCACAAGGCTACAGCACTTCTCTCTCTGAATAACTCAGTATACACACTTAAGACTGGTTGAGGGATTTTCTGTTTGTAGTATAACTATAAGTACATGCTTATTATTTCAAGGTGTTGTTTTTACATCATGAAATCACAGACATGGTGCTCCATAACCATTTTGACACATTCTTATTTTACACAACCCCAATTTTGTTTTTTTTTTAGGTTGCTCTATAATTCACGACAGACAAGTTTGATTGACTGATGCTGCCGAAGTTATTCATGTCACAGGTCGATTTCTGTTACAGATTTAACATGAATAGGGTAATGTGCTTTAATTGTATAGAGTACAGTACAGGATTGGGTTTTTCACAGTGACTGCATATTCTATAGACGACTGAATCTCTCTGACGTCATCCAGCAGCAGTGGTTTCAACCCTACCTGATGATGATCACGATGATGATGATGCAGTGATTTCTTCAAAAATGGGTCTATTCAGGAGGTTGTTTCAAATAGTCTGTACTTTGATGTACAGTATGTTTGTACAAGCACAATTATATCCCCAAACCTCATTCAGAAATCCTACTGATAATAGCCCAGTCAGAAAAAAAAACAAAAAAACATCATCAGTCGGGACAGTCTGACTCGATCCAGTGTAAAGCTTTGAAAATCCATTCAATAGGTAAATATTAGCATGAATTTATTTTCTTGATTCCGACATAAAGGCGAATAAATATTAGGTGATGTGAATGTGACGATGTTCTGGGAAGGAAATTTGGCTTCGATAAACTCCTCATAAACAGTTGGGTTTATTTTCATCCACTCTCGCTAAAAACCATACAAGGGTATAGAATATATAAGGATATGGAAGGAGATCAGGGACATCTGTAAGATTTTATTATTTTTTTTACAATCATCCAAACAGCCAATCATTTGGCAGCAGCACGATGTATTAAATCATCCGGATACAGGGTACAGACGAACACATCCGTCACTATAAGCGAGCGGCTTGTTTAAGCGTGAGCAGAGGAGCTGACAGGAAATACAAATAGCCAGTCTTTACAACCATGTCGAGCATAAAAACATTTTAAAATACACAGTACATCACACCTACAGTAGATGGGCAATGACAGCAAAAAAGCCACATGCTAACGGTGTAGAACAGGAATCTGAGGCTACAGTGGGCACAGTCCCAACAACATCTGATGGACAGTGAATACATATTATTTAATATGTAACTCAAATTTATGATAAAATTGGAGAAGACTTGGGCATTATTTGATCTGGCTTACCTTAATCCAAATAACACACAGTCGATGCTGTACCTAAGACAGTTTTACTGTTTTATGCTTTTTGGCCACTAGGAGGCTCTAAGAGCTTTAAGCTTTAAAGCCTTGTCTTTCTGTGACTACAAGTAAAATGCCAAGGCTACATGTGTAGTCCTGAAGATGTGGAAGATCTTTTGGATCATCATGTATCTCACATGCTTTGAGCTGTGAGTCCATCATTGAGCATTAATATGACAAAAAGCCTCATCTTATTCTGTGATCATCTGTTCCTAATGACCTAGTAGGCAAACATTTTTCAAAATCTTTTAAGAATTTTTAGGTCTTCAATATGAGTGTAGTTGGAAGGGGGGGGAAAACATTCCCTGCTTTTTGCCCTTATTTCTCTATTGGCCAGGGCTTAAACCAGGTTGTTTAGATTTTCCCACCTAATGTGACCTCATATAAGAGAATTTGAAGTATGAAAAAAAAACACCTGATATAGACACACTTTGGGGGGAGCTCTGAGACCTATTTTAATTTGTTAAAGAAATATTAAAATATGGCACCTTTAATGATGAATGAATGAATTTGTGTACCTCAGAAGGATAAGTGTGATGTTTTTAGTATTTGAATGAAGTTTTCAGTAGAGCGAGCAGTGAATCGACTTTCAGCAATCAACTAATAAAATAAGTACTGGTGGTTTTTACACAGAATGAATTGCTTATGGTAGATTGGTAGGTTAGGTATGAAACTGTCTGCTTATTAGTCCTTGATATTGAGATATGTGATATTTTGGATGGTTAGTGTGGATGAACCCTGCACTAGCTGAACTTTAACAAAGTAAAATAGGCCTCAGAGCTCCCCAAAGTGTGACTGGTAACACTAGACCCATTTTTTCTTTACAATTTCACAGTTTCCTTTAGGATTAATACAGTACTCTTTCTATCTAACACAAACAATTGGTCAGTTTTTAGCTTTAACTTTTGTATCCAGAACAACAGAATTGGAACCACTGCTGCCTCGTTTATATACAGTCATTAACTCCATTATTGTAATTCCTCCCGCTCCTGACAGTGAATATGAAGGTCCAGTTAGCTATAGCAGGGAATTATTGCAACCTGTTCACTGAAAACCAGCTACGAATTGCATCGTATTGTCGATTTCAGATTCGATTTTGTAGGAACATCTTTATCAGTAAGTGAAAGATTTAGGAATGTCGCTCAGTGATTGTTATCCAACGCTACAAGAGGTTTATTTTGCACTTTACCGTCAACTGTGATGTCATCGCTTACACTCTGTGACAGCAGAGCCGTTACAAGCCTTTATTGTAAGTTTTCAGTGTGAATGAGTACAAAGTGTAAAATGTAGATCAGAATGCTGGTTCGAGGTTTTTTTGTGTTTTTGTCCCCCCCCGCCCCGCGGCACTTGAACAGCGAATTCATCATGACTTTTAGGTTGTGAAACCAACGAGCGGTGGAGTCTGAGGGTTGTAAAGCCCCTCGCTTAACCCTTTTAATACTGTAACATTCAGAAACGAAGAATGTGATTCACAAATGGTTATGTTGCCATGTCAGATGTCCTTTAATCTTTTTTTTTTTGATACACTGTAATCCTGAACTAAAACTTGTATTTTTATAACTCAGATTTCAGGCAGCGTTTTTTTTTTCTTTTGTTCAGCCAGCCTTGTGCTCCTGTTTCTTTATTGTAAAGGGATATGAGGAAATGTAAATAGTCAATGGGACATAATGTTCTTCACTGATATTTGGTATGGTTGTTGTTTTGAATGGTTCTGAATGGGTCTGTCTCTCTGGGTTTTGCTGACTGTGTTACGTGTTGTGGGCTGTTGTCTTTTTTTTGTAGTTTTAATAAAGTAACCATTTCAGAAACATTGTGTCAAAAATGAATGCAGTTCATATTACTTACGAAGAAACCGAATTCAGTGAATTTAGTTTATTTTTGAAATAACCCAAACAGTCATACTGAGTTGCCTTTATATATATAGTCTTGTATACAGTGACAACATATTTCGAGGAGTTTAGTATGGGATAATGTATAAAACACAGAAATGCAAAAATTATTTGACACAAACACTACAAGGTAATAGAGTGGCAATTTTGCATTTAAAAAAAAAAAAATCAAAACAGTACATTTTGATTCTGTACAGATGTGGGCTATGATGCATGCTACGCAGATGTTAGTTTGAATCGATGCATGAACGTGTGTATTCAGGCACTTGGTGATAACTGAAGGCAGATACTTCAAATAAACCTTGCATTAATAGCTAACGAATCGCACTTCAATTGAAAACTGAACAGAGGCACGATTCTCTCTCTCCATAACAAAGAAAAACTTTTTTTTTTTGAGGTTATGATTGAATGAGTAAAATTTCCCCTCTCACAACTTGACCTACATTAAACAGGTTTCACTTACTGTAGATGTGGCCAACTTTACCCCACTTCATTTCTCTCCTCTCCTACACTTCCTTGCACCGCTCTCTGCAGATTTCTGCAAATCTCAGAAATCCAGTCACTTTCTCTCCACCTGTGATATCTGCAGTTTTTGGTCACTGACCTTAGGAATGAAGCTCTGGCTTCCTAGTCAACAGTAAACAGGAAGAGTAAAACAGTAAAAGGAGGGCTGTGTGATGGCTGTACAAATCTCAATACCTGCTTAACACACACTTCTGTTTCACTTAAAGCTTTAATTTAATCATGTTTTACCTAATAGTATAACTTCATAGTTGTGACTGAATCCTGTTTAAACCAGTATTAAGATTTGTAAAGCCGTTAGTAGTACGTACGCACGCACACGCACGTACACACGCAGTAGCTTGAGTAACAGTTAGACAGTTAGTAAATGAGGATTACACAGGCTAAATGCACTTTGGTTTTTAGGAACTATTAGCAGAGGTGCATGCTTATTAAACACAAATCACAGAAGAAAAAAAAGCAAGGGTGCACACTCTTACACAACTAACACTAATTACCTGAATAATGTAGCTGGAGCTTGGGGGTGGGGGTAGGGGGGACTTTTCCATATAAATTTTAATGTCTCATGCTTGCATATAAAAACAGACATAAAATAGGTAAGGGGTTTAAAAAAAAACAAAAAAAACACATATGGCTATCATGAGGCTACAGCAGCTAGAACATTTATAACATGCAGGTATACACAGCAACAGGACGACTGGTGACCACAGCATCCCTTAGTGAACAGCTTCCTCTCCACACTTTCCCCAGCTTCCTGTTTTAGCCCATGCGAGTGGAGGTAGCCTGGTAACACAGAACACACACCATTAGTCCTTGTATTTCTGCAACCAAACAAAGAGCTTCTCTAACTACTGTACACACACACACACACACTGTTGCTAAACTGTACTGTGTAAAATAGGTGGTGTGAGAGAACCCTTATCGAGGACGTTAGTTAACGAGGCTGTTTTTATTTACTCTAATCACTATAACTACTCTATAACTACTTAACACCTTTTCACTTCCTGCGTGTAATGAACATTTAAATTCTCTTCAATTGTATCAGGTCCATATGAATATGTCAATAGCACCTAACTTGGGCATCTTATACCTTCCTATGGCTCAATATGCCTTATGGTTTCAGAATAGTAAATGCAAGTGACTGATAAGCTGTAACATAGTAAGTTGCTCATTACTGTAAGCTACAGGTCAACTGTGAAGCTCAGTCAAGAAGTGTGTCTGCATTACATGAGTGAATGATCTCCTTTTGCAGGAGTCTGCAGTGACCTTTGTTCTGGGATATGTTTGCAGTTCCTCTATAATCCTAACCTACCGCACAGCATCCTGTGTGGTGAGAGCAAATAGTTTGACAAGTTTGTTTAGAATTGTAACCAAAAAAAAAGATTAACATACAGGTGAAATTCGAAAAATTTGAATATCGTGCAAAAGTTCATTTATTTCAGTAATGCAACTTAAAAGGTGACACTAATATATGAGATAGACTCGTTACATGCAAAGCAAGATAGTTCAAGCCGTGATTTGTCATAATTGAGATTATTATGGCATACAGCTAATGAAAACCCCAAATCCACCATCTCAGAAAATTAGAATATTACATGCAATCAATAAAACAAGGATTGTACAAGGATTGCAAAGTATAAATATGCGTATGTACTCAATACTTTGGGTACTCAGGTTTGGGGCCCTCTTGCAGAAATTACTGCCTCAATGCGGCATGGCATGGAAGCTATCAGCCTGTGGCACTGCTGAGGTGTTATGGAAGACCAGGATGCTTCAATAGCGGCCTTCAGCTCTTCTGCATTGTTCGGTCTCATGTCTCTCACCGTTCTCTTGGCAATGACCCATAGATTCTCTGTGGGGTTCAGGTCAGGTGAGTTTGCTGGCCAATCAAGCAAAGTAATCCCACGGTCATTGAACCAGGTTTTGGTGCTTTTGGCAGTATAGGCAGGTGCCAAGTCCTGCTGGAACATAAAGCTCATCTGCGGAAGGAAGCATGAAGTGCTCCAAAATCTCCTGGTAGACGGCTGTGTTGGCCCTGGACTTAATGAAGCACAGTGGACCAACACCAGCAGATGACACGGCTCCCCAAATCAACACAGACTGTGGAAACTTCACACTGGACTTCAAGCATCTTGCAGTGTGTGCCTCTCCATTCTTCCTCCAGACTCTGGATCCTTTGTTTCCAAATGAGATGCAAAAGTTGCTCTCATCAGAAAAGAGGACTTTGGACCATTGAGCAACAGACCAGTTATTTTTTTTCTTTAACCCAGGTAAGATGCTTCTGACGTTGTTTATTGTTCAGGAGCCGCTTGACAAGAGGAAGACGACATTTGAAGCCCATGTCCAGGATGGGTCTTTGTGTGGTGGCTCTTGATGCACTGACTCCAGCCTCAGTCCAATTCTTGTGAACACTTTTGAATGGCCTTTTCCAGGCTGCGG
The DNA here is from genome assembly GCA_030068045.1 of Platyallabes tihoni. Taxonomy (NCBI): domain Eukaryota; kingdom Metazoa; phylum Chordata; class Actinopteri; order Siluriformes; family Clariidae; genus Platyallabes; species Platyallabes tihoni. The sequence goes on from JAQQZS010000033.1 coordinate 9,221,595, forward strand.
TCATCCCTGCTGCTTGTGCACCTTTTTCTTCCACACTTTTCCCTTCCACATAACTTTCTATTAATGTGGTTTAATACAGCACTTTGGGAACATCCAACTTCTTATGCAATTACCTTTTGATGCTTTCCCTCCTTATGGAGGATGTCAATGATGGTTTTCTGCACAACCATCAGGTCAGCAGTCTTTCCCATGATTGTGCTTCCTACTGAACCAGACAGAGACCATTTACCCTTTGTAGGGGTTATGGCTCAATTAGCTGATTAGAGCGGGACACTGAGCCTAGAATATTGAACCTTTTCATAATATTAAAATTTTCTGAGATGGTGGATTTGGGGTTTTCATGAGCTGTAATCCATAATCATCTCAATTATGACAAATCACGGCTTGAACTATCTTTCTTTGCATGTAATGAGTCTATCTCATATCAGTTTCACCTTTTAAATTGCATTACTGAAATAAATGAACTTTTGCACGATATTCAAATTCGTTTCACCTGTAGAATCTTGGGTATTTATAATAGTGATACTTACAGAATCACAATACAAATCGAATCGGGGCCTGGGTATGGTGATATTACCATATCGGGAGTTACCTGGCACTAGTGTATGTATCCATGCATGCGTACACTGACGAATGAGTGTGTATCTGTGTTCACCTGAGAGATGTTGACTCCGGTCAGTTTCTCCACGGTCTGAGGCAGACGGACCATGATGTCCAGCACCTCTCCTGTCAGTTTGGCTGCTCCGACCTCTGATCCTCCGCTGGACACCATGGTGACTTTCTGAGCTGCTGAGAGCGGCTTGCTGATCTCTTCCGCCATCTTGAACAAAGAACACGTCGCATGTTTATGGAACTGCTCTAGTACGAGGAAAATCAGGCAGGATTCAATTAAAAGTGGGTGTGGTGGCTGACCAGGGGCAGTTTCTCCAGCAGCATGTCCACCATGGCTCCCTCCTTGTACTGTTTGAAAGCTTCTGCCTTCTTGGCCATCTGCTCAGCCTCGGCACGGCCCTTCGCCTCAGTGGCAAATGCTTCTGCCTCACCCCTCATCTGAGAGACAGTGACGAGAGAGAGAGAGAGAGAGAGAGAGAAATTTAATGTTCTTTATTCAGGGTTTTTTTTTTTTTTGCCATTCCCCCTTTTTAGATTTATTAAATGGGGGAAAAATACTCCAGGCTTTTTATGTCCCCATACATTTTTACACTCATTAAAATAATCTTAGGACACTGTGTTGTATGGAATTTTTAATGAAAAAAAAAAGAAGAAATGACCACTTACTCTAATAGCTTCAGCCTCAGCTTCAGCCTCCATGATCAGCTGTAGCCTGTCAGATTAAAGAAGACAAAGAAGACATGACTAACGCAGGTCTGAGTTGTAACAATACAAGGAGGTTCAAGTGAAGAACGAAGAGTCATGTTGTGGTGCAGGCTGATTCCCACCTTTCAGCCTCCGCGAGTTTCTCCAGCTTGTATTTCTCCGCCTCGGCTGGCTTCTTGACTTTGGCCTCCAGCTCCTTCTCTTTGCGAGTTATCTCCTGCTCCTGCAGAGTGATCTGCTGAGTGCGCTCCACCACCTGCACCTGCATCTTCTCCTCCTCAATCCTCTGCTTCGTCTTGGCCACCTGATTCATTTGGCAATTCATTTGATTAGTTTTTTTAGAAAAAAGATTTACTTCTCATCACCTTAGCTATGAGTTGGAAATCACACGGTTTCTGCTTGTTTTTAGATGCGTCATGTGACTGCTGTACCTGAAGCTGATAGGCCATCTCAGACTCTGCTTTCTTAGTGTTAACCTCCATATCATAGACCGCCTTTTTCAGCTCGTAGTCTCTTTGAGCCTTCGCCATCTCAATCTCGTTCTTGTACTGTGCAGAAACCTTCTCCTGCATGGCATGGGCTTCCTAAACACACCCATGCACAGATAATATTTCACTCATTGAAATCTTAAAAAAAAATTAGGAAAGCACTCTAAGAAGAAAAGCAATCGTACCCGGATCACTGCGTCTCTCTTGTACTGAGCCTCTCCGATGCGGGCGTCTCTCTGCACCTGAGCCGTGCGAGCTTTACCCAGAGAGTTCAGGTAGTCCTTAAAGAGGAACGTCAAAGACAGCGTCAGCAAAAGATGTGAATGTGTGAATGAGGACGTGTTGCATACGTGAACGTTACCTGGTCGTCATGAACGTCTTTAAGCGTGTAGCTGACTACGCCGATGCCCATGTTCACCAAATCAGAAGACGCCACCTTGAACACTTGCTCGGAAAACTTCTTACGATCCTGATAGATCTCCTGCAGGAAATCAGGGAGCGCACACAAAGTAAAAAAAAACTGTTCAAAATAACATTAATGAGTGTTAAAAAAAAAAAAAGCAGTTGCTCAATCGGTGGAACAACGAATGTATACAAACAAAGATAATCATTTAAGCTATTTTCACATATTTAACTATCCCTCCTCTTTATTTCTGTTTCTTTTCCTTGTGTGTGTGTGTGTGTGATATGAGAGTAGTCTCAGTACCTCCACAGTCAGGTGAGCTATAATGGCTCTCTGATGGCCTTCTAGTGTCTCCAGGGCAATCTGGGAAACCTCAATCTCTGATTTCCCCAAGAACATCTGACAGGCTGCTGCCAACATCTCCTTATTCTGGCCCTGGATTTTCACCTGTGCAATGCCAGTCACTGAGATGGGGACACCATGCCTGGTGTAGACCTTATCACTCTTCACGTTAAGAGTCAGAGTATTCAGAGATATCCTGAGAGAGAGAGACAGACAGACAAGCTGGACTTAAAGGCAACAGCAGGCCATTGTGTATTTATACAATCTATAGACAAACTGGATCATGCTAATGATGTTGCTCCGATCTAAGGAGCAAAAATACAAAAACCAAAAAAACCATATTTCTCTGTGGCTGCTAAAATAAATAAATAATGTAAAAGAGCTACCTGTGGGTCTATAAACCATGGACAAGTACCAGTTTGAAAAACATCTGGATACCTCTCTGTGTCCATTCATGCCAAGACCTTCTAACAAACGTGTGTATAGATGCACAATGACGTATTTATCATAAATACCACCTTCATGCATTAATCAGTCTTATAACTAAACTGAATATGGATTAAGAATAAAGATTACTTTTTCACCCTAATTACCAGGCTCAGTGTGAGACATCATTCAGTTCAATTTTATTTTATTTAAATAGCACTTTTAACAATAGCCATTGTCGGACAGGAAGGGAGGAAGGAACACTCTACAGACTCTCTGTCCTCGAAAGCAACAAGGTCAATAATCTGATTCACATAGTTGTTTGATACCATTTTGGCACAAATCCCAGAGTCGTCCTGCTACCAATGCAAACTAACTTGCCAGCTCTGTTAGCTGAAGTGACTACTGGCAATCATCTCTGTAGAAACCAACCTCAAACCACTTCTTTCAGGGAGGGGATCATAAGAAGCCATTACCCATTACTGTTCGTTTGTGTTCCAGTACCTTAAGTCTATGTATCCTGGAAGTGTCCTCTTTGGACCTGTAAACCTGTTGTATTCTCTTTTACAAAAAGATGCTCCCGTATCCTCAGAGTTGTTCTCACTCAGAGTCAAATCATCTTGCGATCTAAACTCTTGTAATAAGAAATCGCTTGCTAAACTCATCATGTTGTGATTCTCACTGAAGTCAGTCTTTTTAAATTTCTTTATATAGATATTCCTCTTCTGGAAAGGGCCCCGGAGTGGCAGCATCACAGTAAACCTTCAAAGCTACCATTGAGGAATTTCTTTCTACAGTTATTGCTTTTATTATGTGCCTCTTCTAGTGTTCTTAACAAAAGGCGATATCGCGGACATCTTGTACAAGGGCAGATAAACCATACCAAACTTTACTGCCTTGTAAAGTTTTCATGTTGTCTGGAAATTACCTTGGGGCAGCTAAGAGGTTGCCAAAAGTATTGAGACAAATGTTAAATTCAATGCTTTACTGACATGTTTTTTATGAAATGAAATTGTTATACAACAATCAATATTTAGTATGAAGTCCTTTAGTAATTAAAACCTGCTGGATCCAGATGGCCATAGCATAAAAAATATGTCTGCAATATGTCTCGCTCAATCCATGATTGCTTGATTGTTTCCTAAAGAGCATGTACAGAAGACGATTTCTTCACTGCTACTGCCTTCTTCATCACTGTCCAGCAGCTTTCTATTGGGTTTAGGTCACAGATAAATAGCGCAGCCAGATAGACAAAGAAATATACAAATCGTTAGGAACATTTTATTTTTAACAAACACATAGCAAAAAAAAAAAATAGCCTGTGGCTGATGTGCATAAGAGTCTGCAGAGTCCTTTTGTGCACAACAACAATAAAAAAAAGAAACGACAGTAAAAGACACATAATCTGATTGTTCCGGGTAAGTGGATTGTCCAGTCCTGCTGTAAAGCCATTATGTTATACTACATACTCAAGAGACTTTAGTCAAGGGTGCATGCACAGGGTGTTCGGAAGATCTGGTGTATCAGACATACTGATAACATTGATCACAGTGTAAACACTGACCATGCGATGTTTATAGTAAACACCTCTCCCATCATTCACCACCATTGTTAAGATAAAGCAATATGCACCATGTTAAAAGCATTTATCTCTAGAAATCAATTGTAAGGCTGGATTTAATGATGATTATGACCTTTGATCCTAAGCAATGTATGCAAAGAACTCCTATTCAGGCAAAGACAAAAGAAATCCTGCTGACTTCCCTGAGTCAGTTTTCCAGAATAACAGCAGAATAATTCTCTGTGATGGACGGAAACTAGAGTGAAAATTTCTTTGAATCAATGATATACAGATAATCTCAGACTTACGAACAAATTCTGTTTCAGGAACACATTCGTAAATCAGATTTGTTCTTAAGTCCGACAAAGTGAGTGGTATACATTCTTTGACAAGAATATATAATGTAAAGTATCCCGATCCACTTGACTAAATCTCGGTCCCCTTTCCCCTCACACTGCTATCATGTGGTCAAAAATCTAAGGAGATTGTGCCAGCTTGAGTAGACAAAGTCGACCCTGCAAGGATCCTGAGGCATCCAGAGAAGGACCAGCTCCAGCTGGATTCTGCTTTATGATGGTTGGAGCTACACGTGCTGCTCCTGTGCTTCCAGTGATCCAGACCCCATCTGCCCTCTGCACCTAC
>JAQQZS010000033.1:9247317-9257985 GCA_030068045.1 Platyallabes tihoni
GTAATCAGAGCAAAGGGTGGCTATTTTGAAGAAACTAGAATATAAAACATGTTTTCAGTTATTTCACCTTTTTTTGTGACAATATAATGAACTGAATTTTGTTTAATTTTAACCAACTATACAATATGCGGAAGGCCCGGGATCGATTCCCAGCCAGTGCCCAAACCCCCCAGCCACTGGATGCAGTGACAGTCCCAAGCCCGGATAAAATGGGACGGTTGCGTCAGGAAGGGCATCCAGCGTAAAACCAGTGCCAAGTTGTTGTGCGGACTGGATATTCCGCTGTGGCGACCCCTTGCCAGGAGCAGCCGAAAGACCAACAACAACAAAAACAATACACACGTCCAGGGTGTACCCCGCCTTGTGCGGTATAGGGGATTAAGCGGTATAGGTGATGAGTGTGTGTTATCTGGATGTCCCCAGACAGGCTCCAGTCCTATCCTATACAGGTAGATGGTGAATAAATGATACATTGATAGAAGATCAATGGTCTTAAATATGAAATATTATAATTTTAATTTATATGAAAAATTATAATTTATACAAACCTTTTAATTAAAAAAGTTTAATTTGAAAAATTAAAGAAATCATTGTATTATTATTGTTATTATTATGAAAACACAAACATATGCGCGCGCACACACGCGGGATATGCACCATTGTAACCCAGCTCGTGCACGTTACTCAGCAGAAACGCGGGTAAAGTTTCACAACGCATTGCGCACTTCATACAACATCCAATCAAAGAGCATGCATTTTTGACTGACACGCATGACAACCAATCAGCTTCAGGCAGCAACCAATCTGCCCAATAGTCAGTCGTGTTTACATTTAAGGCGTGTCTTACGTTTCCGGAAGTGTTCATCGCTGCTGCAGCTGCGGGGTAAAGTATACGATTGTGAAGTATTTACAACAATTAAACGAGTACAGGCGTTTACAATAAACTAACAGGCTTTAAATGTAACACTGTGGCATGTTTTTACGCCTGTAATGATTTCTTTGAAAGTGGAAAGTGTCGGGTTAGGAAGTAGCTGGAGAGCTAACACTACTGCAACACTTATTGATTCAGTGTGTTTATGGTCACAATGAGGAGATCAGCTGGTGGTTTAAATACAGACATCTGTGCCCTATGTACTGGGAGGTTGCCATGACGACGACGACGACGACGATGGAGTTCATACTGTAATCCTTGATGTGTGTGTGTGTGTGTCTCCTCTGAAGGCCTGCATGGACGCGACCCAGCAGATCGAGGACTCTTTCTTCGGAGAGGAGGATGACTCTGATGAAGAGCACGAGGGTGGAGAAGGGAAGGGTCAGAGAAGGCCACTGGCTGTACTGAAAGTGTTCAAGAACAACCACATCCCAGAGACAGGTGCACACTCAGCACTACACTGTGCACATACTGTACAGATGTGTTTTTTTAACCTGGTAAATGTTTAAGCAAATCTCCACATTAAATATATTGGTGTTGGGAGTTAATGGCTAGCACTGTCGCCCTGCACCACCATGGGTTCGATTCCCACCTCGGGTCTGGGTGCATGGAGTTCGCATGTTCTCCGGGTGCTCAGGTTTCCTCCCACAGTCCAAAGACATTTAGGTTGCATTTAGGTTAATAGGCGGTCCAAATTGCCTGTAGTGTGTGTGTGAGAGTGTGTGTGTGCTCTGCAATGGATTGGCACCCTGTCCAGTGTGTACCCTGCATCGTGCCGTGGGAGAGTGGAAGCTGTTTATACTTTAGCTGCAAAAGTGCAACCAACTCAATATCCACAAAAATACAGTATATGTATTCAAATACAATGTCATCACAGGTTTGGCCAAATAGTTCAAACACTTACTTTTTGCTTGCCAAAAACAGAAGTGCTTAAATATTACATCGTCATATTTGTGCCTCGTTCCTAAGCGAAGAACAAGACGTTCTGCAAACAGGGAGTTCTTTACTGTTACTATTGTTTTTTTTTGTTTTTTGCATGCATGCAAATTGTATTTTTGCTCACACAAACCCTCTGTCTCTCACACTCGCTTAACATCTGAGCCCCGTGCTTTTTCAGCTGGCACAGCGTGACAAATGTGGCACAAAACCAACCAAACAGACTGAGAGAAGGTAAATTATGACTGGGCGTTTCAGATTGCAAAGGAAAGAGCCAATCAGAATTGACCTACTTTTAGTTTCTGATGGGCTGGATTTGTAGCACATTTGTCACAATTACATAAAATAATTAAAATTAAACTTTTATTTGTCACATATACAGTCATACACAGGACGATATGCAGTGAAATGCTTAGACAACGGCCCGTGACCTTAACAAAAATAAAAAGATTATTAATAGGAAATAAATATGGAATAAAATAAGATATTGAAAATAACTTTAGCTAAGGAAAAATATATCTATATAAGATAAAACTAAATATAAAATATAAGAAAAATCTGGCTGTACAAATATGGAAAGAAATTATTTTTCTGTACAAATATAGAAACTTTAGTGTGGAGATGAAGTGGGATGTAAATAGAAATGTCCGGGGAGTGTGCTAATATACATAAGTGTTTATGTTCAATGAGCAAAAATGAAATAGAAATATGTGTAAATGTTCATAAATGTGCAGGTGTACGATGTCCGTAAGTGTCCATGGTGTCCATAAACATTACATTTACAGCATTTGGCAGATGCCCTTATCCAGAAGCACCACATGTATTATTATTATTTATTATTATTATTATTATTATATATATATTTTTATCTCATTACTGATACAAACAGTTGAACATTAAGTGCCTTGCTCACGAGTCCAACACTGGAAGCTAGGTGGTGCTGTGGCTTGAATCTAGGACCTTCTGAGCAGTAGTCCAATGCCTTAACCACTGAGCTACCTCTACCTAACCTTGTCACGCTGGGCCAAATGTTGTGCGAGCGCAAAGTGAGCAAAAATACATTATGTATTAGGAATTAGAGCATAAAATGTCCATTAAGTAAATAATAACAAAATGTTCATATAAATAATATAAATAGTTTCAGGTTTCCTATCTGGAAGTTGTTTTATATAGATTGTTCAAGTGATTATAATTAGCTTTGTTGGATCCCGTCCTATTGGTGGTCTAGCGCATGTGAAAGATGGTTGTCAGAGCTTATAAAATCGACCATGCCAGAGCCTTTCTGCATAAGTGATGAACTGCACAGTTGTGTAAGATGGAAATGAGATACAGGTTTGATCATCCTGACACAGTAGAAAATACTCACCCGACAAGAATCTTTTCAGTTTGAAACACATTTGATACGAACAGTTTCACAAAAAGTGTCACGGGTACTACCTGATGAATAATAAATATTAAAAGCTTTATGCAAATCCTTAAAAAATGAGAAACTTAGAAAATTAAGAAATTTATTTATGTGTCTCGTGAATGTATGAACTTTAAACAAATTAAATTATCAGAAAGTGCTTGTGGATTTGAGCAAGGTGCACGAAGAGTCCAGCGTCAAGCATTTAATCAGATGTGTGAGATACTTTGCTGGTTTATCTGCCCAGTAAACCAACAGTGAGACTGTTTTACATGTGGTTATTGTTGGAACATAGTAAACAGAAGAGCCAGGACTAAGCATGATAAAATTAAATCTAGCTTGAAAGCTAGAGAGTAAAAAAAATCCCCACTGTGGCATGAATAAAGGTATATCTTATCTTATTCTAAAGTCAGAGTCAGAATTATTTTAATGTGAATTTAATCTTCAGCTGTCCATCGTTGGTCTTAGGGAGAGCTTTATAGTAATAAAGGACGGGAGAATAACTCCTGGCATTACATATCCTATGCGCATTTAATTACAATCAAAATGTTTGGCACATTGTTTGAAATGGCTGTCTAAAAGATTTAAAGCTACAGAGTAGAATTTTCAGAAATCAGCACAATGACTAGGCAGGCTGATGACTGTAGAGGTGTGAGGGAGAGCCGGAAAGCCGGCCATAGCAACAAAAATCATAGCTGCGCAAGGTCTATGTGTAACCAAAAACAAGTACAAGTTATACATTTTTTTGCATAATTGTTGATTAAAGCCTTATTCTGATTGAGTTTACTGCACAACATGCATTAGCATTGGATTCTTTACAACATTTATTTAACTAGGGCTTCACAATTTGATGCAAATAACACATGACACATATTGTAATTGCGATTTAAAATGGGATATTTAATTATTAAATGTACCTTTTTAGCAAGTGATGGCACAGTTAATCTTAAGAGGACTTCCAGAAATATTTATTAATAATACCTATTAAGTATTAAAATAAACAAATACTTAAATTATAGACAAACTCTAAAAAGTAGTTGCCCCTTCATGACTTTTTTTTGCGTATTTGTCAAAATTGGATGTTTTAGTTGCTGAATTAAAAGAATTCTGCAAAGAAGAGTGTGCCAAAATTCCTCCCCAGCGATGTGAAAGACTCATTGTCAGTTATCACTAACACTTTATTGTTAGATTATTAAGTTTAGGGGGCAATTACTTTTTCACATAGGGCCAGGTAGGTTTGAACAGCCTAAAAAATAGTTTTTGCAATGAAATAACTGTAAAGGTCAATACTGTGATTTCGATTTGTATTTGATAAATTAATAAAGATGTATAACAGTGGGTAACTTCAACGACTAGTTTCTCTCTCCAACGTGTTTTCCACAGAGGTGCCTCTCTACCAGGGGGAGAACGTTTTGGGGAGAGACCCTACCTCCTGCTCGGTTCTGCTCCAAGCCCGTTCCGTATCCGGCCGACATGCCGTCATCTCCGTCTCTGTGTTTGGTCCTAACGAACGTCATGCCCACAGTGAAGCCACGGAGGCCCTGCTGTGGGACCTGGGCAGTTTAAATGGCACCAGGAAGGGTCGTCTTAAACTGACCCCGCACGTACGATACGCGCTGACTGAAGGAGACGGCCTGGTGCTCGCTGATCTGCCCTGCCAATACGTCAGCCTGAAGAACACAGACACGTTTACAGCCGATAATGGGAGAGAGAAAGCCAAGGGTCTGATATCCGCTAGCGGCGGCTCAGAAGGAGGGACGGGGAATGGCGGGAAGAAGTGTGCGCTACCTCCTGTGCCCTTGTGGACCGAAGAAGCAAAAAGTGCTGAATCGGTACAGATGAGTCCCAAAAAGCCAGAGAGAACCCTGGTGCCTGAGTCTGACTCAGACTCTGATGGAGAGAGACATGGAAGAAGAGACAGGAAGAGGATTGTGGGTAAGTGAAGCGTGTAGCAAACATGCATATGATTTATAATGTACTGTAACCAGACATGCATTCAGAGCATCTGTCTCGTCCTCTTGTTGTTGTTTTCTTTTTTAGTCTCCGACTCGGCTTCTTCTGACCTTTCCAGCCCAATGTGTTCAACATTCCTGACCCCGGCAAACAAGGTCATTCCAGAGAGGTAACCAGCAGATCAGACACCATATTTGCTCTGACAGTGTGAAAACATGCTGTATGTACACCGTGTGATGCTCTAGAGGTGAAGGATAGCAAGTTGGCTACCATCACGGAGATGTTGCCATGGATTATATCATTCTTTCAATGCAGATAACTACAGACTTGTCTTCTCTTGTCTCTCCATCTTTTTTATGCAGTGAGGATGAGAGCTCCATTACTCCGTCCTCAGCGCTGAAGGGTCGATTTCTAAAGACGGGGAACGACACCAAAGTCTCATCAGACTCCCCTAAACCAGACCAACTGCTCTTCAACATAGACAGCGATACGGATGTCGAGGATGAAGAGGAGGAAATGATGAAGGACGCACCAAAAACCGTCACAGCAGAAGTGGGTGCTGTATCTCCTGCTGATCTGCATATGGACAGTGACACTGATGTAGAAGACAAGGACATTGAGAAGGCCAAGAGCGATCCCGAAGCTTTAGCTGTAGCCGTGAAACAGGACGCGGTGAATCCAGCTGTTTTGAACATGGACAGCGATACAGATGTGGAGGACAACGAGCCCGTTAAAATGCACACCACAACGGTGCTTTCTGGAGATGAGGTGTCTTTAGAGGAGAAGAAAGATACAGAAAGTAGTTCTGGTCAGCTCCACTTGGAGAGCGATACTGATGTAGAGGATGAAGATGAAGATGATGTTCCTCGTATGCAAGATTCGAAACCTTCAACCAGCCACAAAGCCGAGTTCAACCTGAACAGCGATACTGACGTAGATGAAGATGAGACAACAAAAGGCGATGAAACGGAAAGCAAAGATTTGGAACCCATATCTGTGGACAGCGTCAAAGTTCCAAATGCCAAAATGTCACAAGATCAGTCAGACATCGATACAGATGTGGAGGACGACGACGACACTGAGGTCAGAACCCCCGCTGCAGCCAAGGTAACGGGAAAGTCTCCAACACGTTCAGAGAATCAGACTGCTGATACTAACAGCACAGACGCACAGCATGACCGTCCTGTTCAAGGCGAGGCTCCGTTCAGGCTGGACAGCGACACAGATGTGGAGGAGGATGAAGACAAGGTGGAGGAGAAAGAGCAGAAGAGTGCAGAATCAACAGTACAGGTCGTCCACTCCTCTACACCAAAAGGTGCAGGTGGGTTCATTTAAATTTTTTTGTTATACTCAAAACACGAGGGGTGTTTAAGTCAAACCGGGACCTTTGATTGACGGTTTTGAGAGTAAAAACTCCACTTTATTTCTCTCCTGTTACACTAATGCACTCGTCCCAGAGTTTCACTAGTGCTTAGAAACCATCAAGGTAGAAAGTTTTCTCAGTACACCAGATCCTTAAATGGACTGACCACTTCACCTGGCCTCCCGGAGCTCCTTTATTGACCCAAAGATGTAGAATTGGATGTAGAATGAGATCAGGACTATGCGGAGGATGTGGCAATAAATCCACAGCAGAGTTCCTGTAATGTGCAAGTGGTGTTCGTAAATGATTGTTTGCGCGTTTCCCAGACTGATGCGTCTCTACTGCCAGTTGACAACAAGTTATCCGCTGATTTTTAAGGATCAGGCTTTCTGTTCGCTGAATATCAGGAGGAACAGGATCGTCATTCACAGATGTAAATCCTTTCATAGTTAAAGTTTGCACCATTCAAATATTTGTAATACCGTACGATGCTTAAAGTGTTCTGTACATTTCAATTAGTGTTACGCCTTCATTTTCAAGAAGCATCATCATTAACATCAAATCCCAGTTTGACTTGAACGCCCCCCATATTTTTTTTTGCAAATAATCATATTTTATTATATTGGAGTGAAATAATTTGCGATGTGGTGGAGTAGACGTCCACTTTTACATGGTGTCCAATGACGCGCGCACACAGACACAAAGCAGGCTCATGCCTTGAGCAGAAAGAAAATGGATCTTTAACCTCTCTAATGAGACTTGCTTTTGCTTTACATGCGCATTGTACACACGCATACAGACACAAAATAAAATATGTTTTACACACACGTTGTCACAGTGTTATAGTAAACAGTACATGTGTGCACGGATGTTGATTATACCAGTAAGAGACCCAGCAGGAGAGACGATTACCCACAATTCTGCAGCGCAAGAGAGAGAAAAACTGTTGGCTAAGTTGTGATCACGTGACGCTCAGCGTCACAACAAGAAGCGTATGCGTGATACGTAATACTCGGTACTTGTAAACCGAGACTTATTCGTTTTTCAAGTCAAAATTTATTAAAAATCTTTGCTCGTTTTGCGGAACACTCGCAAACCGCATTACTCACCATCCGAGGTTCCACTGTAGTGGACACCCCACTGATACCCAAGACGCCTCCCAAATGTTAAAAAAAAATCTCCTTTAAGAAAACCTAATCATTTCAAATAATACAAATGTTTCTTTACAAAAGAAAATCATGTGTTTTAACAGGTTTAAAAGTCTTTCATTATGTGGAGCACCCATTGGACAAGTCCATTTAAATGAGCTGTTACCATGGAAACAGTAACACACACATATATATATATATATATATATATATATATATATGAAATGTACAAATACTTCTCAAGTTGTTATTTACCTGAAAACTGTTTGAGAATTGAGCAGCACTGTGTGGTTAACTGATGTGTGTGTGTGTGTGTGTCTTCCACAGGCGTGTCTGGAGAGGAGCTGGAAACACAAGCATTCCTCAGTCCATCTCAGCTGTTCAAGCGTGAGTCATTCACATTCATCTCGGGTGATCAGACCACAAGTGGACAGTGTTAAATGCAGGTCTAAAAGCGAACGTGTCTTGTGATCTGATCACTTAATCACTCGGACCACTTGTAGAGGGGAAGCACGTGTCCGCGTGGCATTTCCTGTCGCCGTTTCCATGTTTCTCCACAAATGAGTCGCTAGCGTTGTAAGATTTGTGGATTCAACCGCATTGAATTTTAGCTACTTTTATGTCATTATATGAATTCAATCTGTAGATTAGTCCTATAAATGTATAGCCAAAAGTATGTGGACACCTGACTGTTGTACCCACAAAGTTGGAAGTGCACTAATTGTATAAGATTATAATTTTTTTTTTTATGTATATTTTTAATTATTAGTATTTTCATTTAATATATGGGGCTAAGGCTAAATTTGTTCCTGTATGATATTCGCATGACAGATCGAAGAAACAGGTTTTAGAACGGCAAGCACATATGGGAGTGACCATGTCCATATACTTCTGGTCATTTAGTGTATTTTTTAGAAATGCCTTGTTTTACAATGCTTTGTTAGAAAATACTGTGGCATTATTATTGAATGATGATGACGTTAATGTTTTTTTTTTTCGTGATTTAATTTTCCACATTCTAGCACAATACTGGAGATTTAAAAATAAAACTATTAAATAACACATATGGCATTAGGTAAGTAAAAGACTACAACAGTTGTTATTTTAAGACACGAAGGTCAGCTGTTCTGGAACAGTTCGTGCTAGAACAGTATTGTCATGTGCCTTTGCAAAACCCATTAAGCACTTGCACGAACTAATCAAGAACAGCTGACATTTATACCAGACACATCTCAATATCGACTGTTCGAAGGAGATCATTGCATATCATGGATGACTTCAGCATTGTTTTGCAATGTAGAAAGAATTAGAAGGGGTGTACAAACTTTTGAGTGGTAGGGTATTACTTTTGGAAGGGGCAGGTTTTAAGTGTTGTGGCATACTGTACTGTATATTCAGGTGTCGCAAAGCTCTGATAAAGGAAACTGTATAACCTGATGTGTGAGACGGTGGGTGGGAAGAAGCACTCTTGAGAACTGAAGAGTGAACTTTTTGTTATTTAAGCTGAGAGTTGAGAGCGCGCTACATCGAAAAATAAAGTCAAGACTCTGTAGCACGCTCTCAACACTCAGCAGAAATAACAAAAAGTTCACCACTTCAGACTCCTGGTGTGCATGTGTTACGCGTGACCTCAGCCAACTCTATTCCTCTCTCTTCTTCTACTTTCACACATTCTTGCTTTTTTCCCTCCTCATAGGGCCGACCGTGCACACACAAGTAAACTTGCTATGCTCACACAAATGTGAAAATCTTGCCTCCTATCTGTTTCCAATACACCATTTAATTTCTTGTCTTGGTCTCTCTCTGTCTCATTCAGGGCCGGGTCTCCCCTCTCTCCTTCACCCGTCTGTCTCCCCTGGAGGTATCACTCACCCAGATGATGACTTTGCTGTGGCTGAAACTCAGTCCTTTGTGTGCGATGCCGCTCAAGCCGATGCCACTCTAGACGAGACGCCTCAGTCGCTGGATGGCCCCGAATCTCGGCACTCACACGGAGCTTCATCCTTCCAGCTGAGCCTTTCAGACAGCAGCCATCAGTTGCCAGAAGCTGCTGAGCACGATGGGGAACCTGCAGAGGAGGAATGGCAGATGCAGGCAACTCAGTTATATGGTAATTACAACTATCATGTCCTTCAGCTAGCATGAAAAACAGTACTGAAGCCAATGCTTCAGGATTTCAGTACAGGCATGGCAGTCATAAGTAATACCAAATAACGCCACAAGGCGGCACTTCCTGTTTTATTGGGGTAGATTAAAGTTGAAAGTGTGTTTTAGAGGAAGTTGTTTTGCTATGTGCCCTGTGATGACTTAGCACCCCATCCAGAGTGTACCCCACCTCGTGTCCCCAGTCTCCTGGGATATCCAATACAGGATAAAATGGTATAGAGGGTGAGATGAGGTGAGTGTTTTTCTATGTGTTTCGCTCTGATTAGCTGCTCAGAAACATGTGGTGCGCGGTGTGATTGCAATATTTGGCAGTTCATGTTTAACTAATGAATGGAGCATCATGGAGAGCTGTATGTTTAATGCTGTTAGAATAAAGCTAAGGTTGATTACTTAAGCTAATGCTAACTACAATAAAGTTGGATCAACGTTTGATATTCGCTTGATATTCATGATGATCCTCATTCACATTTTATAAACCTAATGTGAAAACATTATCACCATGTGTTTTAAAAGAGGTTTATATTATACGTAAGCAATTTAAAACTGTTCTTCTTTAAGTTATTGGAACATACAAATGTCTACTGTAAGTCTACTGTCTTATAATATTAGAAGTGCTGCTAAACAAATAAAATGATTGAATAAAAGGTTTGACCTCGCCAAATCAGCACTACTCTGTAGTACACACTTCTTTCTTTGTCTTTCGACTGTTCCCTTTCAGGGGTCGCCACAGCGAATCATCTGCCTCCATCTAACCCTATCCTCTGCA
>JAQQZS010000033.1:9258085-9275436 GCA_030068045.1 Platyallabes tihoni
ACACAACCCTCTGCATTTATCCAGACTTGGGACTGGCACAAGAAGACACTGGATTGCGCCCCCCCATGGTTGCATTACTCTGTAGTACACACTCCCAGAACAATACATTTTGGCACATGCCGATACTCTACGTAGCTGTCAGACCTCCTATGTATTCATGAAAATAATACATTACACAAATGGACATATTTTCATCTACAGTCATGCAATCAGCAATCACACAATCAGCAAAACCTTAAGCGTTCTACACTGACTTATTCGTTATTCGCATTATTCCTGAAGTACATAATAACATGTAACTATAGTACAATACATTTAGAGATGCACACTCTTTTACAGTACTCTGGCATTTTGAGGTTCAAGGACTGTATATACTATTTATATGTTCAGGCTTATGGTTGCTGAAATTGTTCAAACCTCGCTGAAACAGTTTTTTATATTTTCAGAGAGTATCAAATTTAAGATTTTGCCAAAAGTTGTGTTGATCAATACCTTATTTTCCTGAACC
The DNA here is from genome assembly GCA_030068045.1 of Platyallabes tihoni. Classification (NCBI taxonomy): domain Eukaryota; kingdom Metazoa; phylum Chordata; class Actinopteri; order Siluriformes; family Clariidae; genus Platyallabes; species Platyallabes tihoni. Next base: position 9,258,594 of record JAQQZS010000033.1, read on the forward strand.
TTCAACAGAATTGAGAGAATTTTAATCCTAAACAAATTTTTAAATCACTTTAATGAACTTTGTTCAAGCTGGTTACTCCAGTTATAATACAAAAACATCCCTTTTTTTTACTATGTTACTGCCCTGGAAAACTTGTATTTAGGGGTAGCAGAGAAATCCTGGTGTCAGAATGAGTACGAGGATTCCCTCCTTCGTACTACGACACGGAATCCTTATTTAAATATTCAATTTTTTTAATATATTTTGATGTACGATTTTTATTTTCCTCCCTGGCGCTCTCCTAGTAAACAAACTCGCACTGGCCATATCTCAGCAAACGGACATGATACACTAATAAACCTGGTCTCAAAATGAAGCTTATTGAACTAGGAATCTAAAAATATGCATAATCTAAATAACCCAAAATGTGATATAATACCTGAATTGACTGATCTGACTGATCATGGATATAAATACAGAGCATGCTACGGTGATTATTAAACAACAACAAAAAAATATATTATTAAACAAACATTGATTTGCTTACAATTGCATTTCATTGTCTGATTTAAAAATTTTAGGACCTTTATAGTGAGATAATTTAAACAATAATAATTATGTTGATTATTCAAAAACTTTTAGTTTTTTATTTTATTACTGAATCTATTCTCATTCAAATTTAGTGTGCAAAGAGCTTTGTTAGGAATAATGTTAGGCTTTTATAATTAAAAATATTCCTACAAGTCCTTTTTTTAGTGTTATCATATCTTATACTGAAAAGTATGTATAGATAGTTTTTTTTTTTTTTTTTTTTTTTAGAATATAATGTCTCCATTATTATCTTAAGAATAATATCTTCAATTATTTTGAAGTGGTAGAAAACAGTAAAATAAAGAAATCCCCAGGTTATGATTAACATATGTATTAGGAAATTCATAGCATTTGAACAGTATGTTACATGTAACACGAATTTGTTCAGTACATGCAGTTTCTCTCTACTTATTCAGCATGCTTGGACTCGAATGGTTATTAACTTATAAATGATGTGTCCTGGAGTGTGGTATTTTAATTAAGACCGCTTTTTTTTTCCCCTCAGCATGAGCACTAAACAGCTCTTGCATTTATGCTCTGCTCCTATTTCCAGACATTTCTCCTGTTATGAGTCACCAGGTTGGCTTACATTGTTCATCCTGCTTGGGCATTACTGTTCAAGTAGGATAAATAAGTCATCAATGTATGACTTGCATTTCTTTATGTTGTACTGTACGGCATTACATTTCCCTAATAATCTTGAACCAAAATTCCAAAAACAACTACTAAAATGATTATGGCGGTCAATATTAACACATTAATATATGTGATTAATCTAGAAATTTTAACGCTTTACTATTTTTTCTTAAGCACAAATTAATATGATGTCCAAATTTTACCCTAATGGTTTCCCATAATCGCAGCGCGGTTACCCGGCTGTGTGTGTGAATGGCACATTTAACACGGATAATAAGATGACTGAGGAAACATCACCAGGTGTACAGTGGAACCTCGGATTACGAGTACAGTTCGTTCAGGAAGAGGGCTCATATTCCAACACACTCGTAAACCAAATTTAATTTTCCCATAAGAAATAACGGAAATTCTAATTATTCGTTCCACAGCCCAAAAAAATAAATACATAAAAATAATTAACACAAGGCCTCCGAGTGGCGCAGTGGTAAAGTGCTCGCCCTATCATCCGGAGATCGCTGGTTCGGTTCCTGGGTGATGCTGTTATCTCTCACAGCCGGAGGTCTAGAGAGAGCTGATTGGCCGAGCTCTCTCAGTGGAGAGGGATGAGAGGTACTTAGTGCGCCCACATTAATCACGGCTCTACAGCCAATCAGGGGCGTCTGTGAGCTCGCGCACGCGGAGGGAGCGGATGGCCCTGTCCTCCGAGTGTGTTACTCCGCCCCAAAACGGTGCGTGGTCGGACTGAGTGGTAGTAGTAGCCTTAATGTGGCAGTCCTCTAGTGACGGGGAGGAATTGGACACGACTAAAATTAGGGAGAAAATCGGGAAAAAATCCAAAAAAGAAAAAAATTTAAAATAAAAATAAATAACACAAAATATAAAGTAAAAATAGAACAAATTAACCTGCGCTTTACCTTTTAAAAAAAAAAAAGTAAAAATAAATCCCGACAGATAAGTGTTTCCGTTTATGCGCACAGGCACTGTGTGTGTGTGTTTTTCTGTCTCTTGCGCTGCCGAGTGTGTGTGTTGTGTGCGCGCGCGTAATTTGACACCGTGCCGGTTGTGTGTGAGTGAAGCACCCCCTCTCTGCACACACATTAAAGGCGAGAGAGAGAAAGAGAGAATCGGCACGGTGTCAAATTACGCGCGCGCACACACAACACACACTCCTCAGCGCACGGATGTTGATTATACCAGTAAAAGACGAGCACTAAGACCCAGCAGGGGAGAAGATTACCTGACATTCCGCAGCGCAAGAGAGAGAAAAACCGTTGGCTCAGTTGTGATGACGTGACGCTCGGCGTCAAAACAAGAAACTCTGTGATACATGATACTCCGTGCTCGTAAACCAAGACAATGCTCATTTTTCAATTTATTAAAAATCTTTGCTCGTCTTGCGGAATACTCGCAAACCGCGTTACTCGTGATCCGACGTTTTACTGTATGTGGGAGTGATGGCTCAGGTGGTTACGGCTCTAGTTTGATGATTTTCGGATCTGAGAATCCGGGTTCGAGGCCTGCCGTCGGTGGGTTGCCACACCCCATACGACCCAGGAACTGCATGCAGTGCTGCATTTTACTCCTTGCTAACAGTACTGTTATTCTCATCCATGTTTTATAGAGATGAAAAATTCAGAAGACAGTACTAAAGCTGGGGAAATGCAGGATCTGGACTCTACGCAGGCGTACGTTTGTGTGACAGGCCAAGAGGAGGAGGAAGATGGAGAAAAAGATGAGGAGGAACAGGAGACGGAGCCACTGGATACTCGGACCCCCTCCAGCATCCACACTGCTGAAACGCAGCTCATCAAACCCGGAGCGCTGAATGAAGATAACGGTGATCGTGACACTAATGAGGAGGTTGTCGCTAGTGAACCGGAAATAAAGGCCGAGGAGGATGTCAACGACGAGATGCAAGTGGATTCGCATCTCTCCACTGCAGACACTCTGCTGATCATCAGGAGCCCCAGGCAGGAGGAGCACACTCAACCCTACGCATTCCTCGCTGCCCAAATCCAGAAGGAACAGGAAGAGACAGAAAAGAAGGAGCACGAGAGCAGGGATTTAGAAGATAGAGAAGAACAGACAGATGAGGGAGAAAGGGCTCAGGAACAAGGAAGAACGGGGATAGAAAAGGAGAATGAACTGACTAGAGAAGAGGACAAGAAGGAACGGGATAAGAATGATAGAGTAGAAAATGATAATGAAGTAGATGATGCACAAACACAGCTTACTGAGACTGATCCTATTGTCGAAACACTGCCTATGTGTGAGGAAGAAGAGAGACAGGATGAAGAACAGTCTCTTGAGCCTGATGATCACACTCGTGTCGCAATTGCGGAAACGCTGCCAATGTGTGAGGAAGAAGACGAACAGGATGAAGAACAGTTGAATGAACCTTGCTCAAGTAGAGGAACACAGACTGCTCACGTTGAGTCCAGACAACCTCTCGAGCCTGATGATCACACTCCTGTCGCTATTGCAGAAACACTGCCAATGTGTGAGGAAGATGAGGGACAAGAGGAAGAGAAGAATAAACCTAGGAAAAGCAGAGGAGCTGGCAGGAAGAGACAGACTGCTAAGGCTGAGACAGATCAGCCTGTCGAGTCGGATAAAGTCACCCATGTGAGCCTTGCTGAGACGCAGCCTATGTGTGAAGAGGATGAGGAGGGACAGGAGGAAGAGCAACAGAGCGAAACCACTTCTACTAGGAGATCCAGCACGAGGAGACAAGGTGCTAAGACAAAGCCTCATGTCGGCATTCCTGAAGCTCTTCCACTGTGTGAAGAAGAGGAGGCACAGGAGGAAGTGCCACCGAGTGAAGCCGTATCTGGTAGAAAATCCCGCCGAGGGAGGCAGATTGCTAAAGTCGAGACCACACAAGCCACAGAACCCGATTCTACTACTGATACAGGGAAGATGGAAGAAGAGGAGGAAGTACAAGACAGAAGGAGAAACCTGAGAGGAAAAGAAAGAGGAAGAGCAGCATCTGGAACGGTTAAGGGTAGAGGAAGAGCTGCTGCAGGGAAAGAGAAGAGAGGAAAGAGAGGGAAAATGGAGCAAGAGGAGGACAGCGAGGAAGAGGTTGAACGAGGGAACAAGGGAAGAGGAAGAAAGAGTCTGAGGCTGAAATCTAAAGATGATGACGAGGTCAGACTCGAGCTAATGGAAGCAGGAAACAAAGAAATGGATCACGTAAAAAAGCAAGAGGAAAGTAAGAGACTATTGATGGAGAAGAAGAAAGAACCTAGAGATCAGCTAGAAAGAGAGAGGAAGGAAAGAGAAGAGAGCGCAAGATTGAAGAAGGAGGGGGAGGAGAGAGAAGAACGTGAAAAGATGGAGAGATTGGAGAGAGAGAAGAAGGAAAGAGAAGAGAAAGAGATGAAAGAAAAAGAGGAGATGGAAAGGTTGGAAAGAGAGAAGCAACTGGAAAAAGAAAGGAGAGAACAAGAAGAAAAGGACCGATTAGAACGAGAGAGGATAGAAAAGGAAAATAAGGAAAAAGAGAAGCTAGAAAGGGAGATGAGGGAAAGACAAGAACTGGAGAAAGAAAGGAAAAAACAAGAAGAAAAGGACCGGTTAGAAAAAGAGAGGATAGAAAAGGAAAATAAGGAAAAAGAAGAAAACGAGAGACTAGAAAGGGAGATGAGGGAAAGACAAGAGCTGGAGAAAGAAAGGAAAAAACAAGAAAAGGACTGGTTAGAAAAGGAGAAAAGGGATAGAAAAGAGAGAGAAGAGGAAGAGAAAAAATCAAGAGAAGAGAAAGAAAAACAAGAACAAGAAATTGAGCAAAATGAGAAGGAAAAAAAGAGTAAAGACGATAGAGAGGATATGGAAAAAGAAAGGAGACCAGCACCAGGAAAACGAAAAGCCGGGCTGCAAAGAAGGGGGGAAAAAGGCAAGAAAGAGGAGGATCAGGAATTAGAAGAAGGAACTAAAGATGGACTGGAGACTGAACAAGAACTGAGTGGGATGCAAAAAGAACAATGTGAGGAAGGGAACTGCAAAAAGCAAGAGGATGAACAAGCTGATGGTGCCAGCAAGACCAGACGAGGCCGACACACTACCAGGAAATCTGTTGCGCCCCCTGCTGGCGTGGAGGACGAAGGCGGTCCAGCTAAAAGAACTCGCTCGCGGTCCAACTCCTCCAACTCTGTGTGTTCAGAGCAGTCCGCTCAGGATAGCTTAAATGGAGGAAGAGGGGAAAGGAGGAAAACTGCTGAAGAACAGAATGACAAATGCAGGCCATCGGGGAGAAGAAGAACAGCTACTACCACAGCACCCTCTCGTGAAAAGGAGGAAATAAAGCAGGCTTCTAACTCTCGCTCCAATTCCAGAAGCTCTGAGAGATCCAGCAGCAGCGCAGCCACTCCGGGCAGAGGAAGAGGAAGGAAAAGGAGTGTGAAAGTGGAAGAACCGGAGGAGGAGAGAGAGCAGTCGGCAGCTGTGGGGAGAGGAAGAGGAAAAGGAAGAGGTGGGAAACATCCTGGTGGAAATGATATTAAAGAAGATGCGGCAGAGAAGACTGAGGTTATGGCTGTCGCTGATGATAGTGTTACGTGCCAAAGCAGCAGCAGGGGGCGTAAAAGAGGTGTGGATGTCTCTGTGCTGATGGAAGAAACTCCCCAGCCGACCCCTAAAACCCCTCGCCGCTCTCTAACAGGACAGACACACAAGGTACATACACATATGTACACATGTATACACATGTATATGCAGTTCTTCCCTTCTTGTTAATTTGTCATCTGATTTCACTAAACAAATCTGAGTAGCAGCAACCTCACAGAAGGCTAAATCATGTATTAAGTATTAACCCTGCATGCATGTGCAATGGCAACATTTAAGCAGTATTATAAAATGAATTATAAAAGGGTAAAACTGTGTATAAGGAATGACACAATAGTAGAACAATCATTTGACGTAGAATTCTCTCTCGCTCCTTTTCAGGTTCTGTTTACAGGAGTAGTGGATGAGGACGGGGAGAAGGTGGTGGTGCGTCTGGGTGGAGGTTTGGCGAAAGGTGTGACTGATATGACTCACCTGGTGACCGATAAAGTCCGGCGTACTGTTAAGTTCCTGTGCGCCGTGGCCCGGGGAGTGCCGATCGTTACCCCTGACTGGCTAAGCAAGGTGAGGGATTTATTAAGGTTTCAGCTTAATCCCAAGAATAACAGCAATGTATTAAAATTCTTAGGTGCTTAACAGTCCTCTAAAATGCCAGAATATTAAACTGGTTCAGAAATGCATCTGAAAGCTGATACTATCTAAATTAGGCAACACTAACACAGTAAAAAGGCAGATCTCCTGTGCTTGGATCGTTGTTTTCCAGGTGTTGCTTGAAGGTTCATAGCAGCACAATGTGTCACAATAACTATATTTACATAGACACTGTTTCTTCAATCTGATTAAAGTCATTCCAGTTAGAGATTCCAACTTGACTGATTATGTGGACGCCGATCTGATTAGAGGTGCATTTATATATGGTCAAATTATTTAATCAGAATATGATTTCTTTGCCATGTGCAAAATGTCTTGCCTACTGTAACACACGTAATCTGCCAAGAAACATAAAGCAGAATAAGCAGTTGTAATTTTCTACAACGTTGATCTTTGGCACTGTGTGAAATCCCGCATTCTGCATTATGATTGGTTAGAAGAATTCTGACTCGTCTAAGATTGGTTAGAGGCTTTAGGGTTTTTTCACATTAGGACCCCGGATCGTTTTTCGAGAACACTTGACCCCAAAGTCTGGTTCATTTTGATCACTGAGAACACAATCGTTCCGCGCCCAAGTCCACTGGAAAAGGTAGTTTTCGAGAAGAATGCAGTGCATTCAGGCACGGATCAAATCAGATATGGGAGGCAGTCATACAGAACGGAAGTAGATTGCCGTTTAGACGAGACATGTCCTCAGTGCTGTCGGTCTCCTCCAAATTCTCCGGATCTGTAACACACTTATCTCAACTTTTGACTTGAAGAGCCATAGCTAATATAGGAGGCACACACGAGAATTACTCTTGACATTTTTCCCAAAATACCAATAAAATTAGGCATAGTTAACTTCCTTATTCTCTTACTGTCTTGTGTTTAATGGCAGCTCACAAACCAAGCAGTTACATTCTGCCACATGCTGTATCGGAGAGTGTAAATATGCAACCATACCAGAGAATGGAGAACAAAAATAATGTGAACGCTTACCAGTGGGGGAGAAGCAACCATTCTTGGGCATGGTGAAAACCAAATCGTGCCTAATGTGTGAAAGTCCTTACTACGCGTGTCCCTTCCTCAGCCAAAGACCCAGGGGACAAAAGTAAAGATTGATGAAAGAGTGATGTTCTCATGGAGTTTAAGTAGTAAAAATTTCCTCCTGGTTTCTGTTCTCTCCATGTGGGGCAAACATGCACAGAAATGATGTATTTATTCCTATAAGAGAGAAACAATCAGATCAAGTGATTACATTGCTAATATTTTCCTATTGAACAGATTATCAATAGTTTACACAACCCCTCTCTTTCCCATCTCTTTCTGATCACGCCCGATTGGGGCAAATGTCTTTGATTGAATGTTTACATGCACAGATTTATTCTGATTGGACTATAATCTCGATTACTAGTGGAATATAATGGTCCATGTAAAGGCACTTAAAGAATGGCTGTTAGAATTAGAAGCTGCAAGTAGGAATGAATATTTAGAAGCAAAACATTATCACAATACCTGTTTTTTTTTTTTTTTTACCTCACTCGCCCGCCCACTTTCATCAGCGATGGTTGTTTGAACTAAAATTTCTAGCTCATATTGAAAATTAATGACCTTAAGCTACTTTGTTGCAGTGCCATTAATGCCTTGCATATGAACACAGCTCAAAACAATGCTTCCTTCACATGCAGCACTGCATGTTTCCAAACTGCTATTTCACAACGCTCACAGATGCCCACAGTTGCCCGGTGTTGCTTTAATGTTCCCACCCAGAGAACAAGACCCCTCTATTTTGGACTGCAGCTCTGGGTGGATATGGCATCATCAGAATTCAAACTTGTGATCTCCTGAGAATTATATGAGAACTCGAAAAACAACATGGCAATAAAGACTTCTAGAAGCTGACACAACTGTTTCGGGCGCACCAGAAACCGGCATCTTTGTTCCATTAATTTCAATGACATGTCTGTGTATTATAAATAAAATACCTAAAAAAAAAAAAAAATTTTAAAAAGTCGTCAGTTCAGATGGGTCAAATTATTGGGCGAAGAAAAAAAAAAACTAAGAAGACTGAAGTTACTGGAACTGGGTTAAGAACTCAACACATTTATGAAAGACCTGTAAGGACAGTTGCTGATCCATCGACTGTAAGACAACTGGAAGAAATGTGGTTGGAAAAAAAATCATGACTGGAGATCACTTATACTCTTGGTGAAGTTGCATGGTAAAAAAATCAACTATAAAAATACTGTAATAGATACGGTCTATGTAATTGTGAAAGACTCTTACAGGAGTCTTGTTAATAAGACTCAACAGGGGAGAAAAAGACTGGAATTTGCTATGGAGCATAAAGATTGGGGTAATTTTAAAGGTCATGTGGTCTGATGAGTTCCGATTGACCACTGGGAAAAGTGCAAAAAGGAAAGCACCCATCATGCATAGTGGCCACTGTACATGCCTCTGGAGGCAGTGTTACGATCTGGGGTTGATTCAGTTGCTAAGGCCTAGGCTCAGCAATGTTATGTGGCAAAAAAATAAAGTCAGCTGATGACCTAAAAGTACAGAATGACCAAGTTATCACATCTATGGAGTTTTATTTTACTACACTAATGGAACACATTGTGTGCTGTAATCTATGAAAGGTGATTGAAAGGTGAATGAAATATTAGAGTATTTGACTTTTTTTGCCAGCCAGTGCATGAATAACCGTCCTTTTCATTTGTAAAGTGCTAAATATATATGAATTAAATGAAACACTGGCCAATTTAGTGTTGGAGGTTTCATGGCTAAATTTGACCAGCCCTGTGGCCAATCTTCATTGATTGCACATTCCACCAGTAAGAGCAGAGTGTGAAGGTTTAATTAGCAAAGTAATAGCACAGTTTTGCTTAAAATATTGCAATGCACACAACATTATGGGTGCCATATCAGAGTTCAAAAGAGGGCAAATTGTTGGTGTCCGTCTCGCTGGCGCATCTGTGACCAAGACAGCAAGTCTTTGTGATGTACCAAGATCCACGGTATCCAGGGTAATGTCAGCATACCACCAAGAAGGATGAACCACATCCAACAGGAGTAACTGTGGACGTAAGAGGAAGCTGTCTGAAAGGGATGTTCGGGTGCTAACCCGGAGTGTATCCGAAAACCACAGCTGCCCAACTTGCTGCAGAATTAAATGTGCACCTCAACTCTCCCTGTTTCCATCAAAACTGTTCGCCGGGAGCTCCACAGGGTCAATGTACATGGCCGTGCTGCTATAGCCAAACCTTTGGTCACTCGTGCCAATGCTAAATGTAGGTGTCAGCAGCGAAAATCTTGGGCTGTGGACAATCATATCACGACATTCCCTAGGCCCAGTACTTGTGTTAAATGGGCGCGTCACTGCCAAGGACTACCAAACCATTCTGGAGGACCATGTGCGCCCAATGGTTCAAACATTGTGTACTAAAGGTACAAGATGATCAGGATGATAATGCACCAATACACACAGCAAGATTGGTGACAGAGTGGTTTGATGAACATGAAAGTGAAGTTTAACATCTCCCATGGCCTGCACAGTCACCAGATCTAAATAATATTGAGCCACTTTGGGGTGTTTTGGAGGAGCGAGTCAGGAAATGTTTTCCTCCACCAGCGTCGCGTAGTGACCTGGCCACTATTCTGCAAGAAGAATGGCTCAAAATCCCTCTGGACACTGTGCAGGACTTGTATCTGTCATTCCCAAGACGAATTGATGCAGTATTGGCCGCAAACATAGGCCGTACACCATAGTAATGAATTATTGTGGTCTAAAACCAGGCGTTTCAGTTTCATTGTGGAGATTATATATAATCTTTTAGCTGAATCCGAATTACTCGCCTCTACAGTGGTTTTGACTGGTTTCTAAACAGTTCTCTCTCTCTCTCTCTCTCTCTCTCTCTCTCTCTCCTTCACATCATGCCTGTTTTTATAGTGTGGTAAAGCTGGAAGCTTTCTCTCACCTAATGGATTCTTAGTAAAAGACACAGAGCAAGAGAAGAAGTTTAACTTCAGTCTGCAGGAGTCACTGAGAGTAGCCAGCTCCCAGCCGTTATTACAGGTACTTCCTTTCTTCTATCATCTTCAACTTTCCGGCACGAGTGTTATGAATCATTTGCACCAGAAACGGATTTGTGTAGGACTGTTCTCAGGAAAGCGGAGACACACTAACATGGCTGTGCTGAAACTACAAGCCGCGCTAGCTTATAGCCTGTTGCTGTATACTTGTACAAATGACTGTACTTATGTATGTATGTATGATAATGTATACAGTATATTTCTCCAACAGGGCTATGAAATCCATGTCACGCCCTCTGTGAAGCCTGAGCCGGCTCATATGAAGGAAATCATCACCTGCTGTGGGGCGCGCTTTCTTCCCAAAATGCCCTCTGCTCACAAGGTAACAGCACGCGCACGCACACACATTCACACCTGCATTTACTAACACTACTAAATATATCGCAGCAACTTTTTATTTTTAGCCTTCACCTGTACACACTTACAGCTATTAATGATTCAAGGTTAGAGGTTATACGCTCTAACTCCGCCCTGATGCACGGTATAATAAAATAAAACAAAACCGCTCAGTATCGGAACCCACTCATCATGTTTCTGCTGCTAACTGTACTATATATCCCGTTTGCTTTCTTCATGTGTTGTTGACTCGGATGTGTCTTTCTCTCTCGATCTGTGCCAGGTTCAGACGGTGGTGGTGGTGTCGTGTGAAGAAGACAGAGCAATGTGTGAAAGAGCTCAGAGTTTGTCCTTTCCTGTGGTCAGCGCAGAGTTTCTGCTGACCGGCATCCTACAGCAAAAAGTGGACTTGCAAACACACGCGCTCTCTCTTTCACCCGCTGCAGCAGCGACCAAACCTGCCTCCCGCAGTCGTGGAAAATAGGGCTTTAAACACCCCTACGGTGTCAACTCCTGCGAGAGCCGGTGTTTCCTCAAAGCTACTAATGACCAATCCTCCTTATGCAACTCTGAATCATTAACTTACACTCTTAGTGAACTGTATCTTTCCTCGTTGCTGTGTTCGTAGCCTTTAACATGCATTTTTCACCTGGAGAGGTGAAAAATAGTGTACCTTTTTTAAATATGATTTAATATTACATATAAATGGACCCTGATTACTTTTTAGTGTAAAGATTTAAAAGTAAGAAAACTTTAAAAAACTAAATAAAAACTTTGCTATCATCAGTTTTCCAATTGACCCATTTGTAAAGCTCTCACTCATCGTCTACACTGATTTATTCTGTATACAGGGTTGTGAGGGTCTGGCATCTATCCCAGGACGCATGGCGATGGGATTGCCAATCCATCGCAGAGCACACTAACACGTACACTCACCCTCTTATTCACCCACTACAGGCAATTTGGGAACACCAATTTGGAACCAGAGGAAACCCACCATCGCTGCTTGGGCACAGCAAAAAAACAGAGGGCACACGCATTTAAAGGGAAATGTCACATAACAGTAGCTCATACTACTCCACAGCAAGCACGGGAAGAACATGCAAACTCCATGCACACAGACCCAAGGCGGGAATCGAACCCAGGCCCTGGACGAACAATGCGACAGTGCTAACAAATGAAAATATAGTTGCAAAGCAGCGATGATCGTGCCCAAGCACCTGTGCTATGGCCACTAGGGACAGACTAGAAAGACAGTGGGCACATCCATTTAATAGGGAAATATATCAAAATCTGACGTAACCGTGTCATCATACTGAGGCGGTGTACACCCTGGACAGGGTGCCAATCCATCGCAGGACACACACACACACAATGGCCAATTTGCAAATGAAAGTTAGCCTAATCTGCAGGTATTTGGACTGTGGGAGGAAACACCAAGCACGGGGAGAAGATGCAAACTCTATTCACACAGAGATGGGAATTGAACCTGGCTGGGATTCGAATCTGGATGCTGAAGGTGCATGTGCTAATCACCACACCACCATTGGAAAATGCCAGGCTAATCTTTGGACTGTGGGAGGAAACCGAAGGACCCGGAGGAAACCCACCAAGCCACATGCAACCTCCATGCACGCACACCCCGAGGCGGGAGTCGAACCCTGGTTCTGGAGGTGCAAGACGACAGTGTGCTAACCAATAAAATGTTAAATCTAATTATCATTTCACATTGAAAGGTGTCATGTGAATAAACATTTGGAAGCTGCTATGGTGATTGCCTGATTTTTTTTTTTTTAATTAGTCAGTGTGTACAGTAAAAACATGAATTATAACAAGAATTCGACTCCGGTGAAGTAACTCGTGTGCTCCTTTGATCATTTATCGAACGCGCACCGTTAGTGCTGTAGGGCGGGAAATCCGGGCTTTTCCGACCTCGCGCGAGCGTCTCCGAAAGCGTCTCGCCAATGTGAGCGCGCGCTGTCTCTTCTCGAGCGGCCAGGAGGCGGAGAAAAAGAGCGGGGTGAGAAAGAGAGGGGAAGGAAAGAAGAACAAAAAAAAGAAATCAAGAAGGAGCGAGAATAAAACGATTAGAGCAGAAAACGGCTGCGGTCTGGGAATCAGGACTCGTTCCATCTCCTTGTGTACCACTGCGGATCTGATCACTGCAGTCACGGTAAGGAGGAACAGATGGCAGGGATGAGGCTTTCTACAGGGATGCGGGATGCCAGGGGTTAAATTTTGCAGCTTTTTCTTTGGGATTAAATTTGTATGTGTGCAATGTGTGGTAAGTGTCAAGTGCATGATAAATGGAGATGATTTGAGTTTGGGTTAAGAGTTAGATCTGCTTTTTTAAAAACATTTTTAGATCCGTTATTTGGGAGATGCTGTACATGTTAATGATAACGCAGAGCATCAGGGGCAAAACGCGTCGTCAGCATCCGCGCGCACCGGTGTGTACCGCTGCGGTACTGAACCCAAAACGAGTAGATCACTTAAATAATTACAGTAGTATGTTTGAATGATGATGATATTATTATTATTATGTGAGAATATATTATTCTCACCATGCATGTAGGCGAAGTCTCTTTGCTTTTCCTCCCCTTGCATCGTGTAACTGTGTGGGAATGTGTGGGAATACCAAATATTTCTAGGACGAAAAGGAAACATTGTTCTTGTTCTACTGAGAAACTGAGACAGATGCACATAATTAACTGTTAGGGGAAAAAAAGGATGCATGTGATATACAGACTATATAGAAATATAGAATATGACATTATTCATATAGAATATGAATGATGTCATATATGTCACATTGAGGCTTGCACTTGGTGTGTGTGTGTTATATCAGAGCTCACTGATATGCATCCATTCAAAGACTGAGCTTTTCTTAAAGATTCATCAGGATCCGCCCACCGGCCACATTTCTGATATGGCGGCATGGTGGTGTAGCGTTCGCACCGTCTCCTTGCACCTCCATGACCCGCGTTCATGGAGTTTGCATGTTCTCCCTGTGCTTGGTGCATAGGGAATAGTATAAGCTTCTGTCATGTCACATTTCTGCTTTAATTGCATGTGCTGTTTTGGAATAATACTCAGAGTCAGGCTTTGCTTACAGAAGATTACGACCTTTATTATCATGCAATAACGGCTGGAGCTGAACCATGGACACAACTGAATTTCCTTGTCGTTTCTTCCATTAAATATGCAGTGCTTGCCGCACCTCCCTCCAACATCTGTTTCCCATTAGGGGCCCTCTGTAGCTCACAATGAAGGTGCCCCAATGTAAGCTCAGGTTTCCTATGCAAGCGCACACATTTTGCATGTTCTTACCGTACTTGGTGGGTTCCTCCGGTTTCCTTCCAAAGTCCAAAGACATGCAGATTAAGCGAATTGGCGTTCCCAAATTGTCCTTAGTGTGAATGAGCGTACGAGTGTGTGTGTATGTGTGTGTGCCCTGTGAAGGATTGGCACCCCCATTCCGGGTGTACTCTGCCTCGTGCCCTGGGATAGGTTGTATACAGGATAAAGCGGTATAGACAACGAGTGAGTGAGTGAGCCTTCTGATGAATCAGTATCACTAGAATGATTAATCAGCAATATATTGTGATGAAGTCTTCTATTGTAATGCTCTTCCTTTCAATAGAAATTCCATTTAAATCCTCATTTACACCTTTGGGATTTCATCTGGTTGTGGGTTTCAGAAATGTTTATAGAGGTGTGCACACTGCATCATGTGTGTGTGTGTGTCATGTGTGTCACTATGCCTTTAGTATATTATGGGATATTTGAGTGCTACAGTATGTAAGAGGAAGTCGTATAGGGTGGACAGATGGAAAGGGAGGTGGGGGGGGGATCATGCAGGAAGGAAATAGAATAAGACAAAAAAAATTGCATCAGTGCATGTTTGTGGTCTAGAAAGCGAGAAAGTGCATGTGTTACGTTGCTTTTCTCTTCTACATAGGCGTTTGAAGAGAATTTGATGTCTGAAAGGCAGAAACAGAATTATATCATGGTATCATATGGCTTGTAGACTTGGCTGCATGCCTTGTCGGTCTCACTCAGTCTTATTCTGATTCCTGCTTTAATGAAATTAGGCATGAAGCATGGGTCTGGCTTTTTTGTGTGTGCAGCCTGGCGATATGTTAAAAATAAATAAATAAATAAAGGAAAAAATAGGAAAGCAGAGTGGCTCCCGTTGCAGCTGCTGCTCCTGCTGTGGGCAGTTGTTGATCAGACTGTGGTCAGGTTTGCAATCTCTCACCTTGTATGGCGCTATTCTGGGAAAATAACACCAAGGTATTTCTATGTTAAGCTGCAAATATTCCATGAAGAGAGAGAAAGAGAGAGAGAGAGAGAGAGAGAGATATAATAGATATTATGCTCCCCACATTGTTTAACAGAAGCAATGTTAAGGTATAATAAAGATCTATAAAAAGCTGAAACATTGCAGCAGTTAATAAACATTTTTCATTTGGGAGCACCAAAAATAAAACCCTAAAGCATGTTTTCTCTTTCTTTTTCTATTGCCATATGGTTGCACCAATTTCTTTTCTCATCAGTCATTTCTTATTACAAGCCTTCCTTTTTACGCTCTTTAAAAAGACCCCAAGACTTGTGTTTTAACAAATAGATTTAACAGTAAAGCAGAACACAAACATTACTGTATACTGTAGGATCTTAATTGTGTAACTCTCCTACCACAGTTCAACGCACGCTTTAAATGATTTTCTTTTCGCAAAGAGTGCATTACAGAACTTAATCCCCAGGCGAAATGTTCGCCCACCTTCCAAAAATGTGCCAAAATAAACTGCTAAATAAATGCTGCTCTTGGACCTGCTGCTCTGTGGTCTGGAAGATTGGATGGTGAGATGCGATATCCTTTACTTTATTTTTTCATTACCCTGTGACTGGCATTCTGTTATACTCTACAGTTTATCGGAGGGAAGACAGATAGAATCAGCAGATTGGTTGTATATAGATCATGATAATAAAGAAGATGCAGTCAACTTTATTGCCATAAATGCAAACTAAAATTAAATCAGTCATCTGCTGTACTGCTTATCCTGGACAGAAAGCCAAGAACCTATGCCACAAGATTTTGGGCACAATCAAACACTCTGGGCAATTTATGAAAGCCTAATCTCCATGCCTTTGTACTGTGGGAGGAAACCAGAGTACCTGGAGGAAACCCACCAAGCACGCGGAGAACATGCAAACACCATGCACACAGACCCGACGCGGTAATCGACCCGAACTCTGGAGGTGCAAGGCGACAGTGCTAACTACTATGTCACTGCTTGAGTAATATTTGAAAAGATATTTTGAGCATTAATGGACGTTTTAACCCGAATTAATGAACGTTGAGGGTTTTTGGGTTCTCCTCCAATCAGAACATTTCAAGCATCATTATATTCTAAGGTTTGTGCACATGGACCTCTCTCTTCAATTCAGATTTCAGTTGAAATCAAGTCCAAGTGATTTTAGCAACCATTTCTGTGCTGAAATACATAAACGTTCACATGTTAACTTCAGGTAACTTTTATTCAGAGTTATCTATTCGTAGTGGCTTTTGTGCCCGAAAGAAGGATCTTAAAGTACTTGGATTACTTTTTTGATGTAACGAGTAATCTAACACGTTAGGTCCGCCATTTAAGTACTCAGTTATTTAGTTATATTTTCAAAAATGTAATCCGTTATTTAGACAAGTTATGTAATCCATGAGCCAGACAGCAGTCATCCTACAAGCCCCGCCCCCTGATAACCCGCCCCCCTCTGTTATTCCTGCTGTTATACCCGTATCTCACCTATGCGGTTTGTCTATATGAGGACCGACGCGCGGAAAGATGAAACCTAATCACAGCGCCAAAACTCGCGGTGAATCATGATGAACCATACTCTCGGCCACCGCACAAACCCGCCTAGGTGAGATACCCCTATTAGTAGTTAACAGATTATGGGCCAAACTTCGCTGAGTGATGATGGTAGAATAATTATAAAGGTCTTGACTAAA
>JAQQZS010000033.1:9281846-9294089 GCA_030068045.1 Platyallabes tihoni
ACCTGATTCTGAACGAGCTAGTCATGAAGTTGAACGCGTTCTAGCGCACTTTTATTAAAACCAATATAAATACGACATATATGAGCATTTATTTTCTAACATAGTAGAGGAAGCGGAGCTTCCCTTGTAGTCTTAAAGCAGCCGCTACTGATGTGCATATATACAGTATATATATGTGTGTGGGTATAAATCTTTTCACACAACTTTTTCTCTTTTTGGCATTTGAATTATTAAGGGACAAAAATTTGTACAGTAACACTACATTATAAGTATATTAGTGTTTGTTATTAGTAATAGTAGATTAATAGAATTTTAATAGTAAAAATAGGTTAATAATAGCTTAATAGTATTTTTGGAGAATTTAGAGAACAATTAATAAGAATAATAATATAATTACAGTATTCTTCATTTTTCAATTGAATGTGTATGATTAAAATTAATTAAAAATTAATTAAAAATTAATTTGTATGTTTAAATGAAAATTTCAAATGGATTTTTTTAATCGAATCTCAAAGGGATAGAGTGGCATAGAATTATTGTGTAACATCCATGAATTGTAGCCTGCTACACATTAGTACTAAGTCTTATGTACAGTGTGTTGTAGTCACACAGAAGCAAATGCAGCATCAGCCCCGAATAGTGTGCATTATTACAGGGTGCATGTGGTTAACAACACGGGGTTGTAATGATGCAGAAGTTAATTGCAGCTCTGTCAAACCACCCTTGGTGCCTTCGGTTTTTTGTTTTGTCTCTTTCTTTCATTTTCATTCTTTCCTCAAAATCCTGTATTCTTTGTACAGATTGCACAGCGGAGACGAGTGTGATATACGGAGCCGACTTCCACATTATGCTGCATGAAGCCCCAACTCCTGTGACTGTGGGCTTTCGTCCCAGCGCCGTGGAGGCCAACCAGACGTCTCACCCCGCAGTGGAGCTTCTGAAAGCTGATGGAACTTTCCATGATGGCTACGAGGGCCGCCTGAGTGTTACCGAGAACCGCCTTGTCCTGAAAGCTGTGACTGGGACTGATGAAGGCAGCTATACCATCACTGGAGTCAATAGGAAAGTGAGCAATAAGATCTGCCTTAATGTAAAAGGTGAGAAAAAGGAAGATGGTCGAAGGTGGAATAACAATCAAGTTACAGTCCTAACCTATAGGTCTTATAGTGACTCATTTGTATAATTTATAAAATAAATAAATAAATAAATTGAAAAGGCTATAAATATTGGCAGCACGGTGTCTTTTAGTGGTTAGCACGGTCACCTTGCACCTCCAGGGTACGGTTTCGAATCCCCCCTTGGGTTTCGAATCCCCCCCCCTAAGGTGCCACCCTTGGGGTCTGTGTGAATGGAGTTTGCGTGTTCTACCCGTGTTTTGGTGGGTTTCCTCCCACAGTCCAAAGAATGCGCGTGTGAGTGTGTGTGCCCTGAGATTGTACCCCACCTCGTGCCCTAAATCTCCTGGAATAGGCTCCAGGCCCCCCGCAACCCTGTACACAGGATAAAGCCATATAGACGATGATGACGACGATGGGTTATAAATATACTCTTGATCAAAAGTTTTCTGTATCGAGCGACTCACAGGTTAACACACACACACAAACTACACTACATCAGTCTGAAAATGGTGTCTAGGTCTTGGCATAGTTGCCAAGCTTCCTGTCAACATGATTGGCTTTTGTTGAAACGTAATGGGTGTAATAATGACTCAGGAAGATTGGTTGACTTAATCCTTGGCCCTTAAGTACCCATTATCATGGGCATAATGATCGTGTAACATTAATAGTGCACCAGTTAAGTTTGAAGTTGTATCACTGAACATGTCCTTTCATCTTTTATAAAAGGGAAATTCAGAAACTGAACCCAGGTGGGTGGGGGGGGGGGGGGGTGGGCGGGTGCGGGGGGTGTTAGGTTGTAGCAATACGGGAATCGATTCTGGCTTTTATAGCACAGCCAGATGAGAAGACAGGACAAATGGGAAAATGACAGAAGACGTGGCACACGAGAGACAGGCAGGATGTATAGATGCGTGTTTGGATGGGAACAAATGAATGAGATCTTTCGGGACAGTGTGTCCGCTTGAAGCAACGATGTACGACCGCAGTGAGATACTGCAACAATGCAGTGAACTAATAAATTGTTTAGAATTCCTCCTATCTTGACTGCACTATCCATCTTATAAAATATTCATACTGTCGCTTCCTCTCCTCCACTGACCTCATTCCCATTCTCATACTCATTGTTCACCACTGTCTCCTGCTTCTCGTCTCTCCTTTTGCATTGAAGAATTATAATGTAATCTTAGCGCTTTTTTTTTCTTTCTTTCTTTCTTTCTTTCTTTCTTTCTTCCTGTCCTTGCAGAGTTTCGTAAGTTCGTCGCAGTGCCATATGGAGGCACGTTTAAGCTTAACCTGCATCTAAACAGTTCCTTTGCCCGTCTGACATACTCACCCGACTCCACCGAAACGAACAACCCCAGTTTGATGCTTGTGGACAGAGGTACGATTAACCTGCCTCCTGAGCGCAACATGGAGGGACGATTCTCCATGGAGGACTCGGTGTGTATATTGGAGCAGGTGACGGCCAGCGATGCAGGAATCTATCAGGTCACTGATCTAGAGGGCTTCCCTGTGTCCAGAATCTACTTGGAGGTTGAACGTAAGAAAACATTTAATATTTCTATACATGTATGATATTTCATGTATACCGTACTATATGGCCAACAGTTTGTAGACACCTGACCATTCATGCCCATATGCGAGTGTTCCGTTCCAGATTTAGTCCCCCATTACTATTATAATAAGCTGTGATGGATGTGGGGATTTGCCCATTCAGACAAGACCATAACCACACAGTGAGATTCCTCTTTGTATATGCCATTTTGGGGTCAGCCCTTATACGGCACCCCTAGAGCAGACCAGTTTAAGGGCCTTGCTTAAGGGCCCAACAGAGGTGGCTTGATGAAACTGGGGCTTGAACCGCACCACCTTCTGATCAGAAACTCTGGGCCATAACACACCACGCTACCCCTGCCCATTTCAGTTGATCCCAAAGGTGTTCAGGTTTTCTGTACATGCCACTCAAAATTCTTCTTCTCCAACCTTCCAAACCATGTCTTCATAAACCTAGCTTTGTGCACCTAGCTATTCCATTGTTTGCGTCCGACCTTGTGGTAACAGTTTGGTCACCAGTCACATTCAGTATAACTGTAATAGACAGGTGTCAGCAAGGTATTGTGATAATGTACTAATGCACTATATGGCCAAAAATATGCACTTCATATGCATCTGTGTGGAATGCATTAAATATGTATCATAAATTGTCATTTATTTCACAAAGATGGTGGTTGGACAAATATGGTAGTACAAGTGCACCAGAGTTTTTATTTTTTCAAGTATTCTCTGAAGACAGAAATATACATAGAGGCCATACAACCAGACACAACCACTTATCAGCAATAAGAATCATAATTTTTGAATGGATTCTTTTGAAAGAAAGTTCGAATTCAGAACGCTTTCTGTAATATATGATATTCTTGTATAGGCAGCAGACCTACGCGTGTTTGGGTGGGTGTGGTTTTGAATCGAAAACTGAAGAGACTGAAAGACTGTAGTTATTTGGAAATGGGAAGCTTGTTTTTTTTTTGTTAATAATTGGACATTTTTCTCTCTGTGTCACAGCTTACAGGCTGCCTAACGTCTTTGTGGCAGTGATTTCTCTGGTGGCTTTGCTGGTGGTGCTGCTCCTGGTGTGTTTGGTATCGTGTTTGGTGAAGGTGCGCAAACGGGCAGCAAAAGCCCGGGCCATTGAGAAGATTGCAAAAAATGCTGGCAAAGAGGAAGGGGATGCCTTTAGACAGGTAACACACAGCTGTTAAACGTTCAGCATTCATGGATGGATGGATGGATGGATGGATGGATGGATGGATGAGTACTGTATTAAACCCAATAGGAAATTGTATAGAAGGGAAATTGTATTCATATATACGTATATAGTATACAGCTATTAATTGCAAACCCTTTATGATTTCAAGACTCGTATTAGAATATTAGCTTGATTGACAAAAACATCAATAACTTGGATACAGAAGATCTAATTTATCTAGTCAGGAAAGTGACACATTAATGATTGATGCTCAGTGTGTTAGATGCTGGTGGGACGTACAGTTTAGCTCTAACAAAAAAAACTCTTTTGTATTTTTATATATCTTTATAAATAGATGACAGTTCAGACATCATACTGTATCATAAGATCCTAAGAGCGATTCATGAAGTTTTAGTCATGTAATTTGTCATATGCACAGTATGCCAGAGACAATTGTGCATTGAAATGCTTGTGGCGAGACTTGGAGTACAAGGCACAGGATGAATATGACTATGAAAAAATGGGTTTCCCCTGTAGCGCTATGTAGGATTGTTAAAATAAGAAAAAGCATGACTCAATAGTATCGATCCATATTCAGGTCAGTATGAGTCAGCATTCCCAATTCCCAACAACTACCCAGTACAGCCCTATCACATGACACCTATTAGACAAAGAGGTTGAGGGTTGTGCTTTCTCCTAGAAAGATCGAGCCAGCCACCACGCTTTTTCAAGCTGCTGCCTGTGCTACAGTACTGTATGTCACAGGCCGTCTGAACATTTACAAGAAAGCATTAACTGCCCTCATCCATATGTATGATCATTTACGCCCTCTTCACCTTCTGGCCACTTGGAAGCCAACCGATTAATTGCAAATTTGTGAACAAATCAAACGAGACCTCTTCTGCCAACACTTTGCTATAATGATCGATATCATTTCGGTTTTAAAGGACACGCACACTTTGCTTAATAGAAATCATTGACCTGTTTTATGAATCTCAAGGATCGTGCCCTCATTGTAAGTGTATTGATTAGCGTTTTTAATTAAGAGAGGATTATTCAGTCAATAATAAAATCTTGGACCACCCACTGCAGCTGTGATGAATGCTGCCCCATGTCTGTGCGCAGGTGGTAAAGGAAGCTTGCTCTCGTCAAAACGACGAGGCTCCGGCGCTCTCGCAAAAAGAGGATATTACAGAGAAATCCCAGAGCACTGAAATCAGCATTAAGGTTGGTACTCTAACAAGTATAAACCTTATTTTTAAATAGAATAGAATATTTAAGGTATTTTTATATGCATGGTATTTTCCACCATATATATTGTCCGTTATGTATACCATTCAGGGGCTAGAAGTATCTGCTAAGGACACAAGTCTCCATGATAAGAACCTGGAGACCAGTGACTCAGGAGTAGGCTTCACCACTGCTGGCCTTCCACTTGACAGTGATACCGAGGCACCAACAATAGCCATTGCAGACACCGATAGCCAGTGCGATGCCAAACCTACTGTCAAACAAGAGTCCAAACTCACAGTGTCTTCATCTCCCAAGCCAGCACCTACTCCTGAGACAAAGCCAGAATCTGAGGGACCAGTTACAGCAGCTCTGAAACCAGCACCGTCTCCTGAACCCAAGCTCTCGGTTACACCAACACAAGAAACAAAAATGACCATCTCACCCACTCCGGAGTCGAAACCAAGCCTGAGTCCGTCACCAGAACCTAAGCCTGCAGTAACACCTGATTTGAAACCAACAGTTAGCCCTTCTCCTAAAGCTCTAGAAGTCCAACCATCTTCCACTTCTGAAGTCAAACTTTCCCCAAGTCATGCAGCTCCAAAAGCATTGACACCAACCCCTGACTCAAAACTAGCCACAACTCCGACTAAAATGGCAGTCTCTCCAGCTTCTGATCTCACACCGAGCAAACCTGATGCCACGGCATCTGCTGTGAGTCCATCACCAGCAACTCCTGACACCAAGCCTGCTCTCATTCCAACTCCTGATCCCAAATCAGCTCTCTCACCAACACCTGAGGCAAAACCAACCACCAATGGAACCCTTGAGCCTACCCCAGACATAGGATCATCTGAATCGAGTGCAATCCCTGAAAAAACCCCAGAGACTGATAAAAGCTCTGTAAAAGTCCCAGAAGTCATCTCGACCGTGGTTCCAGTTCCGGAGGCCAACCAAGACTCTGCCTCCTCCAGCGATGGTGCCCCTGCCTCAGGAGTGGAGGAAACCTCCACCACTTGAGGTCCAAATCACTGCCTGATTACTACTCCCTCCACATGTCTTTTAATACCGCTGACAATCGAGATCTAACAACAAGCAAAAACTCAACAACTTATTCTGAAGGAGGGCAACTTTAGTCTAAATCTCACTTTAATGCATACAGTACACTGTAAATTTACCCGATCACTTCCTATTTAATCACTTTGTAACACAATTCCATATACACAGTTCCAGATGTACCACTACAAGGTACCACTACAGGTATTTCCATTGACTGTTTATCTAACGCAGGCTGACAAAGGCTGCATCCTCCATGCAAACAAGATGTACAGATGCATCATCCTAATGATACCTAAATATGATTCCACTGCATGCAAAAAAAAAGAAAGAAAAAAAATCAAGAGAATGAACTAACTTCACGTAATCTTTGATGTATTTGGAGATTGTAGTATTGAACTGGGTGATGGTGACCATAGACCCTTTCCTTCTTGTACCTAGCCCAAAGACTTTGGCTACTTTAGTTCCTTTTCCACATCCAAATCAATAGAAATATCAACGATATAAGAAATCAGAAAATATCACTGAAGGCCAAAAAGTGCACTGATCTAAAAAATGTTTACTGGGATGAGAAAAAAAGAAAGAAAGAATGTTTACTGGGACTTGAGATCTGATGTGGAACAACCAAAACCTACAGCATTACCTAGAGCATTTTGATGGAACTATTTTTGGAGTAACTCCATCGAAACTGAAAAAAAAAGCAAAAAAAACAGACCACACTCGAAATTTTAGGCACAATTTTACTGGATCCCCAATGAGCCAAGATTTCCAACAATGGACTGACTTAGAAAGGTAATCGATAAAACAAAAAAAAAACTTTGTTATAACATTCCTTCCCTTTGGATTGTTTCTAATGTTAGATACTTTGAGTATAATACAGGCAAAACATATTTAGATTTAGGTCTATCTGGCATGAGTGTGTTACAGTATTTGTTTATGGCTGCCTATACTTAGTAGTTCTCAACTGTGCGGTTTTTTTTTTTATTATGAGAAACTCTGGAATGCTCTTGGATAGTCCTAGATAATGTAGAATGATATAAAAGGCACTTACCACAGGACATCGTTACTGATTCTAATTTTGGACTACGGGGAGCTGATCGAAAAAATCGGTGCTTTTACTCCAGGAATCTAAGGGATGATTGATTAATTGATCGTTTAAAAAAAAAAAACAACAACAAGACATTTTACCATCAGCTGTCAGAATCAGTTTACAGAGATTTCGGGTGCCTCTTGTGGAATCTGAACACCACTGCCCTTTTGCTATTACACCAACAGTGTAGGAAAGGAAGCAGTTCTCACTGTTTTTTTTAGGTCCAGAAAAGGATGTGTTGAAGCTCGTTTACATGAAGTAGGGGTATAACAAGAAACTGTCAGGTTTTAGTACTGGATAGATGTTTGGTAATGCAGATGATTTGTCTGATGCTTCTACCTCGTGTTTTAAAACATCTTACGAGACACTGAGGCCTTGTTCAGACTGCCAGCGCAAATCCCATTTTTGGTGTATCCAGATTCGAATCAGTTTGGAATCAGATTGCTTTTATGTAGTCTGAATGGTAGAAAAAAATCTGATTTTCGAAAATCCCATTTCGATTCCCATTTCAGCCAAGAAAACCAACTGCTATTGATGACAGAAACATTGTGAGAGCTGTGAAGAGAAAAAGAAAGCATTTAGTGACATCACCGTACTGTAACATCCCCAGGATGAGGATGAATGCATCACAATCCAGCATTCAAGGAACACTCTAAGGACGGGAAATATACATAGCTGCAATACCACAAGACACAAACCACCGTACAATGAAAAAAGAGATTTTAGATCTCTATTCCTAACTGTCGTTCTGTCTGTTGCTATAATTCGCCAGCATTTGACGTCACGTCACACCACCCACTCGCCACAGTGTACCCACACCTCCGATGTCGTTACCATAGCAACTGAAGCAGATAGGTCGACAGTGTGTCCGATCTGGGCCGCCAGTCCGAACAGAGCCGAATCCAATCTGATCACCGTCAAATACCAGTGTGGGGGAAACAAATCGGATTTGCCTGTAGTCTGAACAAGACCTAAGAGAGCTGGTGTTACTGTAGTGCACTGATGGGGGACAAAAAGTTCTACACTTTAGCAATTTCTGATTAAAGCACAAAATTTGATCTTATTACATTTTTGAAACCACAAAGGGCGCCCTCCTCTCTCGCCGTTATCTCAGAATGGCCTTGTTCTTTCTAAGCCTTTTACACATATATATCAGTATTATAAATTGAAGCTCTTATAGTGTAATACGTCATGACATGTACCGTTATTGGGTTTGTAATGAACTTGTATTACCCGCTCTAGATAATTAGACACTTTGAGATTAATAAGGACGTTTTATCTGAGGACGTATTTATTGGGGCTTTTTAACTGAATATACCGTCTCAATATTGTCAAACCACAGAATTATCAGATAGGATCTTAGAAGCTCTCAAATGGTTCTCAGATGGCTCGTTAATATGATTGCTGAGAAATAATTATTAGCTCTAGCTGCAGAGGAAATTGGTCGCTACCAATATTACCAATATTAGCTAATAAATCTTGCAGTCACTCTCGCTTTCACAGTCTCTCTCTCTCTCTCGCTCTCTCTCTCTCTCGCTCTCTCTCTCTCTCTCTCTCTAACCAAAGTGCTATAGGCCACGAGCCGTTTATTATTATTTTCCTCCCCAAACAGCTGGTCTGTCATTTCGAGATCTATTTAAGCAATACTAAGTGCAAAGACTATGCACGTTCACGCACATCAGTCGTTAAGAGGCAGGAGCTCCTGAAACGGGTTCTGCGAGGCAATGACAATGGATATGCACCATTCCTTTTGTGTTGTCATCACAGAAATATACATTTATTACTATAACTTGGTGAATTGCACATTTATTCTATAAGCATGATATTATACGATCGATAGTCCCTTCGTCATGATAATATAGATCCTGCAAATCTTATCAGATCCAGAATGCATCACTCTGAGAAAAAAAAACAAGGTGGAGGAATAGTCAATACATACTGTACATGAAGATGTTTGGTTATACTGTATGGCATGAATACACTTTGGAACTCATTGAGATTATTACAGGTTTAATTAAAGCTTCTTAAAAACACACAAAAAAACAAACAAAAGAAAAAAAGATAAAAAAAATAATAAATCCCAGTGAGTGTGAGTGTAGTGTGTCAATCAACTAAAGTTCTGGTTTTCTACAGCATGGTAGTACTAGTAGAAGAGCATCAGGGTGTACACAGTGACAGGAGGAAGGGTCAGGAAAAGATATTGCTTTCGCCCCTGCGCTAGTTGAAGGTTAAGTGCCTTGCTTGGGGGCACAGCCGTGTTTAACAAAGCAGAATGGGGCGTCGGACCCGTTCATCTAGACACCAGCTCTTGAACACAGTCTGTTCGAGTAAGAAAACTTTGTATGATTTTGCCATAACCCGCTCACTAACCTGCACCTGAACTCATCACCCTGTCACGTGCTTCGCCGTAACACGAAGAACAGCAACAGCCGTACGCAACAGACGAACGAAATGCTAGTTTAAATAGCTACAGTATATAACCTCTAGACGCGTAGTAATCATAGTAACTAAGTGTGTTTGCAAAAAAAAAAAAAAAAAACGATAGCTAAGGTAGAGCATGAACTCAGTGAAATCATTTTCTGAACAAGTGATAACATGCATCTTTTTTTGTTTTGAAAAAAAAAATATTAATAAAATAAAATAAAATAAAAAAAGTTTAATAATATTTAGTGTACACCCACCAAGGCGGGGGAATGGGTTTTTTCTCCACACGTTTGTACTGTGTGCGCAGTATGTGTGTGTATTCCGTATTTGGTACTTATATGTATTTACTATCGGCACAGTAAGTATGCATTAGATGGATGTGTGTGTGTATGGGTTCTGTGTTTACAATAAAACTACACTGGATACACGATGGATAGTGAATGCCGCTGTTTCAGAGAGATAGCTGTTTCTACTCTCTCTCTCTCTCTCTCTCGCTCTCTCTCTCTCACACACACACACGCAGATACACTCATTCAAGACCTTTCACATGACCTCGATTAAATTCTTCTTGCCTAACATTTGGCTATGACATCAGGAGTGACCGGATATGAGATGTGTGATGCAGGGTGTGCTTTTTTATGGTGGCATGTTTGACATGTCCTGTTGTTCGATTATAGGTTTTAAAAGCTGTAACATCTCTGATATGCTTCCCAGTAGGTCAAAGGCTCTGCGTGTAATTCTCAAGAGCACATTTTAAGCACCGTCACCTTCCACCTCCAGGGTCTGGGTTCGAGTCCCACGTCGTGGACTGTGTGTGTGATGTTTGCATGTTCTCCCTGTGCTTGGTGGGTTTCCTATGGGTTTCCTCCCACAGTCTAAAGATTAGGCTAATTGGCGTTCCCAAATCACCCGTAGTATGTGAGTGTGTGAGTATTGACCAACGGTCATAAAATGAGAATAAATACAATGGACACCATTGGCCTCCACGGTCCCTACAGTGGTTCCTATATATTAATGACACAAAACTTGATACAAATGTGATTTATTGTGAATTATATATTGTTTTTATTTCTTAATTGGCCACAACGGTCATGTTTCTATCTAGCGTAGGTTTAAATACATGATTGGACGTAATAAGGGAAGAACATTATGCTCACCCTGTATACCGACTCATAAAGGGGAACAAAGTCGGAGACATGTGTACTGGGTTATCATAATTAAAAGCAATGGTGAGGATGATCGGTCTGTAAATGTTGCTTTCATTTGTTTTTCTTTATGAAAATGCTAAATGAAGAAACAGGCTTTTTTTCCCCGTAGAGTAAAATCCAAAAAAATTATACACTTAGAAAAAGAAAATTGCAGTAAAGTGCAATTGAAAATTCAGGGTTACCTGGAGGTAGAAGTAAGCACCTCAACAACCTGATTTTACTTTTTCTAAAAGATACAGTGCCGTGAAAAAGTATTCCCCCCCCCCCCCCTCTTTTTTTTGTTGCATTTTTCACACTTAAATGATTGAGACCATCAAGCAAAATAAAACAAATATTAAGGTAAAAAAGCTGTTTAAACCTACCTAAACCTATGTGAAAAAGTAATTGCACCCACTTGCTCAATCATGCTTGAACTGTGATTAGCTAAATCTTTTGGAAAGCTAAGTTAAATTTCACCCAGGCCTGATTACTGCCAAACCTGTTGAATCAAGAAATCACATAAATACATCCTGTCTGATAAAATCAAGTATGTTAAAATATTTCACAGATGAGAAAAAAACTGAATTGACTTCAGTCAAATCAGGGAAAGGTTACAAAGTCATTTCTAAGCGAACCGCAGTGAGATCCATTATCCACAAATGGAGAAAACTTGGAACAGTGGAGAACCCTCCCAGGAGTGGGAAATTACTCCATGAGCACAACGATGACTCATGCAGGAGCTGAATCATTCAAGTGTAACAAATGTAAAAAAAAAAAATTAAATCTGTAATACCTTTCATGTAAGTGTATGATAAAAATAGGATCCACATATTGTATAGTACTGTACAAATGATTTAGGCGCATGCAAAAAATGCAGTAAAGCAAGGATACCTTCAAAAATAATGAAATTAAACCTAAAAACAGTGAAGATTGGAATTATTTGGCGTGACGACTCTTCGCTCCCACAAAAAACAATCAGTAGTCTCAGGTACGATGTGTACAGTTTTATGAGGAAAGAATCGAAGCAAAACCTGTCACAGTACACCTTGAGACGCTGACTGTTACACTTGGCTTGTAAAACCCAGCACCCTTCATTGGAGTCGGACAAGCGGTCTACAGTATGTTGGAAAAGTAACGTTTGGAAATGTCATATGCAGCTGTTCTTGCTCAGAAAAGACCATAAGTCATAGACATCAACATCTATCAAATACTTAGCACATGGTGGCATAGTGGTTAGCACCTCAAGGGTTGTGTCCTCGAGTGTCCTCCCACAGTCCCAATGCTTAGTGTAGGCTTACTGATGTTTCCAAATTGCCTCTAGTATGTGATTGTGTGTGTGTGTGGGGGGGGGGGGGGGGTGTACCCAAAATTATGCTCTAAGTTCTCTAGGAG
>JAQQZS010000033.1:9294099-9305605 GCA_030068045.1 Platyallabes tihoni
CCCCCCCCCCCCCCCCCCCCCCCCCCCCGGACCCAATCTTATGCTCTAAGTTCTCTAGGAGAGGATCCAGAGAAGCGCTACAGATGATGGATAAATTGATGGATAATTATGGTGCCTAATTCTTTTGAACAGTACTGTACAGTATGTAGAAATAAATGTTTGGGTGCCCAAAGTCTCCACATCAATCTTTAAGCCATTGACATCAATCCTTAATCAAACTGATTCCCATCAATTGCTGAAAACCATTCGCATGATACTGTGCAAGTTTTTAGATTATAGCCTTATAAAAAGCAAGCAAAGGAGATTAGATTGGAGAGCTTCTTGTAATATTTATTGTGTTAACGCCCAAATCTTATTTTAACATCTTGGGTGCAATGTACAGTACAGTACAGTATATTACATCATGATTGAAATGAAAAAAAACATACAAACAAATCAACGCAGCATACACAGACAATCATTCTCATGCAGGATCTACTGATTTTATACACATTTCCACTTCCCTGATCAGGATATAGATCTATATAATAATAATCAGATATCCATGAGTTATTAAAAAAGCAAAAGTGCTTACAACCGTTGTGCGTTTTAGGTTTATTTCTCATCATTCCCCATTATCTCTCTCACTGTCTCACTGCACTATCTCGTGTGATTCGCAGAACTCCAGAAAAGAGTGGTCTGTATGGAATGGTCAGTATCTATGACTCATTAAGTGTGTGTGTGTGTGTGTGTTTGTGTGTGTCCTAAAAGCATAGAAGATACAGCATTAGAACAAGCATTCAGACTTAGTGAAGTCAGTGGCAGTCACTTATATCTGAGGCAACCTATAGAGTGAGTGAGTGTGTGTGTGTATGTGTGTTTGTGTGTGTGTGTGTGTTTGTGTGTGTGTGTGTGTGTGTGTGTGTGTGTGTGTGTTAGGCTGCATCCTGCAGGACAACATACGGTTCCAACTGGCTCCGTCGTCTGTCCGTCACACGGCCACACAGCCCAGTTTTGCTTCGATGACCTATTTCCAGCCCGTCCATCTCTGTAGTGTTTTGCACAGACACAAACGCACACATTTTGTGAAGGAATATATATACGTTTGTAATGTTATAATAAAAAGCAAGGTTTGAAACAGAAACCGATTCTGCGAGTTTTTCTTGCGGGTTTTAAATTTTCATGGTTTGAAACACCATCAAGTATACAAGACAACACAAACGCACACACACACACACACACCCAACCCACGACGGCTCCCCCACCCCCCACCCCCATGTCCATTGTTCACATAGTAGCTCCTCACTGGTACTCGAGTGTGCCGAGCTCAGCAGGTGCCTGTGATAATAATAGACAGCTTAAAGGGAACAATATAACACTCGAGCACCGTCTACCATCCATCTACTGTTTACATCTTTCGCTCCCTTTCTACAGTATACTTGTCTTTGCTCTTTCGTTCTCTTTCCACTCTTCAATCCAGAGAAAGAGATGATTTAGGACATTAACATTCACAGTTCCATTTTTATTCCACCTTGAAAAGCTTGACATTAAACATTAAACATCAAACATACTGTACACACACTCTTAAGCAAATGAAAAAAAATATATATATATATATATATATAGTGACAGCTATTTTAAAGTTTTTCCCCCCATATTTCCCCTCTTTACAGGAAATCCAGATCTAATTTGAAATGGTTTAACTTATAATTAATTGCAATTCCATCTGCTCGAAGCGTCTGTCAGAGTGAGGGATGGAAGATGGAGATGGGGGCGTCGTTCTTCCCGTCGTCTAAATCGCAAGGGTTGTAGAACGGGTAAACAGGCATTAGAATGGAATCCATGGGAAACGAGAAGAGCGCCATCATGGTGAGGGCGTCGTAAAAGGACACCTCCTCCTTGTCGCAGTCCAGGAAGACGCCAACGCGGGTGGGCAGAGCGGCAGTACGTATGACCGTGGGTTTGGGGTCGGTGCAGGCCACGATCGAGCCGTTCTTCAGCGCCAGTGTCCAAAGCCCGTTCGCTGTGGTGGATGAGTCCATCTCTCCACGGCACACGTCCTCCCTGGCCACGCCCACGCGCCACGCACTCTTGCCTCGCACCGTCACCTCCCAGTAATGGCGACCGTGCATGAAGCCCTCTCTTCCCATCACGCAGTAGTAATAGTGGAAACGCTTCTCGTTCTCGTCCGCAACTGGTTGCTTCTTCTCGTCGAAATGCACCGTTGTGTTGTTCGCAGACAGGGTCAGCAGCGGGTGAGCGGTCTCAAGGTCGAAGGACAACAAAGAAATGTCTGCGCACAAGAGGGAGTTTTACAGTCAAGCAAAATTACATTAGAAATGAACACCAAATAGGCAAGCAATAAATCACAGATCAAAGAATCAAAGATTTTTATATTGTACACTGCCTTGGCCAAAAAAAAATTGTAATTTCAGAAGAGGCAAATTGTTAGCCTGCTTCAAGCAAAGAAAACAGTAAAATTGGGTTAAAAACCATCCATCACATTATTAACACCTGGAAGTATAGCCTGGAACTACACAAGAGAAATGTGGGCGTGAAAGAAGCGATGCACCCGTCATGCATAGTGGCCACTGTACAAGCCTCTGGAGGCAGTGTTATGATCTGGGGTTGCTTCCTTTGGTCAGGTCTAGGCTCAGCAAGGTTACAGTATGTGGCAATAAAACGTCAACACATGAATTAGACCCCATTTTATGCACTGTAATGAAAACTAAAGGCAGTTAAATGAACTGTGTGACTGTTTTTATCTGGCCAGGCAGTGTATATATAGTATATATACTCCCTCTCTTAGTTCTTTTTCCATTCCGTAAACCATACCCTTGACTGGCTAACACCCAGGTCTGTATTCATGAGCACTTTCTGTTGCCATCAGGTGTAACAGTTATGCTTCACATGAAATGAAAGCAATGCAATTCCATAGATCTTTTTTTTTTTTTTTTGCACCAGTTATAAATAAAAAAATCATTTAATACAAACAGTACTTGGGTAGAGAGAAGCCTTCATGTGTTTCCAGATCCTGTACTGAATCGGACCCACGAACTGTCCTGAGCAAATCTCACTGTCCACTGGAGCCGGACGGACAAAGTTCACCTCACACCTGGGAGAAATGGAAAGTCAGATGGACAGAGTTAACTAACTGAATAACTAATTAGTCCCATTTTCGTGTACTTGCATTTATACATATTAATATTGTTAAAGCACTTATACAGTAGTATGTAGGGTGTTCAGATCAAACTGGGACTTGTGATGAAATTTCTTGTGAATTTTTTGACATTGAATCTGTTGACATTTGCCTAAAATTTTAAGCGCTGAGACTCTTAGCCCCAGTAAAATATGTGAATGAAGGCTATACATCCATGAACGATGATGCTTGTCAAGATGGCTTAGACCCGACTGCAGTCGTTCCTGTGACCATTCAGAAAATGGAATATCTGATCCTTCAAAATCTGTACACACACTCATTCACGAACATATTGGCTTGGAGTTGAGGTTCCTTTACAGTCTTGACCTCGTTCCAAGCCATTCCCACATGTATGGGCCATTAAAGGAGTTCCTTGGAGGCCAGCGCTTCAGACGTGAAGCAAGCGGTCTGATCATGGCTTTGGCATACTGAGAAACCTTTCTACCTTGATGGTATTATGGATTATATAGCGAAATAAAGGAACAATCAAAAGTCCCGGTTTGACTTGAACACTCTTTGTAAATTGACATTAATTGCAAATTGATGTATTAATGAGACTAAGGAATGGATGCTAGACTTCAAAAATGAGTTTCAAAGGACGAAAGAGTTTAGGGGTTGGGTCCATATTTTAAAAAAGAAAAGAAAAAAAAACAGAAATGTGGGTTACGGATTAATATAACCACGAAACACTGCACAACATTTCTTACCTCTTTAGGAGATCTTTGATTTCCTAAAAGAAGTTTTAAAAAGTAGAAACTGTGTCACAGACAGGTCGGTCAATCTCTGTACTTTAGATTCCATTCACACCTGTTTAATCATGTGATGTGAACTAAACAGTGCCAGATAACATCCAGCATGTTCTGTGGATCTGATCCAAACCCCCCGTGAGGAACCTCCCCCTGTACACTTAACACATTGCTCGTAGAAATAATGCGGCGGCACACAGTTAAATCAACTACTCAATCCAAATAAGATAAAAAGAAATCTCCTGTTCATGCAAGTTGATCTTGTTGAATCGAATAATCATATATTAAGGATTCTGCACTGTTGATATTGAACAGTGATATTGTTGATATTGAAAATTAATCTTCTAGGATAATGTTATTCCTGGAAAGAAGACATAAAAATAATCCTCCAAGAAACACCTTTAGTAATTTGGGACTGTCTTCTTCTGCCAGTTTGCTGTTCAAGGTCTCGATGGCTTTCTCCAGGTCTCGTCCCTGCATGCCGATCTTCTTCTCTCTCTCCTTCAGCATTTTTATTCGTCTGTCCCTCTCCTTCCTCAGCCGTTCCAGGTCTCTCTCCTCCTCCTCATCCAGGAAGTTATGAAGGTTCTGGAACTCGGCTCGGATTTCTCGCTCCAGGTCCTCAAACTGATTCTGCGAGGACACAGTGGGGAGATGAAATGAACCTCAGCTGGAGCAGGGCTTCGGAAACCATAGAGTTGTGAACCAGTGTAAAGGAACACAATTACACACTGTTATTTAATAAAGACATTAATATCACAGATATCATACTGTGAAGACGGATTTTGTGTGCTGATATTTTAAAACGTTACAGAGGCTTCACATTCGAGGAAGCCCCATTGAGAATGAACTGAGAATGCTATTTTACTCCTGACATGCTGCATTAGTGTAGGAGGTTAGCGATTTCATTTCTCCATCCGTCTACCATATGAAAATAAAATTTGAATTTATGCTGATTATGGATTGACAATCATTTTTATAAATATTACTGATAATATTCTGATATAATAAATCAAACTGATCATAAGGCCATAATGTCCATTTGGGGTCGTCATCAGCTGCCTCTATCTTATAACCCTTATAGACAGTATTAAATATATAGTCCAGATTGTAAATGCAGTACTTACGTAAGGTGAATGTTGTAGAGATTTAGACACTGTTCAGTTGGTTAAACAGATACATTTGCAGTGTTACTTCCACAATAATCCCTTATTACCTCGACATCGATTGCATCGGCAAAAGTGTCTTTCTCTGCTTCATAGCATTCGTCAACTTCATGCTTAATCTTCTTAATCGCCTGAATGAGCTTGTCCTGTAGCATAGGAATAAGTAAACAAGTACAGTAAGTACAACAAGAATAAGTTCAGTACTGCATGTGTATACACGTAATGATTCCACTTGAAAGCAGAGATGGACTTTCCAGGTGTATTACAAAATTTGAAAAAAAGTGACGTGTAAGTGTTTAAAATATAAATATATACATTAAAAATATTCAAGTGATAATCTTAGCACCCTTTCAATGGACGTCCAGGCCAAACTGTGCAGTACGCTAAGTACACTTCCTTTCTTAGCCTTGAAGTGACACTTGAAATTTGAAATGTTCAGCCCTTACCTTCTGGTCATTGAGAAGAGACTTGTTGCAGTTGTTGTTCGTGTCCTTCATGTGATTGGTGTACATTCCAGTTTCCTTGTCAAAGGCAAGCGAAGGAAGATAAACCTTCAGGACATCACACAAGAGAGAGAGAGAGAAGAGAGAGAGAGAGGGCAGTGAATAAAAAAAGTGTGTGTGTGTGTGTGTGTGTGTGTGTGTATGAGAGAGAGAGAGAGAGAGAGAGAGAACAATAGGACATCGTCTGTGTGAGAGCAATAAATCAAAAGGGGCAGTAAGGACCGATTGGTCAGTCTGGACGTCTGGCTGACATGCTGAGAGATTATGTTACATGTATGCACTGAGAGAACGTACATTCAAAACACTGGACTATCCCAGTATCCCAGGATTTCAGAACACCAAAACAAAGGGATTTAGTTTATATTCATCACAGAGCACAACACATGCTCAATTTATGGCCATGACAGAGGAGCATTCTATTTTCGTCTGCACTCTGCAACAAGAGACGACGTCAGAGGACAGCGACTGTGAGGTCACGGTGTGTGTGTGTGCGCATGTGTGTTTACAATTGAAAACAGAGGAACATTATATTACACAAATCAAGCTCTGTATGATTAAAATTCTTTGAATATTTCCATAAATTAAACGATTGAGCGGTTCCAGAGCAGTGGAGTGTCCTACTGAGTACTGACAAGGACATTTTTGGCACCATTAGAAATCATGTCAATCAAAAGGTCAGACTGGCAGTCCTCGTCTCCCAACCTCACATTCCCAACCCTCAGCCATCCAAACTTCACACGCCTTGTCCCATCCTTCTCTTCATTTTTCCTTGCTAGACTTCTCTCACCCCTCCCTACAGCTCCTGGACCAACCTCCTGTCAAAGTCCTGTCAGTGTGTATAAATTTTACTTAGCAGGACAAATTTATAATTCATCTAGTCTGTCTGGGCGTCTGTCAGGACTCAGAGTCAGACTTAGATATAAGATAAGAAAATTGCAAGAGCTTTTGGCGATTTAAAGGTTCCAGACAAGTACAAGCCTAAAAGATAAAAGATCAGTGTAAATTGACTCATATATATATATATATATGTATATATATATATATATATATCCCAAACCATCAAACCATTTCAATTGGATTTAGATCGGGTGATTGTGGAGACCAGGTCATTAGATGCAGCACTCCATCACTCTCCGTCTCAGACAAATAGCTCTTCAATAACCTACAGATGTGTTTGGAGGTCATTGTCCTGTAGGAAAACAAATGATGGTCCCACTAAGTGCAAACCAGATGCCGTCTCACCCATCTTTAGGGCACTCCCCCATCAAGGCTACTACTACCAGTCAGGAAGGGCCAAAGACTATCACATGTTTCCTTCAAGCCACGTGCCGCCAGTCAACCACATCTTTTTGAACTGCCTGCTCATATACCATTGGGTAAACGGCGTAACACAGCGTTATCTGCTCCTTCTGCCTGCATGAGCTCACAGATGCCCGTGATTAGCTAAGATATTGATGTGAGAGAGCAGAGTGCCTCGCATCCCTCCCCTCTGAGAGAGCTCTCCTTAGGTCCCCAGCTGCGGGAGGCTATAGCACCACCCTGGAATCAAAGTCGCGATCTTCATATGATAGGGTGAGCGAGGGCAAATGTGCCCTCAATTTTGTCTAAGTCACCAAGTGTGTCACCAGCAAAGCAGCCCCACACCATCACACCACCTCCTCCTCCATGCTTCATAGTGGGAACCAGACATTCAAGAACAATCTGTTCACCCGATCTACAGCTAACAACAACCACACAGAACCAAAAATCTCAAATTTGGACTCCACTGGTATAATGTCCATTCCTTGTATTTCTTGGCCCAAGCATGCCTCTTCTGCTTGTTGTTTTTCCGAAATGATGGTTTCTTTACTGCAATTCAACCATGAAGGCATGACTCACGCAGTCTCCCCTGAACAGTGGATGCGGAAATATGTCTGCTTCTTGCCATTTTTGAGGCTGGTCATTCTAATAAACTTATTTTTTGCAGCTGAGGTAACTTTTGGTCTTCCTTTCATGGAAGGTCCCCATTAGAGCCAGTTTCATCATATTGTTTGATGGTTTTGGCAACTGCACTTGGGGATACAGTATATTTAAAGTTCTTGAGATTTTTTGGCTTGAATAACCTTCATTTCTTAAAGTAATGGTGGATTATCTGTTCTCTTTAGCTAAATTACTGTTTCTTGGCATAATATAGATTTATACAGTTATATAAAATTTTATATATTTTTGTTCATTTGAGGTTGTATTTGCCTAATATTAAAACGATCAGATGATTTTAATGATGTTTTTACAGAAAAACACATAGAATTGAAAATGGTGGTACAAAATAATACACAACTGTACTTTGGACAATCTAAAATATAAAAACATTATGGGTTGTTTAACACTTTTAAGACTTTAGCATTGTTATTTCAATTGTTTGTATGTCTTCAGTATTAATGTACATTGATAAAAAATAATAATAATAATAATAAAACTGTTGAAAATAAAATAAAAAATTAAAAATTCCTAATGGACAAGGTGTGTCCAATCATTTGACAGGTAGTGCATATATAATATGTTTTGTGAATACCAAACAACATTTCAACATAAACACTTCACATCCATTTTGAAGGGGTGATGATTTGGGCTTATCCAACTCGCAGGCACTGATTCGACCATGAGACCCCCCTGTAGACCATAATAATATAACAATGAAACGTTTAAATTTTCTACAAATTAAAAGTCTCACAAAAATTTAATTATATGAAAAAGCAATACAATTCAACCTATTTACAATTATAGAAATAGAAACGTATTAATTATATCAACTGTGTTATTAAACAGTTGAAGATTACCTTAATTTTTTTATTTAAAAAAAGGTTTTTATTTTAGATGCCCGTACACAAGGTTGACTTCCGGCGCAGAATTTAAACGTAGACGGAAGTAAACAAAGCGGGTAATGTTTGTTCGTCTTGAGTTGTTCATGTGCAGTTTTTGAGCGAAGTCCGTTTCTTACAGGTCCGTAATTCAGGTTGCATTGTAATCTTGTACAATAACAAATAAATTCAAGAATAAAATACTGCTGCTCGTAGTGTCTAAAAGAGCTGAATATCTAGTTTATAAACGCAGGCAGACTTAATAAACTCCTAGATAAATTAATAAATAGCAGTGCGCTTAACTGCTAATAAGAGGAATCAGACTGTGTTGTGATTGAACTCTGCATTGATCATCTGAAGTCTGTATTTCACAATCCTGTGATGTTCTGTTACCTCCAGAGATGAACGGCCAGGCCGAATTAGATGTGGATTACAAGCGCAAATACAAAAACCTGAAGCGTAAATTAAAGTTTCTGGTGTATGTAAGTGAACTCTGTTTCCTGTGTTTGTTAATGGTGTGTTACAGGGTGTCTCATGGACTTCACTTTAATGGGTCTTGTGTCATTGTAGGAGCAAGAATGTTTTCAAGAGGAGCTGAGGAGAGCACAGAGGAAGCTCCTGAAGGTCTCCAGAGATAAAAGGTTCAACATTATTCCTCCATTGTGATTATGTACATCATGTTTAGCCCTAAGCCATAGCGACGTAGTGGTCATCACTGGGTCCAGGGTCCAGATCTGTGCTCTTCTCCGGGTTTTCATGGGGTTTGCATGTTCTCAGTGGGGTTAGTGGGTTTCCTCCAGGTACTCCGGTTTCCTCCGATAGTCCAATCATGTAAGGATTAGGCTAATTGGTGTCCCAAATTGCTCGTAGTGGGTGAATGAGTATGTGTGTGTGTGTGTGTTCCCTGTGATGGATTGGCATCCCGTCCAGGGTTTACCCGACTCATGCCTTAAGTCTCCCAGGAGAGGCTCTAGGCCCCTTGTGATCCTGTATACAGAATAAAGCGGTATAGATGATGAGTGAGTGAGTGTTCATCTGTAATATTAAAACCACTATCTCATTTAAAAGCCACCTGTTAAGGGGTGTGATATATTAGGCAGCAAGTGAACAGTCAGTTTGTAAAGTTGATGTGTTGCTGGCAGAAAAAATGGGGAAGTGTAAGGATCTGATTGACTTTGACAAGGACCATGGCTAAACGACTGGCTCAGAGCATGGCAGGTCGTGTTGGGTGGTTTCTTTAATATAGGGGTTATTTGCTGCGTAGCTTCTGACTGAACAGACGGCTCATGCTGACCCATGTCCACCACGAAAGCATTTAAAGTGTGCACGTGAGCATCAAATTTGGACCTGGGAGAAGTTAAGCCATTGGAGGCAATGTGATGTTCTACTAGGAAAATGTAGGTCCTGGCATTCATGTGGATGTTACTTTGAAGCATCTCAAGCTGCATGTTGTGCTCTCACCATTTTCCTGTACAGTACATCTGAGAATCTTGGGCGGTCTGTCAAGACTTGCCAAACAGCTCACCAGCTTCCACATGAGGTGATTCCTCAAACTTATTCACATCAGATGGAAGGACAAAATCCCTGGACAAAAAAGTCCAAACTGGTGTCCAACATCCTCACAGTTTTTCAAAAAGACAAAAGGGAGATGGTTTGGCCAGTAGGCGGGCAGAAGCAATGCTTCAGAGATTACCTGGGTAAATAGATAGATTTTAAGACCGATTAGTTATAACATTATGACCACTGACAGGTGAACTGAACAACATTGATCACCAGCTACACTTCAGCAAACTGGTGACACGATCATGGGCACCTAAGACTCACCCAAGGCCAGTCCTTCAAGTTCAATCCCAAACAGAATGCAGCACAAATCTCTGAAAAAACTCAATGCTGACCAAAATAGAAATCTGAGCAGGCACCCATTGAATGCACCAGAAAAACAAAGCCTATCCACATATGGCACCCAAGGGGTACCAGGCACAGGAGCACACCCCCAGAGGACCTTTGGAGGGGCCAGAGCCACCCCTGTGGCAAAAGGGACCGCAAAACCTAGATGGTTTTAGTGTAAATAGTTTTAATGTTATGGCTGATCGGTGTATAGAAACAATAGTAGGTACACTGTGATTGATGTGCCTTTCTCATTTCTCATTCAGTTTCCTGCTGGACAGATTGCTACAGTATGAGCGGGTGGATGAGGACTCTTCTGGTAAGTCTTCATTCCAGAATAGTTTTCAGATTTCCTTATTTCTTCGATTTAAGTACTCCAAGCAAGTCTGTTACATTGTGACCGAAACAGGCTCCCATGTGGAGCCTAAAAATTCCCTCAGATGGTCCGGGAATCTTCCACTTAGTCAGAGAGCTGCACTTATGGACACAGACTTCCGGAGCTAGCGGAAGCTGCATATTAAAGTCATCATAAGCGTTTGTAACACGACCCCCGCAGTTCATTTCCGCATTTCTGATGATGGCTCAAAGCCCTATAACACTTATCTTACTTTACTTACACTCATCACTGTACACTACTGAGAACGTAATCGCTTAATAGATGGTGGTATTAATGTTGTACCTCTGCTGTTGTCTACCAAAGTACTTTGGGCCGAATACTTTTTCTAACTGAGGGCAAACACACTGCAGAACAGATGTGGTGCGATGAGATCATTCAGTCTTTCAAATTTGTTTAAGGTTGGTGATGAATTCTGTGACACACCATGTCACAACATCTGTTAAAATCATACCTATATTAGTGCTGCCTGTCAGGTAGCCATAGCTACCTTTCAGCCTTTCAGGTATGCTTGTGCAATCAATGGACCGTACACAAAATAATTTGAACAACTCTTTGTGACATCACTCATAGGTTTAATAAAGAGCCGTTCTGAAGTGGGAGCTCTAGACATCGCTGTCTGGGCAGGAATCCGCCTAAACCCCGCTTAATCCACAAATAGGCAATTGGCAGGAACCAATGGAACCTAGACTTACCTCAGTTACCACAAGCCAGCTAGATCTTCTTCTTCTTTGTCTTTCGGCTGTTCCCTTTCAGGGGTCGCCACAGCGAATCATCTGCCTCCATCTAACCCTA
>JAQQZS010000033.1:9353665-9365151 GCA_030068045.1 Platyallabes tihoni
TCGATATTACAAATATTCCTTTCTAAACATTCTACTGCGTTGCCACGGGTTACTGACGTCATCCTCGTGCGTTTGAGTCATGATCGTGGTTAGAAGGGATATGTAGCTCCGACCGGAAACTAACAATTAAATGAATTGTTATACCTATTAGATCGTTTTTCACGTCTAAACCGAATTCTTTCTGTAATACAAAAAGTTTTATTGTTGTACAGTGAGAAAAAAAATAACGTTAGATTGATGTGCGCATGCCCAATAGCTACAGCTGTATTCCTTCGAGCCTTAACAGTATTAAACCCATAATCAAAATCAAATTACATTTAAAAGAGTATAGTACTACAAGCTGTTCATAAATTTTTTAATGTAATTTACATATTTTTGGAATATTATTAACTTTGTATTGGTTAAACAAGACCAAAAAATAAAGTTACAGAATCAGTCATTTAGAATTTTTTAACTGACATTTGTTTTTCTGTAGTTTTACTAAAAGTGCATGAAAACTAAAAACACATTGCCTGATAAGGACAAATATGATTCATAAAACACCACATAAGGAGGAGGAGGAGTACAGTTTAATAACCTCTGAAGTGGCACTAATTTAGTAAACAGACACAATTTTAGCCAATAAAACATTTATTTAGTTCCAAATGTGGAGGCAGAGCTGCTCCGTTTAAGAGCTTGTCTTCACAACCTGTCCGTGTTTCGTCTCACAGTAATATGTGTCTGTCGACAACAATTAAATGAACAATTAAATGACGAAAATAAAGGAAAAAAATTATTTATATTGACTAACCACACCAGGCCTTACCGCCGCCATGTTCTTCCACGCTAACCTAAAGGTACTTACATATAAATAGGATTACCGCTGATTGGCCAACGCAGACGCTCCTTTCACCAATGAGAAACCTTTCGACACGGCCCCTACCTTTCAGCACGCCTATTGCTCCAGCCTGCAGTTATCCCTACTTGAAAATAAGAGCATTTCCATGCACACACACACACAATGTGATGAGTCACAGGTGTGTGGCCATAAGAAAACCACTTGTTAGTGAGACTAATCCAAAAAAAAAAAAAAAACCGTGAATTGGAGACTGATTGGACTCTGGAGCAACGGAAAAAGGTCATGTGGTCTGATGAATCCAGACTGACCCTGTACCAAAGCGATGTGTGCGTCAGGGTAAGAAGGGAATCACATGAAGGAAGTAATGCACCCCGCATGCATAGTGAATGACCAGGTTATCACATCTATGGAGTTTTTTCTTCCCTGATTCACAATTTAAGTCCTGGAATATGGCCGTGCAAAGAGTGCTTCTGGGAGCACGAGGAATCATTTTTACATATGAACTGGCCACCACATTGTGTGCTGTAATTAAAGCTAAAAGTGACTGAGCATTTCTTAGTGTGTGTACCATTTTATTTTATTTTTTTTACGTTACAAACCAAGCATTTGTTGAGATGTTTGTGAGAAAGCTTCTGTTTACACACGATGTGTTCTGTGCTTGTTTAGGGATTGGTGTATCTCGCGTCAGCTCTGGTGGGGTCACAGGATCCCAGCGTATTTCGTCACAGTGAACGATCCTTCAGTGAAACCGGGGGAGGTGAGCATGCGTCTACTGCTACTCCTAACAAAACACAAAATTGGAGGATAAAAAAAAAAGCACAGGCTACTTTAAACACACCATACAGTATGTCTCCTAATGTAAAATAAATACAATACTGAATCCTACTCGGCATTAATTTGCGTGTGTGTTTTTGAAGGATGTAGACGGTCATTACTGGGTCAGTGGAAGGTCAGAGGAAGAAGCCCGGGAGAAAGCTGCGAAGCGCTTCAACGTCACCGCGGACAAAATCTCCCTCCGCCAAGGTAACAGCTTCACCATGCACTGATCATTGCTGTTACGTTTATTCCTCACTCCCTTTACTGTTCTGTTCCTTGTATAGTATAGCGCTGACACCAGAAACAATAAATCTTTTTAATGATGCATCATTTATGAACACATTTCTGCTGTCAAGATAAAAGCTGTTTCATCTTAGCTTTAAAGATGTGATGCATCAAATAAGACAGATGCAATGCTTTTTGGGACTTTAAAGGTGAAAAATAAATATGATGCAGATGTATAAAAGTTATATTTCTGTTTCAGAATGTGCATGACTTATGATTTATGCAAAAGACCTACATACGCATGGAAGTGTTCAAAATGGTGTCCTTTTTTTGAACATTTGAAAAAATTAAGATTTTTTTTTTAATTAAAAAGATTTATTTTTCACTTGCTGCGCAGATTCTGTTACTGTTTGTTCACATCTCTTTATTTTACAACTCTGTGCCTGCGATGTTTCTCATACAAGTATTATAATAATCATAATTATAATAAATGGTGTACTCAGTCACATGACTGAGTACACCTTTCAGAAACATTAAAAAAAAATGTCCAAAGGAAAACTTTTTCTTTTTAACAAAAAATTTATTTTATCATATTTTTTTGGGACGAGTTTAATAAAAATGTCAATTCTTTTAAATAGAAGCCTAAAATTGGGCAAAAAAGTGATCACATTCTCATTTAATTCTTAATGTTTTAGGCTTGAATTAAAATGCATAGCTGAATGATTGTGTGTGTGTGTGTGTCAGATGAGGACGTCTTGGATACCTGGTTTTCCTCTGGAATCTTTCCCTTTTCCATCTTTGGATGGCCAAATGAAGTAAGCTCGCGGCATCTTATCATCTGACCGTTTCAGTTTTGAAGTCGTTAAGATATACCATTGGGGGGTGTGTGTGTGTGTGTGGCAGAACGAGGACCTGAGAGTGTTCTATCCAGGCACCCTCTTGGAGACGGG
Organism: Platyallabes tihoni; assembly: GCA_030068045.1. Classification (NCBI taxonomy): domain Eukaryota; kingdom Metazoa; phylum Chordata; class Actinopteri; order Siluriformes; family Clariidae; genus Platyallabes; species Platyallabes tihoni. The sequence continues at coordinate 9,356,495 of JAQQZS010000033.1, forward strand.
ACACGACATCCTGTTCTTCTGGGTGGCTCGTATGGTCATGATGGGGCTCAAACTCACAGGCAAACTTCCTTTTAAAGAGGTGTGTTGTTAGTCTTTAAGCTTTTAATATGTAGCAAAACGGTGCTAAGTGCTGTTACACGGTTATAAACACCCTGCGGTCTGTTAAGGTGTACCTGCACGCTGTGGTGAGGGACGCTCATGGCAGGAAGATGAGCAAGTCTCTGGGGAACGTCATTGATCCTCTGGACGTCATCACTGGAATCTCACTGGAGGTACAAAAAAAAATTAGAGTCGGTACTGAAGGGTTAAATTTAAGGATTTAAGCATAGTATATTTGAAGCACATTTCTTTGCGATGTGTACGGAATGCACATTTCATTTCACTGTGTGTGTGGTGCTGTGCACCTGTTATTTTATTTTATTTTTATTATGAATTTTTTCATTTATTTGTTTATTTGAATACATGTTCATTTTATGACTTCTTCTTTATTAAGTCAGTGCAAAAACATTTCTGGTTTCCGAAAATACTAATAATCTCACAGGAAAACATCTGTAGGCCAGGAAAGGAAGCGGCATATTATGTAAAAGACCAAAAGACGGCTTCGGGGTTTTGCATGCACGAAAATGTCCTCATAAGGACTGTGGCTGGTTCTTATTATTATTTTTCTTATAAAACTGCACAAATTGTATCTGTGGCTATATTTTATGTAGGACTAAATTTTATTTTCACTTTTTATTTTATTATATACTTAATGTTAATAAAACCATAAACTACAATGTGTGTTAACGGTGCTCTAAAAATAAAATCTCTTCTTCATATTTATTATTATTATTATTATTATTATGTTAAATAATAAGTGCTTGACTGGTTTTCATGAATTGTGTGTGTGCGTGTGTGTGTGTAGGGTCTCCATGAGCAGCTGAAGGACAGCAATCTGGACCCTCTGGAGATTGAGAGGGCTAAACAGGGACAGGTAAAATTCTTTTCTAAAATGTCAAACACGTACTCGGCGTGTCATCAGAGGATTAATAAGAATCCGGTCTGCCGTGTCCCTGGGGTGATGAGATCACACTGGATTAAGCTCCACTTTGAGTGCCATATTAATAACCAGCACATTACCTTCCTTATTGCTTGTATATACAGTACACTTGTCTCTGAACTGCACTCTTCTGAAACGTATTAAAATGTGCTCCTGAAGAATATTGAATATGATACTTTAAAAAAAAAATGTTTTTTAAACAAATTTCCCACTTTTTAAAATTTATTTATTTATTTATTTATTAAAAAAAAAAAATTTTTTTGTGGCTCAGAAATCCGATTACCCCAGTGGAATTCCCGAGTGTGGAACTGATGCTCTGAGGTTTGCCCTGTGCGCCTACACCAGCCAAGGTAACAAGAGACTATTATTTATTATTAAACTCTCACCTGTCAATCAAACCACTAGTCAATAACTGGGAGCCACAAGTGCTCGACAGTACAGTACTGACCTTGTCAATTTTTCACTGCCTCAGGACGGGACATAAATCTGGACGTGAACAGGATCCTGGGCTACAGGCATTTCTGCAACAAGCTGTGGAACGCTGTGAAGTTTTCCATGAGGACGCTGGGGGAGGGCTTCGTGCCGTGGGAGAAAGCTCAGGTGAAAAGAACAGTTTTATTTTTATTTTTTTTACAAAAATATGCCATGAAAGTGAAGTGTTATTACAGGTATGAATTTACAAACTGTAACAAAATTCCCTCCTGTTGACGGCGTCCCCTTCCTTCCTGTGCGTGGATCTGTGTGACGCAGCTGTGTGGCAGCGAGGGTGTGTCCGATAGGTGGATTTTGTCCCGCCTCAGCGCCGCCGTGGCCCTCTGTGAAAATGGATTCCAGGCCTATGATTTCCCAGCCATCACCACGTCCATCTACAACTTCTGGCTCTACGAACTGTGTGACGTTTATCTGGTAATATAATGTACTGCTCCTTCTCTTGGTTGCTTGTCACTTTTTTTTCTTTCTTGTATTTAATTTTTTCTTTCATGTCTTTTTACGTTTTTGCATTTATTTATTTATTCCATCTCACACGTGTGTTTGTAGGAAAGCGTGAAACCTGTGATGAGCAGAACAGATGCAGAAGGCCAGAAGCAAGCAGACGTCTGCAGGCAGACTCTCTACACCTGTCTGGATGTGGGGCTCCGCCTCCTGTCTCCCATCATGCCCTTCGTCACAGAAGAGCTCTTCCAAAGGTTGCCAAGGAGGCGGTCTAAGGACAGCCCCCCCAGCATCTCAGTCACCCCCTACCCAGAAATCTCAGAGGTGAGTCTGGGGTTAAACCTCAGTCAAGACACACAACTGTGAAAAAAATAAGCGGAAATATTATCGTAGAATTTCCCACGAGCCCCGGTGTTTCCCCCGGATTTCTTGAAATAGTATTGTAGGATTTTACACTGATGCAATATTGTAGGTGGAAAGAGGAAGAACGTAGTGGGTGGACACGCTTAGGGATTTCCCAGGGTTTCACTGTCTCCGTGGTTTGATTTGCAGTTTTGCTGGCACAGCGAGGAATTCGACCACCAGATGGAGTTTGTGATGACCGTGGTCAGAACCATTAGATCACTCAGGGCCGACTACAACCTGACCAAGACTCGCGCGGACTGTAAGTGCTTTGCACCAGACACAGCTTGAGACCAAATGCAAAAGTCTTTGATAAGCTGATGACTTGATGTTTTGATGTGAGATGGATTAAATTAAGAGGAACGTAGAATAGACACCCTGCATATGACTCGGGTTTATTCGGTAATAGATAACAATGATGAGAGTATTTTAAGTACCAATATTATTGTGTAAAAAAAAAAAAAGTAATTTTCTATAACATATAGAATTACAACCAAGTTCAATTAAAATGAATATGAAATGAATATAATATGCAAAAGCTTATTTCATTAATGCAACAAATAGACCTCCATTTAAACATTTCTTCATCTTCAATTTCTTTTTCAAATTTATTAAACCCCTCTTACGCACTGAAGAACCTTGTCACAAATCATCCTTACATAAATGTATGTCAGATATACATTTTAAATGTATACATTTATGCCTATCAAACAAGCCAGAGATGACTGAGGAAAGGGAAAACTCAGTGAGACAATATGATGAAAAAGAAACCGCACGAGAAACTAGACTCTCAACGGAACCCTGGGTTGAAACCACATTAATAATAATTTCTCTTCTGTAACTATATACTGCACTGCCTGTTCCCCAAAAAAGTCTGTTTCAGAAAGGTCAAAATGTTGGCCTGCATCAAACAACAACCACAAAAATAAAATTGAAAAAGAAAAAAACCTTGAAAACCCAGTTAAGGAAGTTAAGAAATGTGGTCAGAAAAAAAAAATCATGAATGACCGTGGTTTAAAGTCACTTAAACACTTGGAAGGTGCATGGTTAAAAAAAAAAATCACCAGTATGAATCTGTTATGTTTTAAAATGCATTTCCAAAATCACAAAAAATATGATGAGAACTCTTAGGTTTGGGACTAAAAAGCTATGCGTCCATAAGAAAAGCACTTGTTAGTAAGACTAATCAGAAAAAACTACTTAGAGTTTAGATCTGTTCCAGTGTGATGGGTGCATCAGGGTAAGAAGGGAGGGGTGTTATGATTTGAGGTTGGTCAGGTCTAGTAACCCAGTTTAAGGATCTCTCTAATGACGGAAACTTAAGCACGTCGCTGTAAGTCGCTCTGAATAAGAGCATCTGCCAAATTCTGGAAGCATTTTCATACGTGAACCGGTCTCCACATTGTGTGCCTTGATCAAAGCTAAAGGCAGTCGAACGAAACGTTAGAGTGAGTAATTGTTGTTGTTTTTTTGTCCAGGCAGTGCATATAGTCAGAAGGTGCAACTGTATAGACAAACTTAGAAGCAGCTTACGAGTATGAGAATCAAGGTAATTTCTGAATTAATTATAGTTGTAACATGGTGTTTAAGATCTCACCGGTTGATTGATTGACACTACGGTGGGATTCTGTTCTTTGCAGTTGTAGTGATCTTTTGGCTTTCCACGAGGAGCCCTCTCTGCAGCTAAACCAAATCCTTCATGGCCACTTATGCAGTAAATATTCTCACAACATTTTTTTTGTAAGAGTCGAAAGTATCCTCAGTGAAATTATTTACAATTAGAGTCAAATTGAAATGGTTGAGTCGATGTAATTTGGCTACCACTTCTCTGAGACTGAGGACGCAGAGTGTTTCCAGATTGTTGCCTCATGCTTTTCATCATTACTGGTTGCGAGTGTTTTTTTTTTTGTTTGTTTTTTTTTTGCTCTGTGATCTTACAATGATGTCAACTTCAAAGAATTCAGTCGGGTCTACTCGAGTAAAACACTTAAAAGAAGGCCACGATTGCCACCATTTACACCATTCTATTACTGTTGCTCTTTGTGATGTGTTCATTGCAGAACCGACATTACAGTGGGCTTTATTTATCAGCTATGATATAATCAGATTTATTTGTAAATTGTTTATATAAGCAGTTACACAAAAAATCTGGTATTCGTGGAAAATCCTATAAAACACTTTTTACTTCTTGTGCTCCTGAGTGTGTATACATTTATAGATAACTAACGTAAGCCTTAATTAATTGACTTCGAATCATAAGTTACTACACTTTTTCACTCATCACCCATCCTCTATACTGCTTTATCCTGTATACTGGACAATACGGGGGACCTGGACCCGAACCCAGGAAACTTAGGGCACGAGACAGGGTACACCCAGGACAGGGTGCCAATCCATCACAGGGCACAAACACACACATTCACACACTACGGGCAATTTGGGAACGCCAGTTAGCCTAATCTGCAGGTCTTTGGACTGTGGGAGGAAAACCGGAGTACCCAGAGGAAACCCACCAAGCACTGGGAGAACATGCAAACTCCATGCACACAGAGACGGGAATCGAACCCAGACTCTGGAGGTGCAAGGCGACAGTGCTAACCACCACTACGCTACAGTGCCGCCACACCTACACTTTTAATTCACACTATAAAGATTATACTGTGAAGTTTGTATTTTAATTACATACACATTTAATTAACCCATTTGTTATTTTTTTGTTACTGGCATTAACAAAAAAATTATCAACTACAATATGAAAATAAATAAAAAGCAAGCCTACATAAATTACACTGGTCATATGCCAGTGTGTTAGAAGATGTCAGCATGTAGATTGCTCCTATTCGCCATGTAACACTTCACATGACTGATCTGGTCTGCCTTAAGCTGTAATCTGCTTTATACACAGTAGTGTGCAGCGTAACTCCCAATGCCAACCTCCTGCACAGTATTTGGAAAGCTGTGTGTTGGTGTGTTAAATTTCTGGCTCAGAGGTGCAAATTAATTTGAACTGGTCTTTTTTCTGGGGCAGAATGATTTATAAAATGCATCTTTAATAGAATAAGCAAGACTTGATGTACACTTCCTGGCCAAAAACATTGTGATGAACCCGTCATGCATAGTGCTATTATCTGGGGGCTAAGATTATATTATCTGTGCCTGGTTGCTCTGCAAAATTATGTAGCAGTAAAATGTCAGCTGATGACCTGAATGTACTGAATGACCAGGGTATCATTACATCAATAGATTTTGTTTTTATTCCCTGATGGAGCAGGCATATATCAGGATTCAAAATGTGATTTAAAGTACGGTTCTGGGAGCATGAGGAATCATTTTTGTACCTGACGCGGCCCCGCGGTAAATCAACACAGGGTCAAAAATATGCATATGAGACACATTTAATATTTGGTTGAATGTCCCTAAGGAGCTTTAACCTTTAGCAGACCACTTCTGGTAGCAATCAAGATGTTTCCAGTAGAATTCTTGTTGGATATTTGGCCTCTCTTTTTAGCAGAATTGGTAAAGTTAAATTAAAAAGTTGGCTTCCTGGCATTTTTTTGGTAAGGTTAAGGCACAAAAAGCCTAAAATTATTCTGCTATAATCTTTTCACAGACGGCTTTGAAGTGTGTTTGGCATCATTGTTTTGTTGGAACATTCAGTTTCTGCTGACTTGAGGTTATGCTGAAGAATTCTGAGGTAGACCTCCTTCATCATAATTCCATCCAATTTGTGCAATGAATCAGTTCCATTTCCATCTCCGAAGCATGATGCTACAACCGCCATGCTTAACAGTTGCTCTAGTGTTCTTTGGGTTTGAATGGCTCACCATTACTCCTCCAACTACACGTCTGATTCCTTCAGAACTTTCCTGCAGAGCCATTTGTCTTTGTCACATCAACTGCAAAATCGGACGTTGAATGTGTGGAGCAGTTTGACTGTAGACAGAGACACCAGTTTTCCATTAGCTCATGTTCATGCCTGTGTCTTGGTGGTTCCTGGCATGTTCCTGACCCTCTGAACCAGTTTCTCCTCAGCTGAAGGTGATCATTTGGGTCTTCTTGGCTAAGTGTCTACAACACCTAATAATTTATACTTGCACACAATTACTTAAACTGAGCTTGGAATCTGCAGATGTTTAGAAATGGCTCCAAGTGGGATTCCAGATCTGCACTGAGCTCCTTGGTCTGTGTGTTGATAAAACCAATGACGTCTGTCAAACAAATCCTTTAATATGTTGGCATGGAGAAGCTACCAGCTGCAGTTAATCCTGACCTCTAACAGGAAGTTGATAGACCTTGTGGGCTTGACAAATTAAAAGATGTTTAACAACTTTCAGCACCACTGAATTAATAATCCAAGTGGTGTTTGCATAATTTTGACCCCGTATGTCTGTTATTCCTAACTGTGGTCCTGGAGCACCCCTTGTCCTGCACATTTTAGTGTTTTCCCTGCTCCCGGCACAATTTAATTAACTAATCAGCTTATTAAAAGCCTTTTCTGAATAGATGTCATTGTAATGGAGCAGGGAAAATGTGCAGGGCAGGGAGTCCTGCAGGACCAGGGTTCAGGAGCACTGCTGTACTGTATGTAACATTTGACCCTGTGTAGCTTTTTGGAAATAATTTAAACCTTGCGCATTAAATTATTTTCTTCTATTAAAGATGCCGTACAATCTTCCATCCCCAGAAAAAAAGCAGTTTAAAGAAATTATTGCAAGCTCAGTATTTCCATCTCCTTGCTTTTTAGTACACTTTGTAGATCGGTCAACAAGCTTTCGGATTCCCTCATTAAAAAAACTGTTTTAGGCTGAGCTGTGAGCCGCGAATGCTCCACTGTCTTCACTTCTTCATCAGAAGTGAATCTTCATCCTTGTAGGGCTGCTTTCAGGCGACCGAACAGGTAAACGTCTGATGGAGCAAGATCAGGACTATAGAGAGTGTCAAAGGTGTAGGCAGAGTGTCCTTGAATAGGAGTCGTCTTCAATAAGCGACTCACTGTAATGAGCGCTGTTGATTGATGAACCTTTTTTCTGATAATGTTTTTTATTGAGTATTTAAAGGTCTGCAACTAAATGCAAATCAGCTGTGACATGGATTTCTAGACATTTCTAAATCCTGTGAAAATGGTTTGTTTTACACCCAACCTGACAAAAATGTTTTTTTTACATACATCTTCACACTGTATCTAAAAATAAAGTTCCCCTTATGGTCGTGTTAATTACCAACTTTTTGGAAGGGCATCATTTAGACTGAAGACATTTTCCTCTCGTCCGTCCTCCCTCCTAGGTTACCTGCAGTGCATCGACTCTGCTACGGCATCTCTGGCGGAGAAATACAGTCTGCAGATGCAGACTCTGTCCTACTCTCAGGCTATCCACCTGGTCATCGGGAGCGAATGCGCTATCCCAGAGGGCTGTGCGGTGGCCATCGCTTCAGACAAGTGCACCGTCCATCTCATGCTGAAGGTGAGACTCGTCATTCATCATTCACACCATGTGACACATTAATGCGTACGCATCAGGACCTCACAGACGTCGAGGTCACGACAGTGAGGGTTTTTATACAGAAGCATTTTGTAAGAATGATAATGTTACGGCTCCAAGGGCTCTTTAAGAATGAACAAAGGTATAAAATAAAATTACTAGAAGGAGCTCGTCACGTCTTGTTCACCACCAGCAGACCAGGATGAGATACACTGGCGTGGTGTGAGATGGGAGGGCGAGACCACGACACTTTAAATGTCAGTGAGGGAGTTTTAATTAACTCGGTGAGACAGGAAATCTGTGTAATGTGTGCAGAGTTGCTGCTGCACAAGAATATTTAAAGGTGAAAAGGGTGTCGTGCATGTTAAAAGGTTCAGCCAGAGAGGGCAATTAAGAGTTTATCAAACTAAAGCCAGTCGATTAGTACAATTCACAGACTTTATACACACACATGATCCTAAAATGGCTAAGGGAAGGTTAAATCCCCCGCAGTGTCTTTTTATTTACTTTATTTTACTGACACTATGTGTATTTATTATTATTTTTATTATTCTGTTAATGATGACCGATGAAGTAATCTGTGACCAGATCCCACATCACACATGGGAAGAATATACTGTACGCCGTAATAACGAGGGCAAGGTCACCTTCTCTCCTGCTTTCGTCTTCTCCACTGCTTTAAATAAAATCAGTGACGTGACCTTCAAATCCGCTTTCCAGTGTGTGTATACAGTACTGTGCAAAAGTCTTAGGCACCATATTATATGCTGTACCAATTTTGTTATATATGTTTATCATGTCTG
>JAQQZS010000033.1:9373944-9386467 GCA_030068045.1 Platyallabes tihoni
GCACACAGAGACGGGAATCGAACCCGGACCCTGGAGGTGCAAGGCGACAGTGCTAACCACTACACCACCGCGCCGCCGCTGCGGGCACATCTAGTTCCTTATAAAATCTTCCTACCTGTAAATCCTCCTATCGACCAGGCGTACACAACAATGTCACTCAACTCGAAGCCCAGTTTGTGCACAGCAAACTGAATCACTACGTCCATGGCGTTGGCTTCGTTCTGAGGAAACGGCACCCCCTGAAACACAGGTGCAAACGGACACATGATAGATATTAAACTGTTGGAATTTCTCTGCTGCTTTCTCATAGATACCTTTTTTTGTTGTTGTTTTTTTTAACGGATGCAGCATGAAAACCTGAGAGTCCAAGTAAAAGTCTGGTTTGAGAATCTGACCCTGCGATCTGTGAGACTTACTGTACTGCCTGCGAATCCTGGGTGATTCCAGCCTAGGACCGAGTATCCACCTGAGAAATACCAGGAAGGTAAAACAATCAGCTGTTTTCAAAACATTTTCACTTCAGGAGTCAGAATGTTTTCAGAATACTTACCGTCCAGTGGAGTGTTCATGCAGCCCACCTCATAGAAGCCTGCGTTCCCTTCACAGCAGATCACCTGTAACACACAGTGACCTTCACATCATCCACACAATGATACCTCATATAGTAAAGAATTTTTTTAAGAAATTTAAAGAAAAACACTGAATGACAAGGTCATCTCGTTCTTTTAGTCTTGAAGACTACAGTTACAGTCTCTGCTCATTTCCCAAGAGGATTATTTCTCCCAATAACACGAAGAACGAGTTACATTTCAGCTGCACTCTGGATGTAGACTTTAATTAACTTTTAGAAAAGACAAATACAGTGAAACATCGGATTGTGAGTAACGCCGTTTGCGAGTGTTCTGCAAGACGAGCAAAGATTTTCAATAAATTTTGACTTGGAAAACGAACAAGTCCTGATTTACGAGTACCGAGTATCACACGCATGTGCTTCTTGTTTTGACGCAGAGCGTCACGTGATCACAAATGAGCCAACGATTCTCTCTCTTGCGCTGCGGAATTGTGGGTAATCGTCTTCCCTGCTCGTTCTTAGTGTGCGTCTCTTACTGGTATAATCAACATCCGTGCACGCGTGTACAGTTTACTATAACACTGTGACCACGTGTGTGTGTAAAACATTTTAATTTGTGTCTGTATGCGTGTGTGTACAGCGCGCATGTAAAGCAAAAGCAAGTCTCATTAGAGAGATCAAAGATCCATTTTCTCTCTCTGTATCAGCCTGCTCTTTGTGTCTGCTGCTCATTGGACACCGTAGCGCGCGCGCGCACACACACACTCCTATTTTCGCCTTCACAGACACACACACACTCTCTTTCTCTCTGCTCTACACAGAAACACTGCTCTGTCACGATTCTTTTCAAAGGTAAAGTTTCCGTTGTGTGCGCGCTTGAAAACGAGAAGGGGGGAGGGGCTCCTTACTTTAGCTTCACACACACACACACACACACACACACACACACACACACAGAAACGGAAACTTATCTGTCAGGATTTATTTTTACTTTTTTTTACAGGTAAAGTGCAGGTTAATTTGTTTTATTTTTACTTTATATTTTGTGTTAATTATTTTTATGTATTTATTTTTTTGAGCTGTGGAACAAGTAATTTGAGTTTCCATTATTTCTTATGAGGAAAATTACATTTGGTTTACGAATGTTATGAAAAACGAGCCCGCTTCCAGAACGAATTATGCTCGTAATCCGAGTTTCCACTGTATATAAGTTTTCATGATAATCTCCTTGCTTTTCAATACACTTTGTCCATCTGTCAACAAGCTTTCGGATTCCCTCATTAAAAATAAATGTTTCAGGCTGAGCTCCGAGCCACATATGCACCGCTGTCTTCACTTTTTCTATCGTAAGTGAATCTGCGTCTACGTAGGAAGGGAACCAAAAGAGTGAAAGTCTGAATGAGCAAGATCAGGACTATAATCGGACGTTTTAATACGCAAACATTGTATCGACTATCTCAATATGAACTCTAAAAATCTATCCAAAACAGGGTCAAGGTCACAGCAAAGTCAAATATCTGGATTTTTTCCCCCCTCTTCAGTAACCCTCCTTCCTGTTTTCGGTATATTTTGGGTATATTTGAGGTATACTGATTAGTAAGAAGAACAGCTGCATGTTTCAGATGTCAGCTTTTATCAGATTGTAGCTTAAAGTTTAAAGTTGCAGAACAAGTTTGTTCATGTCACCACTTTTATCAGTTTTTCTGAGTCCTGTCTGGTTTTTCTCTCTGAATTTAGCAGCTTGTCAAGTTGAAGTTATTTAGAGCTTTACCTCTAGTTTTCAGCTTTTTACCACGGAATTCTTTTTTACATTCTGACATGGCTGTCTTCAACCCTCCCCCATAAAAAAAAATATCAAAGAAATAAATTTGTTTGTGTAGTTTCTGACATACAAATCCATCAGGATTAGATTTTACCACAGAAATGATACCGTATTAGGAGAACTGCATGACCATGGACCTGAAATTCACTGGGTTTCGTCTCTCATTTCTTCCATGTCACTAACCAGAGTTTTCCCATTCTGGCCTCTGTTTCCTCTCCGATCCACAAACATGGTGTCGATTTGGTTTCCGTCACACGCCACCAGCTTGTGTCTCTGACCATCGTACTGGCGCAAATAGAGAAAATAGGAAGTTTACATTTTTAAATACTACTGCAAATAAGAAAGGGAAGTGAAAATATGAGAAAATAGGAACAGAAAGAAAGAATTGTGCTGACAGAACTTTTTTTTTATTTTATCAGTTACCTCCTCGATCAGCTTGGCCTGGCCCTGCTGCAGCATTGACCTCATGGCCTTCTGCAGGAGACCCACAGACCCTGGGTACAGCATCCTGCGGCCAAACGAGTGAGCTACCAGATAGCTGGAACACAAACGCAGCAAATGTCAATCATCTTGTAAGAAACTATTAACTTCACAACAAACCTGGAACGTATGCTTTAGTGTTACATGCACAATTGAAACAGTTCATAAGACATGGAACAGTGATACAGTGATATACAGTAGGAGAGCAGCATGAAAAACTCCATAGATGTGATAACCTGGTCATTCAGTACATTCAGATCATCATCATTTTATTGCCACATAACGATGCTGAGTCTAGACCTGACCAACTGAAGCAACCCCAGTGTCCACTATGCATGATGGGTGCACCTGCTTCCCTTCATCCCTTACGCACTCATCACTCTGAAATAGGCTCAATCTGACCTCATCAGACCACATGACCCTTCTCCATTGCCCTTTTCCCTGCATAGTCTCACTAACAAGTCGTTTTCTTTTATTGGTAATTTTATTATATTTATTAAACATAGCTTTACATAGCATGAATTTTTTTTTTTTTTACAATGCAACTTCACCAACCGTTTAAGTCATCCCCATTTACGGTTTATTTCTGATCACATTGCTTCCACAAAGTTGACGGTTCAGCACTATCCATCCAGGTTTTGAAAACATCTTTGAAGGGTTCTTAACTCAGTTCCAGTAATTGAAAAAAAATCACCTTAGTTTTCTTTGCTTGCAGCTCAATATTTTAACCCTTCTGAAAAGGTGACACTTTTTTTTTTTGCCCAGGCAGTATACTTTGTATTTAAAATAGAATTTTGAGATCCACTATAAAACACCCACACACACATTATATAAATGCGTACATGTGTGAAATAAACATGCATACCTACATGTTTGTGAATTTGTGGAGTGTGTGAATTTCCCAGTGTAGGAAAATCTTTCACATGGTGAAATGTGATATAGTATATTATATACACACACACATATATATATATATATAAAGTTCTGGAAACTACAGGCTTTCCAAAAACGAAATATCTTCAACTTTTTGAACCAGAATCACAAATAACTAGTATTTTTTTGTGTTAATGTTTAGAATGTTTGTAAGTTTTAAGATAAGGTTATTCCAAAAGTGAAAAAACAAACAAACAGCCAGACAGTATTAGAATATAAAACTGAATTGATTGGACACGCGACCCTCCAGGTGCCAAGTTGTATTAGAGATAAATTTACTTTGCATCTGAATAAGAGCATCTCCCAAATGCCAATGCACAGTGTAACATTTACAGTGATGTTATGTTACACCACCTAAAGTGAATGTGGTAAATGGTTTATAATAAAATGCTATTTGAACATATTAAGGAGTTACATTTCTAACCGCAGTCCCGCTATCCGATTATGATGCACGGCCGTACACGTGTGTGCGCGCGTTACCTGATGATGTGGCATGGTAGTGTTCGTACTGAATTCAGCAGACTGTCTGCAGTTCCTCTGTGCTTGGGCTCTGGCTTCAGCAGCGAAACTCCCGACTTAGACAACTTCCTGTCAACAAGAGAAGGCCCCACCTTCAGCTCTGGCAAGTATGTAATTGCGTAACCAAACCATGTACACACGACTTACGGATTGCTGACTTCTCTCCAGCTGAAATCTGCTGGCCAGTGTGAGAAGTCGAAGTCATAGCAGGCCAGTTTCTTCTACATGGGACAGAGCACAGAGCACAAACAGCTGCAGTAGAGGCATGATTACGTGCTGGTGCTGATTGCATCAGTATGCCGGTCTCAGGAGGAGTGTTGCTAGGACATGGTCATGAGCTCACCTTGTTGCTGCTGGTGTGGTTCTTCTTGGTCTCCTCCAGAATGGTGACGAACTGGTGATACTCTGCGTTTCTCCAGCGTCCCCAGCCTAGCGACAACCCCACAAAATCACAAAATACGGCACATGCTTTAATGTAACAGGCATATTAAAATAGGCTGCACGACTTTTTGAAAGACGTGCTGTGTTTTGCTTGTTACACTGGATTACAGTATGAACGAATGATTGGACGGGAGTACACACATACAGTGTTCTACATTATACATTATATACAGTATGAATATAAATATCAGTGTGAGTCTATCAGACTGAGAGGTAATGAGAATAAGATGGATTAGTCAATGGATGGGACAAATCTGTGGCAGGACTTTTAGTTTCTTAAGCCTGGGTGTTGACCTCTGCACAGAAATGCCTAAAACTAGGGAATTCTCAAGTGAATTGTGAAAAAGTACTGCAGCAACAGTCATTAAAAAAAAGGGTTTATTACTAAATATTGATTGTTGCATGACAGTTGATATTCTTATATTAGTTATATTCTTGAATGTCATTATTAAAAAAAAAAAAAAACTCTATAATGCCATTAAAACAATGAATTTCACTTTTGTCCCAGTACTTTTGATCACCATGAACAGCTCACCTCTCAGACACGCTACTCCCAGTAAACAGACCAGCACCGTGCCAATGTACTGGCTGACAGGAATAAGCTTACTGCTGCAGATATAACCTGAAACCGAAAAACAAACTTTCAAAAACTAATCTATTAACAATATGACATGATATAATGTACGTTTTCAGCTGTCTTCATCCTTAACCCATGTCTTCTGTTGACTTTTTTTGCGCACTTTACTACCTTGTTGTTTAGCGTCCCAGACACCCAAATGTTGCAGTTGTTTAAAAAGAAATAATGAAGAGTTTTATTTCGTCCAAATATTTTTAATATGAGTCTATACTTGATATAAACGAGATTTCAATACCCATTAGATGGAAATAAGATTGTGTGTGAAAAAGAGTCAATTTTACTCTCAACACCAAACAGAATCTAAATGCATAAAAAAAGAAGAAAAAAAAAGAAGAAAAACTTGATTTAAATATAGACAATAATCTATATTTTTATCTGGATTTTCTCAGACGTTAAATATGAATTATTGCACTTAGTGTCTGAAGCACAGTACCAGTACAAAATAATGGTTTATTGGCAAATCTCATGGAATTATTAAAAGTCGCAAGCTGATAAAACAATGTTAAGTACGTTTTTCACTGATAAAGAGGCTCTGGATTCTCAGGAACCCGAAACAGAACATTAGGGTTAAAGGGCTGCCCTCTTCTAGTCTTATCTGTGTATAACGTCCTTCAAAAAATGTGTACAATCAGCTGAAGCTTTTTACAACGATTGTTTAAAAGTTGGCAGCGGGGGGCATTTCTTTAAACCATAATTTAGTCTGGAAAAAAAGTATTTTGACAGTTTTAGGATTATGGATTCACAGTGTAAATAGTGTCAAGTGGGAAGGTTCTGTCCTTACTACGCGGTCATTAGTAAGCTGAATCTACTAATCTCAAACCCTAATAACCCTACAGAACCTGATCCCTAATGAACAAGCTAGAGGCAAAGTTGTCAAGGAAAAACCTCCTGAGAAGTCATGGGCAAGAAACCGTGAAAGGAACCAGACTCAAGAGGGATCTCATTCTCTTCTGGTTGACAATTTTAAAATGCAATAAAATATGCCATTGTAGTAAAGTAATGGCCAAAATAAAAATCCTAGGGAACATTCAAAGCAACACAATGAAAAGAACCGTATAAGAGACAAGACTTGTAAACTTTTCATCTAACGAAATGTATGCCACTCTGGGATGTTTTTTTGTTTTTCCCCTCTTTCTCCGGGCTCTCCATGTCTTTAACCAGTTTTATGCAGGATGCCATTCCTGCCGTAACACACTAGGGACGGGAATCACCAGTCACCTCCTGATACGATATCACGACACCCAGGTGCCGATTCGATTAATATTCAATTCTCTAAATAGCACGATTTTATAAATATCCTCATTCGATATTACATTTATTCCACATTTTGTTACAATTTAAAGACCTTTTAAATTAATAACTAAAATAATACCTTGAATGTTTTATACCTTAGCTTTAGTCACAGTCTCACAACTGAATTAAACATGCGTAATTAAATGCAGTCTGTTCCTTACATTAGTTATTTTACTTAAAACCACAGGCAGCTTTTAAACAATACAAACTAACCGCAAATATAAGGGTTTATCAATTAATTGGTTAATTAATTGGTTACATCAGAGGGTGATCAGTCATGGCTGATCAAAATGAAAAACAGGCAATTCCCGTCATAAACTGATCGACTAGTGCGTCTCTATTATAAGTATAATTAATCATTTAAAAGTTATTTTTGAGTCCATTTGGTGATACATGAATAGGCTCATAAATGAATCGTGATTCATGATTAAATCAATTTCCACAATCCACCCATTTTTCCAGGCTTGGGACTGGTACTGAGGATGCCCTGCATCTCCAGTAGCTGGTTATTTATATGGACATAAAGTCGATGGCCTTGCCAAAGGGTCGAACGATGGCAATGTGGCGGTGGTGGAGCTTGAACCACTGACCCTTTGATCATCAACCCAGAGCTTCAACCACCTGAGCCACCACTTGGGGCCGGTAATGTGAAGTAAAAAGTATTGCAATGCGTCAGATCACTCACACACACCCGTTTTTAAAGAAAAAGATTTGCCTTCCAGGAAAAGATAAAACAATTATTGGAAATGCCTCCAACTCTCAAAACTCAAAGCTGTCAAAAGCAAAAGATAACCTCAGTTCGACGACTTCTGCTTCTCAAACTTTCTCTGAACCTTTTTACACTCCAATTAGACAAACCCGCTGGCGAAGAAATCATTACTTACTGAATAACTAATTAACCATTAGGGAATTAATTAACAATAAACAGTTTACACACTAATCCAATTTTCTTCGAAATAGTAAAGGGCATAAAAAATTGCTTTGTGGTGGTAAATTAACAAATGAAACACTGTATTAAACATCCAATTAGATTTAATTCACTTTAACTGTATACACACACATGGACAGAGAGAGAGAGAGAGAGAAAGAGAGAGAGAGATCAGCACTATGCAACTACCTCACAAAAACATAAAACTATCACAAAACCGGTTAAACACAAAAGAGACTTTAGTTTCACTCTTACAGAGAAACTCTTCTTGTATACACCCACTTGACAGTAGAAACAAACAGCTACAAGGTGTATACTGCACACACACACACACACACACACACACACACACACACAAATTTCCCCAAACAGAAATACTATACATACCCACGAACAACATTAGCATAAGACTCAACTAGTATGATTAGCTTTGATTAGGCCACCATTATAATCAGCACACGTAGTCGGAGGTAAGTGCAATCTATCGACCGTTCGCACAGCGAAGCCGCAATCAGGAGTCTACAACCCTTGATTACCTGACACAGGAGGTGAAACGGAACAAAAATGCGGAATGGTTTGGGTTCTCCTAAAACTGGATTTGGAACATGAGCGATGAGGGTACGAGTAGGCGCAGGTATACCTTTCCTGTAGAGATAGCAGAGGATGAGAGGCGAGCTGTAGTAGGACAGGGACCACAGCGCTGAAGCCTGGAGAGAAGAAATACACACTTTTAATTAACTTCAGAACACAAAGTCTTGCGCATTAAGTTTGAGTATTAATTTCAAGGATTATTTTCAAAACTCTGAAAAAGTCGTAAATATTGGAACACCACAGTACTTAATCAGAAGTATAAAACACTAGATAAAGTGCAAATACTTATACACTTATACAATAAGTACTTATGACAATAAAAACTCAGAACATTATCTAGTAGGCAACGGTATAAAACTGGCTATAACAATATAGTCTTTATATATATATATATATATATATATAGTACCAGTCAAAAGTTCGGACACAATTTTGGATTTGTTTTCCAAATTCTAGAACAATACTGAAGATTTATACCTAAAATAAAACACGCCCTTAAGTAATTAACTAACAACAACAACGGCACTCAGCTGTCATTTTAAAGACATGAAGGTCAGATGTTCCGGAATAGTTCTTGTTACCAGCCTCAAAAATCATCAGTTAACTTCATCATTGTTTTACAGTTGTTTTAAAGAAAAAAAAATAAGGCAAGATCACTGAATTAGAAGGTGTGCAAAAACATTTGACTGCTAATGTATTTTAGTGTAAGATCCTTCCTTAAAAACACAGAACCCTATGTGAGTTGAATCTGCAATGTTTGAAGGAAGTCTGAGACACAAATTGAACACTTATCCATGAATAGATTCTCTGCAAAAGTCTTCAGCCCACTCATTTCTTCACATTACATTAAATTGTGTAGATAAAAAAAAATATGAGCAAATATTTAACTGTGACAGGCTGCAATGTGCTTAAAAATACAGTTTAAAAAATGGTTGTTTAGTGTATGTAATAACCTCAGCAGTGACCTCATTACCCCTCTCGTCTGTTCCAACCGCTCATCACTAGCCTGATTTTATTTATTTATTTTTTTTGCTTGAATGATTCATTGGTCACTGAGTAAAAAAAAAACAGGGAGACCTTCAGCATGCCTGGGGAACTTTTCCTCAAACCAATGGTGAAAAAAAAAAATACAAGAAAGTCTGTTTTTTTTTTCAAACCAAAACATAAAGAAATGCTGGAGGGCTCGAGACTTTTGCCCAGTGCTGTACTGTATATCATGCTGGGGAAAATCACTTACCCAACCAAGGATGCTGTCAGTGTGTCTTTCCAAACCTCTTGGCTGGTAATCCCAACCCTGCAAATCAAAGTGATGTGTGAATGAAGTGCGAACCACATAAAACACAAAGTGTTCTTTTATTTACTGCTGGTTTTTAGGGACTGACTGCATCTGTGTCTGAACTTCCTGGACATAGATACTGCTTCGCAAACTACTTAGATGCTGGAGCTCACATCAGCAGTTTTTAAAATATATATATATATATATATATATATATATATATATATATTTTAAATTGCCATTCAAGAAGCAGTAGCAAGCAGTGTAATTCTTTTTGTTTATTGGCAATTGGGAGGTCCGGGGTTTAGGGTTAGGGCTAACCCTTGGTGTCTCAGTGGTAGGTTTCTCGTCTGCCATGCAGAAGGCCCGGGTTCTATTCCCCAATGCTCAAACCCCAGCCACTGGATACAGTGCCGCTGGATAAAATGGGAGGGTTGTGAAGAGCGTCCGCCGTAAAACCTGTGCCATGGGTTTCCAAATTGCACATGTATGAATGGACATGTAAGGGCATGCGTGTGTGTGTGTGTTTCGGCTGTGCCCTGCAAAGTTTTGGCACCCCATGGAGGGTTGCCCCCATGACACTACACAGAATAAGAGTAATGAAAAACTGAATGAATGAATGAATGAATGAATTATTATTTATTATTGACTATTGTTGCTTGACCTGTCAGAGAAAGGTTCCTTAATAAAAGTCTCTACAGATATGATAAATAAACATATGCACTGTTGTAAAATGTTCATAAATTCAAAGTGCTGGGTTAAGACTGTACAGGTTACATAACAGGTCAATTATTAGAGCAACTAAACCTATGCTATATTTCCTGCACAGGAACTGACGTAATTGTTGCACAATTCAGCCGTTTATTTTATATTCCTCAAAAAGATAATAGCAAATAAATCCTCACAAAGTCAACGTTATCTTCACATTATCATTAAAGGTCACTGTGACAGAGCTCTCAGCCTTTCTGCCTGGCTTTAGCATGCTGCTAGCTAGCGCGTTCACACGGATACTAGCGCACTAGACTAGGGTGTAGTATGTGAAAGAGCAGGGAACGGTTTCCTAGGATACTGGCGCACTACTAAGTACAGTAGTATTCCGAATTAGTAGTGCGGTAGTGCACGGTTTCGGACGCAGCCGAGCCCTGCCGGAGCTGCGCAGTTTTTCTTGCTTTAATATGAAAGAGTGAGAGTGCGTACCCTCCTTCCTGTTCTGCCCTCGGGCCTGGCGTGGTCCTGTGAGCGATGGATCCGGTGCAGACTGGGCCCGAACAGGCAGCGGAACCATAACCAAACAGCCATCATTCCTCAGTCAGCGCCTACGGAAGCCCGTGTGGGTCAGCGCGATTCAAAATGTCAGCCATCGTAACAATACGGTGCAGCGAGTCTTCCTGAACGAGTCCTTCATAGAGAATCGGTTCGAAGAATCGGTTCGTGATCGAAAACGAATCCTATTTTGTTTAGGTTGAGGTAGTGTACATGTTTGCCTGTCTTTCTGTACAGCAAAACACTCTGCCTTACTTATTAATACAAAGAAATAAACTGTCAAAGGTTGAGCACCTTATGAGTTGGCACAGTGGCTTGGTGGTTAGTTGAAAGGGGCTGCCTCGGGTCTGTGACTCGCCTCAGGTCTGCGTACATGAAGTTTGCATGTTCTCCCCGTGCTTGGCGGGTTTCCTTTGGGTATTCTGGTTTCCTCCCATAGTCCAAAGACATGCAGAGTTGCCTACCTCACATTCCCAAAATGCCCGTAGTGTGTATGTTTGTGCGTGTGCGCCCTGTAATGGATTGACACCCTGCCTCATGCCCTAAGTCAAATTCAAATTCAAATTTTATTTGTCACATACACAGTCATACACAGTACGATATGCAGTGAAATGCTTAAACGGCCGCCAGTGACCTTAAAAATGTAAAAACAATTAACAAAGAATAAATAGAACAAAATATAAAAAAAAAATTCAAAAAATATATAAGAAATATAAGAAAACTTATCTATACAATGAGAAAAAAAATATAAAGATGAATTTAAATGGAAATAAATGGAGATGTCCAGGAAGTGTGCAAATGTGCATGTGTGTGTAGATGTTCATGGTCCATAGTCCATGATCTGCAATGTGCAAAAGTGCAAATGTGCATGAAAGTGCAAATGTACAATGTCCATGAATGTCCATTTGAATTTGAATTTGAAAGTGCAAATGTACAATGTCCATGAATGTCCATTTGAATTTGAATTTGAATTTGAAAGTGCAAATGTACAATGTCCATGAATGTCCAGGGTATGTGCAACTGTGCATGAGTGTACAGATGAGTAATGTCCATGAGTGCCCATTACTGTGCAGTGTGCAAAAATGCAGAGAGGATTAGTCCTGTATAGTGTCCATAACTGTGCATTGTGCAAAAATGCGGAGATGATTTAGTCCTATGTAGTGATCTGGTTGAGAGACCGTATCGCCTGCAGGAAGAAGCTCCTCCTCAGTCTCTCTGTGTTGGCCTTCAGGAAACGCTTTCCTGACCGCAACAGGGAGAACAGTCCATTTCTGAGGTCCTTCACGAAAGTCCTGGCCTTGGTCCAGCACCGCTTGCTGTACAGATCGAGTGCAGGTCAGGGAGCTCAGTGCGGATGATGCACTCAGCTGATCGCACTACCATCTGTAGAGCTCATCTGTCCTGCATGGTGCTGTTCCCGAACCATTTTGAGATGATTCTCGTAAGGATGCTATGATAGCCTCCAGGCCGCTGTTCACAGGATAAAGCGGTATAGATGAGGAGTAAGTGAGTATTTTCTGTCTTGTTATCTTACATTAAGTTGTACTTCTTTCATCGTCAGCCAAATACACTACCTGTTCTGTAATCAGAGAGTAAATCACAGATGGGAATTCGAAAAATACAGAAATTGGTGTAAGCGTCTAGAAGCATATGACCTGTAAAGGTAAGGCTTAACAAGCAAAAAATATGTAAGTCAAAGTCAAAGTCAACTTTATTGTCAATACGACCATGCAAACAGAATTTACACATCGGATCGAAATTTCGTTCTT
>JAQQZS010000033.1:9386567-9406600 GCA_030068045.1 Platyallabes tihoni
TGTGGCCAATGCATCCTTAGTGTTTGCACTGGGTGGAATATAGATAGCTGTGATGATGATAGCTGTAAATTCTCTGGTTTGTATATAATATAAATTGTATGTAGTATGTATATAAATTGTATGTAGTGTCTGTAACCATGTCAAATTCATGTTGCATTATCTGAACAATTTTGCATTTTAGAATAATAAAATGTTTCAGGTTTATGTCTTTTTTTATGTGAAATCTAAATTGGCCAGGTTTCACCGGAATGACAATTAAGATCATTGAAACATTTGTATTCAAAAAGTTACAGACACTACATAAAAGGGCATGAAATTATATTTATCAAACGTGTTTCTTTTTACCTGACAAAAATATAAATGTGTATGCTTATTTTTTTTAAAAAAATGGATCGGGAGATAAGAAGCATTAAGTATTATAAAAAATTCAGATCCTATCTGAAAATTCACTGTTTCACATAGATGACACACTTTTTAGCGCCAATATTATGTTTTGACCGTTTACTATAAGGAAGTAACAATAAAGTACATATAGTAAACAGTCAAAACATAGGATTGGTGCTAAAAAGTGTCTCATATATGTGAAGCAGTGAATTTTCAGATAGGATCTGAATTGAGTAAAAGTACATGTATCGTACCATGAAATGACTCGGGTAGAAGTTAAAGTCACCTTTGTTACTTTATTTGTGTAAATGCATCTAATAGTTTCTGTACTTAAGTATCAAAAGTACTTTTCTGATATGAAATGTATTCAAGTATTGGAAGTGAAAGAAAGATTTTTAAAAATTCCAATTTATGAATACATTTCATATCAGAAAATTACTTTTGAAAAGTACTATTAGATACATGTACTTTTACTCAAGTGTCACTTTCAAGTGCTTTATACAAAAAGCACTTGAAAACCCCCAGTTTTTCCAGAGAAGGAGAGAGGGAAAGACGGCTAAATGAACATTTGTTTATACCTGTCTCAGTGTAGGTGACAGCAGGAACTATCTTGTTTAATAATAAATGTAAAGCATGGCATATTGTTTGTTAATGTAGACAGTACAATCTTCAATGATAATTTAGATGTTGATCAGGATTTTTTTTCGACTCATATATTGAATTAACACCCCTGGGTGTTAATTCAACACTAAGTCGTGCTGGGATGACACACTTTGGAACTAAATGGTGTATGAAAAAAATTAATGACTTTATTGTCCCAATTTAACGGCACATCCCAAACTAAAGTTTATTTATTTGTTTATTTATTTGTTTACTTTATTTATTGTACATTACTTAGTAATTCTTTTTATGTTGGATAAAAATCTAGTATATTCTCAGTGCACAATATCTCAGAAGCAGGTGGCTGAATGTTTGAAAGATTTATATGGAATTATCATAATAACCTGCAGAAGGATTGAAAAGATTTTTGGAGTCAGTTTAAACGTAGTCAGGGTCACAGCAAGGTCAAATATCTGAAATACATTTTCATCCCTTCTGTATGCTGTAGTACATTTCGAGTGAATTTAAGGCACAGAAACCTCTAACGAGAACTAGACTTCTTGTTTCGGGAGGCTTCTGAGTTCTTCTTGTTCTTCTTATACCATCACTTTTGACTTGTAGAGCAATCATACATGTCATATATTGTTCATTTTTAGCCTGTGTGTAGTAGCCTATAGTAATATCATACAAATGGGATTTTTTCCTTAGCTATAAAGTATCTCTCTCTCTCTCTTTCACTCTCTATAACGCTTTGGGGCACAAGGCGGGGTACACCTTGGGCAGGTTGTCAGTCTATCACAGGGCACATAAGCACACACACACTCACAACTGCGGGCAGTTTGGAGACTCCACTTAGCCTTACTCTGCATGTCTTTGGACGGAAAGATGAGAAAGGTGGAAACCTCCAAGTTCTGAGAAATTTTAGAAACTCCACACACAGAGACCCGAGACAGTAATCCAACACTAACCCTGGCGGTGTGAGGCCACAGTGTTAATCACTACACCACCGTGCTGCCACCCATAAAGGAACTGATGGATAATAAAGAAGATAACAGAGCAAATTGCAGTATGAAACTAAATAGGTATTTAGGGT
The DNA here is from genome assembly GCA_030068045.1 of Platyallabes tihoni. Classification (NCBI taxonomy): domain Eukaryota; kingdom Metazoa; phylum Chordata; class Actinopteri; order Siluriformes; family Clariidae; genus Platyallabes; species Platyallabes tihoni. Next base: position 9,388,645 of record JAQQZS010000033.1, read on the forward strand.
TTAATCAAATCAATCCAAAATGTTCAATTTACTTGGATTTTAAAAGAATCAAATCATTAAAGTAACTGCTAATAAAACGCAGGGAATGCATAACAAGGTAACACGGAGAGAATTCAAAAGCTATTCATGAGATATGAAAGAGGCTGGAGGCGTAGGAGTCAATAGAAAATATTTATAACACATCCAACAGTTAAAAAAAAACTTTTATATGTTTTATTCATGTTAATATCAAAGCACACAACATTGTACCATGTTTGTTACTCGGGATAATAAAGCGATGCATATACTGTACAGCTCATCACATCAAACATCTTGTTGGTAAGAATTCAATATCATTTTATTATTGTTTCTGAAGGGAATACAAAGTTTTGCACATACTGTACTGTGAATTTGCATCAACGATCCTTACAGTAGGTGATTCAGGGTAGTTAGGCAATTTCCCTCTGGGATTAATAAAGTTCTTTGAATCTTGAATCTTGAAATATTCTAGTTCATTTAATTTCAGTCATTTCCTATCCTGATCAGAGTTACATGGCACCATGTACACACACATTTACACAAAATATGAGGATGCTGGGAAAACACTAACCTGACAGTAACCCGAGCCCAGGATCGAATCCAAAACCCTGGTGCTACTGTACCACCACCACCACCACCACCACCATCACCAACTACCACCATAGTGCTCTCTTGTAAGTACATTTATCTTGAAAATAAGTTTAACATCTCAGGGTTTGGGTTAAAAGTACAGTACAGTACATTCTAATCACATGTTTGTTTTGTTTGTATTGTCATTCAAGCCATGTTCACGTCAAACCGGGACCTTTGGTGAAATTTCTCATGAAGGCGTGAAATGTGACATTTACATGAGACTTCAAGCACAGTTCCATGTTGAGACTCTTAGTGAGTAAAACATTAAAATTTATGTCTGCTTATTTAACTATGCGAATGGTGTACACGTGAATGTGAATGGTGCACACGTTTTAAAGAAGTCCGTACAGTATGTTTGTGAATGACGATCATGGCTGAGGTGGCTCGGAGCCCAGTAGTTTTTCCTGTCAACATTCAGTGAGTGAAACACCTGATCCCGGAAAATCAATGTACAGTATAACTTGTCTCCAATTTGCGGAATTGACCTCAGCTTAGAGTTATTACCGCATCCCCATAATACAGTCTTGACCTCACTCCAAGTCATTTTTGGGCCACTGAGGGAGTTTCTGGTAGGCCATTGTTTCAGATGGCATAAAGCAGGCATACTCGGGCGTAGTGAGAAAACCTTCTACCTCGATGGTGTCCAAGCACTAGTGAAACGCTGGGATAAGTGCATTAGTGTAGCAGGGGGATTATATAGAGAAATAAATGTAGTTTTTAACTCTTAAGACTTGAGCGTGCCTCAGAATTCATCACCCAGATGATACAGCGATACAAACTCAAAAGCCGTAATGATGATTTATTGTGATTTATCGGTGTTTGCAGTTATCACCATTATGTACTGTACATCCCTTCACTGATAAATGTAAGTGTTAGATGATATCACAAAATGCATTTTAATTGTCATCCAAATGTGTGAACTTAACCGTAACACGGGTCATATCTGAAACGAAAGGACACACACACACACACACACACACACACACACACACACACACATAGTTAAATAAGCAGACATAAATTTTAATGTATACTGGATGATTGACTGAAAGGTGCAGTAGTAATGGGTACAGTGACAGCACTAGGTCACGTTCTTTGTGTGACTCGCAGTCAATCTTCTCTCACCTGTCTAATTCCCTATAAACATCCGTCTCGCCTGTGAGCTTCAAATCCTGCAGAGGAAATGAAGGGGAGGGCATGGTTATAAATGACGCAAGAGCAGAATCAGGTTTGAGGTTTGACCTAGATCATGTCTTAATATTTCGGATTTATATCTAATATCACACACCAGACACTGACCATTTGACTCAGACATATTTTACAGCCTGTACATCCTACAATATTGGACTTTGAGAGATACAGTACACACTCACCATGTACACCGCATTTTGTGGAGGAGCCTGGGGAAGGGGCGGGGGGACACAAAAGCGAGGAACATGAGATTGATGTATGTTTGTGCAGAGGTGATATTAGCTAGCAGAAATCACCTGTATCAGGTCCTCTGGATTTTCATAGATGTTCTCCACTTCTCCAGAGTAGTAAGACAGACTGCGCTCCACATCTGCAAACACACACACACACACACACACACTCAAGCAGACATGCATCTACAAAGACTACTGACCCTTATCTATTATGAGCGATCGGGGTGAGCCGACAGTATTCAGATTAAAGCACGAATGGGCAGAACTCACTCCGAGGGAAGGTGCAAGGTCCTCGTCTCCATAGCAACACCCCGACAGCAACGGCAATCACGGGTACCAAAAAGAGGAGAATGGAGAGAGGCAGTAGGAGAACGGTACCGTCTGGAGGGATAGATCGAGAAGGAAGTCGACAGGTGAGGGGAAATGTAGCAGGTGTCAAGTGATGGGGATATTTTGTTGCTCTTACCAGTAGGCTGCAGCAGAGGGACAGCAGAGTCGGTGGTTAATTTATCAGGCAGCTTAGTCACACAGCAAGGTGGCTCTGTAACAGACACAAAGACAGAGAGAGAGAGAGAGAGAGAGAGAGAGAGAGAGAGAGAGAACCGTGACTCTGTTCATTTCCATTAAAAGAGAGTACACAGGGTCAATCTTATTATGGACCAAATCTCAGAGTCTCTGCAGTGCAGTTACACACATAAACCTTCATATAATAATAATAATAATATATATATTAAAAAAATGGAGTAATATCATGAGTGGAAAATCCTACAAAGATTCATCTTAGTTGAGGATTGTTCTGTAAGGGGGGGAGGGATCGAAAGAGTGAGGACGAGATGGAACGGCATTACGTAATGCCTGAGCGTATTCAAATTCCCCACGCCATAATGAGGAAACAGGCCGAGCTTGATTTACATGCAGTGAGTTCACATGCAAAGGGAGATACCCTTCCATTTCATGTATAATGTGATTCTGGAACAAGCAAGGGCACTTCAGGAATTCTAGCAGCTGGGGGAAAAGGTCACATCAAAATGACATCAGAGCCAACCGCTTTTTCCGTGCTGCTGCGTTCTCTAATCTGATTGGTCTGAAGGTGTTGATTGAATTTCCTATAGCAGCAGCAGCACTGACAGGTTTATAGCATTAATGCACTCTTCCTAATAAGGGATTGTTTCTATGGTAACGGCTCGCATAGGGACTTGTGTGGCAGACACTGCATATAATCAAAAGGAGAAATGTTTGTAATGGATGAGATGGTAGAGATTACTGTTTGGAAGTATTGTTTTGGAAGGAGTCTCCAGTTTCAGTGCAGTGTAACAGTCAGAAGTGTAGCTTTTAGTTTCTTGATTTGGGATTTTTGTGGTTTCTCTGTATTGTGACCATCGTGAAAGTTACTTGAGGAACAATAGGTGTGATAGCAGAAGTGAGAACAAGGATTCCACAACATCAAGCATAATAACAGGTTAAAATATCATACGGTATATCTAATAAACATGTAATTGCTGACAAGTTGCTGTGATATAAGAGGAATGAAGCACTTCTCTTGGGACATGCTGTTGTGGGGATAAGTGCACTAGTGTAGCAAGAGATTATATTTAGAATTTTCTAAAGTTTTTTTTCTCTCATGACCGTTTTCTGTTTTTTTGTTTTGTTTTGTTTTGTTTTTTTGTACAGTGAAAAGTCCTGGTTTGACTTGAACGCCAAAGTAATACAATCATCCTTTCAGTGTATAACGCACTCATCCTTTAGTCATATTTACTTTTAAATCCACTCCCTCCCACCCTTAAGTGTTTGGACTGTGCAGCAGGTTTTGGTTCCCTGTAAGCAGTGTAGCTATTCAGATCAGTGAAGCCCTCCAGCCCTCCCAACCCTATCAAAAAAAAGGTCTGAGTGTGATTACAGGCTTTAATAAAAATTTTAATTGTGATTGATGGTAATTAAAGTGACAGTCCACTGAGTAAGTGAATGTAAGAACTTTGACCTTTTTTGTGACACGTGGAATTCCACTCCCTGCTAGAATAATGACTCACAGGCACACACACACACACACACACACACACACACACACTATAAATATAAAACTCATTATCTTTCACTTTCTTCTTTCATGCTCTCTCCTCACCGTGTTTAACAGTAGTGTAGTATTAAAATGTTGTTTGTTCAAATTCCCTTTGTGACTGTGTTTCCTCGACTCGGTATTCCCCTGTTATTCAGCGTGCTTTTTGATTCTGCTTTCAACCTCAGCCTGCCTATTTGTGGACATGATTATGGATGTGCCTGTGGTGACCATATCTGGCAGTGTATTGACCCTTGCTTAGGATTCTAAACAGTAACAGGATTACAGGTGAAGCCGAAATGAGGAGATTTCGCATGTTGGGCCTGCTGTCTTTGGTTACCAAGTGTTCTGTTTTTCACAGCACGGAGCTCCCTATCCAGGCCATGACTTTGACCGAAACATTTGCACACAAAGGAATCAAGAAACAATGAGGCGGTTGAACTGTTTACTAGTGACGTTTACGTAAACCTTTAAATATTTCATAAGACATGTGTCTTGAAATGCGTGTCCTTACCTGTAGTAGGCAACATGGCAGTGTAAAGGTATCTGACGGTTTGGCCGTTTTGTAGAATCAGAGTGCAGGCGTACTGGCCGGCTGTATCTGGGGTTATTGGGAGATCTATTGTTAAGATCTTCTGACCAGGAACTGCAGTTAAAGGGAGCCGGCGTTCAGGCTTTTGGAGGTGCGACCATTTTAGAGAAGTGACCCCGGAAGGCGTGGAATACTCACAGGTCAGCTCCATAGTGGAAGAAGACGTTGTATTATAGCCTGGACAAAAAGAGAGAGAAATAGATAGAGAGACAGAGAGAGAGAGACTAGTTATTTAAAATGTATAGAAGCATAATGACAGAAAAAGAAAGGTTAAGTTGATGTGCATTCATTAACTAGGTGGATAGCAGACTGACCGGAGTTGACCATGACTGATTCAGTGTGTCTTCTTCCACTCAAATCAGAATCAATCCTGGTCTAATTGAGCCCACCAGTTTCCACAGTAATGGCAGAGCCGCCAGCGCCGTCAGCAGCGACAGGCAGCAGGTGTAATTACACATAATGAGATCTTTAATGAGGCCTACTAAAAGCCATTATATTAGAGTGTGAGAAACAAAGAGGGGGGTCCTTGAAAGGCAAAGACATGATGGTGAATGAAAAGCAGGACAGGAACAAGAACAAAGGAGATGAAGTGGGGGGGACGATGGAGGACATATAAAAATTGAGAATGCATGGAGAATGAGAGGCTGGTATGTGCTGGTCACCGGTGGTAAATTTCAGACAATATGTAATGCTGTGTAGACTTGTAGAACACCTTCTTCTGAGTAACACTTGTGTTATGATTTTAACTACACTGGAAAAGTTTCCTTCATATTTCGACAACATTTAATTTTAATTCGGGCTCATTTTATATTACTTATAATACTTGTATTTACCGTTTAAAACAGTCAGAGTTGTGGCCTGGGTGAAAACTTGGTCATCCCTAAAGACCTCACACCGATAGCTGCCTGCGTCCTTTAACTCCGGCCTCACGAGGAAGGAGAAGTTCCCAGGAAGCACAGAGGAGCGGTTGTGCAAGCGGAGGCGGGGATTCAACTGCTTCTGGGAATCTCTCCAGCGGTCAAAATGGAAGATCAGCTGTGGATCTGATTTTAGGGAACCTACGCGCCACCAGTAGAGAAAGACGTAGTCGCCGTTGATGTCAGAGCAGGGGAGTGTGACAGCCGACCGAGACAGAGCTGCCAGACTGGACTCTGGTCTTGCTGAAAAAGAGACATACAGCTGAGAAAGTAGATCAAAGCATACAGATAAGCAATACAGGAAGAAAACCTTCCTCTGACTTCCTCTTTGATATCAGAACCATGCGTCATGTAGCCTACAGTACATCACCCTTTACGAGTCTATTTCTCAACTGGAATGTACATTGAACAAAATAAAGCTATTCTGTTGTTCTGCAGAATTAGTTCATCTCAGCCTTGCGGTTCTGGTTTAGAATGAGTAATTGTTCACCTAATACAGAATATATATTAGGTGAACAATTCACATTCACGACCAGAACCACAAGGAAATTATTTAGGTATATATACAGTATCTATACAATATATTTCAGAACCACAAGGTGTGATGTCCAGAAGAACTGGAAATTATAGATGTACTGTATATATATATTATAATACACAATTATTTCTCCCCATGATCTTGTATTGATTATGAGAAACTCACACCGATACATAAAGTCTTCTCCAGTACAACCCAAAGATTCTCAATGAGGTTAGGATCTGGCCTCTATGGTGGTCGATCCATGTATGAAAATGATTTCTCATGCTCCCAGAACCACTATTTCACGATTTGAGTCCTGGAATATGCCTGTGCCATCAGGTGACCTAATTTTTTGGGCACATAACAGTGCTTTTTCTAATTGGTGGCCAACTGTAGTAGGACTTTCCTTCGGTCAACATTCTCATTCACACTACAGGCAATTTGGGAACCGTTTAGCGCTCTAACCTGCAGGACTTTGGACTGTGGAAGGAAACCGAGTATAAGTACCCAGAGGAAACCCACCAAGCAAGGGGAGAACATGTAAACTCCATGCACACAGACTCTGAGACACATGTGGAGGCATGGTTGGGACTTGAACCTGTATCGTGGAGGCGCAATGCGACAGTGCTAACCACTAACCACCGCCATATCCTGCTTACACTTACACTTACTAACCATTTTGTCTTTTTTTCATCTCCTGTTTTGGTAAGAAAATTTAGAAAATCGCAAAGGCTTACATTCTATTGCTGCATTCTATAGTTTTTTGACTTCCTTCCCGAAGTCAAACTGTACCGAAGTCTACTGTATTGTAGCCTATATTTAAACCCATAAATACTGCTACAGCCCTGATGGGGATTTCCTCAAAAAAAATGATGAAGAGATATTATAAGTCACCACGTGCTTGTTTAATGCAGAAACACAACTGAAATAAAAGCGGATCAGCAATTTATCTGAATAGGGAACTAGTGGAGAATGAACAATGATGAGGCAGCAATAATATTTGGTTTGATTCACAATAATCCTTAGAGCAGCTCGTCATTGTGGAGGCATGGTTATACAGACAGTCATGTGAATATAGCATGTGAGAGTTAGGGCAGAAAGACAGGAAGAGGAGCAGAGGCATAAGGAACCTATATTTTGATGCATTGTGGTCTCTGATATGCTACTTAGTTTGCGCGTGTGTGTGCGCATATGTATATGTGTGTGTGTGTGCTGCTTAGAAGCCATTTTGGGATTTAGCCAGTGAGGGAGTGTGCTGATGCATGTAGCATGTTTGCTTGATGATGTAAAATGTTTGGATTAGCAAAAGTGGTTTCAGGCAGAACCAGATGGTGTGAAGCTGATGAGATGGCAGCGTGTGTAAGACCGCGAGCTGATCAGTATCGAGCATGGCTGAGACAATGGAGGCAGAAAGTCTTACCATATGTAATGTTCGTAAAAACAGCCGGACTCTCTTCTGTAATAAGAAAGGAGAAGAAAGAAAATGAGTGTTTACTCTGAATTTTAATATCCATAACTACCACTGATTGTCATTAAAGAAGGATTAAACCATGACAAATAGTGCTATTATAGGAAAATAATATGATAGGTAAGTGTGATGCTGTTACCTTGCCTAGGTTAATTATTTTCCTATAATGGCCTGTCCTAAAGTGTTTTATGTCACAGTAATGTGCCATCATACAGATAATTATATTATGAGGGTGGCATTTGCACCATCGTTGAACCCAGTACTTGAATCCTCTTTGAATATCCTCTTTGTTGCAGGTCTCCAACTGCGCTACAGAATGTTTACATAGATGACACTATTGACAAGAGCAATGTACACAGGAGGATGAAGATGTTTAAATAAGGGGGAAACCAGCACTGGAGCCGAATCATGCAGTGGAAGACAATCAACTGTGACAAAGCGGATTTTCAAAGAGAATTCGAGAGTCAGGTTCAACGGCGGAACAATTTCATGGCGTGACATATTCATGGAGACTATGTTGAGTAATATCTTTGTATAGAAGAAGACTTCCGCAAGTTGAATGACCTGTGTCAGTTAATAAAAAGTTATGCCCATTTTTGCATTATTTTCAGTACAGCCCTTGTATTTATTTAAAAATACACACCATATGCAACTTTCTGTTATCACTTGTGACAGCTAGAAACATTTCTAAACATTACCAGTGTCTTTTTCCAAGGCAGTCTTTTTGCCAAACTTACCAAGATACTGCAAAGTCAGAAAACATGAAGTTACATCTTTACAAGCTAAACAAATATATCCAAACAAAAAAGTTACCGTCATAACAGTTAAAAAATAATAATAATCATTAATTTATTCATTTAAGTCCACTATACAAATTCCTGTGAATTACCTGCTACCATAGTAACGAGTAATGTCTTCAAAGATACAGTATACTGTACAGTAGTAGTAGTACAGTAGTCACATGGTTAACTTGGGTTAGAGTTTATAAAACAAGTGATTTGTTATTTATTTGGTTTATACTACAGTTAGTTCCGACCGAGCAATCTGATTGGACAAGAAGCATTCCACGAGTGGTGATAATAAATGGTATGTATCACTCTGAGGCACAGGTGTTACACTAACTGTCGGTTGGCAGCATGGACAAATGTACTGTAGGTTGTTACGGTCTGCAATACTGAGGGGGAGAGCAGCTGCCTGCCAAAACCCAAATTAAAACCAGTCAAGGAACAAAACACATCTGCTAACATTTTGTCATCTTTAACAACACTACACTCCTTAGTAATTGCTTCTAAGTGGTTCTGACCTGCCTCGAAGACTATCACGTGTTTCCTCTGAATCACGTGACACCAGCCGACCGCATCTTTTCGAACTGCTCGCTCACGCACCATTGGGAGCGGCGTAACACACTCGGAGGACAGCGCTATCCGCTTGTTCCGCATGCGTAAGCTCAGAGATGACCCTGATTGGCTATTGAGCCGTGATTAATGTGGGAGCACTAAGTACCTCTCATCCCTCCCCTCTGAGAGAGCTTGGCCAATGGGTCTCTCTAGGCCTACGGCTGCGAGAGGTTACAGCATCACCCGGGAATCGAACTCGCAATCTCCGGGTGATAGGGCAAGCACTTTACCACTGTGGAGGCCCCCAAATTCCATTCTAACCCCTGATCAAGGGCACTTCTTGGTGTGTGGAACAAGGGATTGTACACATAGTGGGTTGTCAGTTTACTTCTTTAATTTGGGATTCAACCCTGGAATTTGGAAACCAGCTGATATTCTAAAGCGGAAGATGTGGAAATATAAAGTAAATCTGGTGGGTTTCCATGGTTTATTCTCCTCACCTTTTGGCTACGTAGTACAGTAAGAACTTAAAAAAATTGTCGATTGCCAACTATCTGTCGTCAACAATAGTTCCACTAACCGTGAAAGGATACGTGTTGGCAGAGCAAAGTAACCCTTGAGGAAATATAACTACAGGTTAAGTAATATCACACTTTGACTGACATATTGCTTAAATACAACATACTGAATTGCCATAACCAGTCATTCTATTGGGAAATTCAGGAAAGTGCATCAGGGAGCTCCTCTTTGTGATTTCTCAGCAAACATTACATATTAAGAATCTGCCACAAGCCTGACTTAGAATACAAAGACACCGCACATTCTGTTTATACATCATACAAAGGAACGAGGGTTCTTTTCTGAGCTGTGTACTTTGAGGAAATGTTATGTTCCTCCATTGCTGACTGCCAGTAATCAGGTTCGGCTTGTCTCTGTATGTTTGGTCATGTGTAGGACAAATACCAGAAGTAGTTTCCTATAAAGAAAAGAATCATGTGATATCCTGATCTCACCCATGAGTCTACACAAGAGATCACTGACGTGTACACACTGGAGATCTCTGATCAGACTCAGACAAACCTTCTAACCTATATGTTCAAATAATTATCAACCATTATCAACCGTTTTAGTAAAACTGAACCTGAACCAAAGATGTGGTTAACACAAACCTTTATGTGCTTGTCTAAGGTTTATCGGAGAGGTTATTTTTGTCTTCGGTATTTTTCGTAATTTTTTGTTTGCACTCAGATTTTAGTATTTCTATCGAATCCAGTATCACATGTGAGTCAGGGAGATTTTATAAACTTCTGATATTAACCACAAGCGCCTATACAGAGGAAAGTTCATATGCTTAACATGTGTCTGGTCTTATGAAATATTCTCTACCCAGACACGATAGCGTCACCACCTTCTCTTAGAAAAGGCGAAGTTTGGGAAATAGCTTTACTCATTTAGGGATTTTGCAACTTTATGTGCTCATACATGTCTCCGCTTATTAGGAATTCCTTATGACCATATTATGTATAGCTGCAGGTTTAGAGCTACATTTACTGTGCATATCAAACAACAGGAGAATGGTGTCAGATAGGGCTAGAGTTTTTTAGAAACTGCTGGGATTTTTTTTAGAAACTGCTGAGAACTGCTCGGTCTTTAAACACAATGATACAAAAAAAAAAACCTCAACTAAAAAAATCCAGCAAGTATTAGTTCTTCTAGCGGAAATGCCTTGCTGGTGACAAAGGTCAGAGGACAGTGGTCAGATTGGTTCAAGGTAGGAAGGCCACAGTAACTCAAATAACCACTCTTTTGCAATGGTGATGTTAAGAAAAGCGTCTCACAATTCACAATGCGCATGTCGACTCTTGAGGTGGATGAGCTACAACTGTAGAACATGAAACATTAAAAAAGATGAGGTGCTGTATTTCTGAAATAGTCAACCCACCAGTCATGCTAGAAACAACATTGATGGAAACCTTACATAAAGCTCTCGGTCTGTATCTGCACGGGTGTGGAAATTGCATTGCAGTAACCTGATTGGATAACTGCTGAAACACCAGGTTTACCAGCGTTCCTACAGTAATAAGGTGACCAGTGCATGTGTACTGTATATACCGATAAGTCATAACATTATGACCACCTGCATAATATTGTGTAGGTTCCCCCCATTTGCCACTATAATACTGATGTTCTGTGAGTTCTGACTCATTTCTATCACAACCAGCATTAACCTTTTTCTCATTTTGATATATACTGTACTAGCACTTCTATTGGATTAAACTACATGGACCAGCCTACGGTCCCCATGTGCATCAGTGAGCCTTTGACCATGACCCTGTCACCAGTTCACCACTTTTGACAAGGTCATGGGTGACCAGGGCTTACTGAAGCACATGTGGAGTGAAGGCTGGTCCATGTAGTCCGATCCAGTAGAAGTATCTCAAATTGCTGAAAAGGTTAATGCTGGTTTCAATAGAAAGGTGTCAAAACACACGGGTCATTACTGATTTGGTGGCAAACAGGGACCTACTCAATATTAGGCAGGCGGTCATAATGTTATGGCTGATCAGTGTAAATACGTATGTACATTTTGCATGGCTGTACATACATTTTGTATGTGATCTGAACTGGGTCATGTGTGCAGGTGAATGCGGTTTCTCACCATTCACCCTCAATCTGACTCTGTATCTGTAGACAGGTTTCCTGCTTTGGCCATTCACACTAATGTTGCAGGTGTAAATGCCGCTGTCTACGCTGGTGACACGGGGCAGTTTGGTGAGCAGGGTGCCTGCCAAGGACTTGTCCGTGGGTAGCGGGGAACCGGTGCGTGAAAACCACGTCCCACTCGCTACGGCGTAGGAGGGAGAGACTTTAGCTTTCAGCCTCATAGTGCTGTAGATGGGAATGACAGGAGCTGGATCTAATGTCACTGAAACACACAAACAGACAAAAACACACAGAGATATAGTAGATGATATAGGATATAGTAGAATCATGCACTGTGAATATTCCTAAGAAATGAATGCATCTATAAATCCAAAATTTCATTAAATTAATGCAATAGCTGAGTGATAAGGAACAAAATATGAATATTATGTTGACATTTGTTTCATTTTTTTAAGACATAATAATGATATTCTATTTGGTATTATATTCAAATATTTACAGTTGTATGCTTTTAAGACAATGTGTTAATTGTCTGTAATAATTACCTCTTGACATGAAGATGAATATTATTTAAGTGAACAATTTTAATTGAATAAATAACGCTTCATGTTGTCTTGTGCTGTATATTTACTACTATTTTCTTGATGTAGATGTGATCTTCTCTTCATAAATATGATATGAAAAAAAGTAATACGAGGGGCGTTCAAGTCAAACCAGGACTTGTGAAAAGGTTTTCCGGTGAATCGTAAAAACGATAGACATTTACAGAAGACTACAAGCACAATACGGTGTATGAGACTCATAGCTGCAGGAAATGGTGTGAATGTTTTAAAAAAGCCAGTACGATGATTCTGGCCAGGGGTAGCTCAGTGGTTAAGGCATTGGACTACAGTTCGGAAGATCCCAGGTTCAAACCCCACAACCACAAAGTTGCCACTGAGCAAGGCCCTTAACCCTTAACTGCTCAGATGTGTAATGAGATAAAAATGTAAGTCGCTCTGGATAAGAGCGTCTCCTGAATGTAACATTACACAGCTAGTAGAATGCTCTTAGGAAGCAGTGGCTTGGTTTGATCACCAAAGGCGTTCTGTTTTTGCAGAAAAATGCATGACCTCATACTGCCCACTGTACCGCCTGCACATTACAGGAAATCAGCTGGGAGTTATTGCCACATCCCCCGTACAGTCCTGACCTCACCTCATATTTGGGACATTAAAGGAGTTCCTGGGAAGCCAGTGGTTTAGATGTGAAGCAATCAATCATGGCTTTGGTGTACTGAGAAACCTTCTACCCTGATGATGTCCAAGCACTAGTGAAACAATGGGATAAGTGCATTAGTGTAGCAGAGGATTATATTGATAAGTAAAGCGTGTTCTGTTATTCTGCACAATTAAAGTCCCAGTTTGACTTGAACGGCGTATGTAAACGCAAATACACCTTGGTAATGGACTCAGACTGTCAGCTCTTATAACAAAGCTCATCACTAGCCAAATAAGCAACTGAGAGACAGCTACTGTAAAAAACAAACAAGCAAAAAACACAAGCTGTGTGCAAACTATATAAAGACAGAGGGGACTACTCAACATTTAATAACAGCCAGAAGTACAATCCTCTCTTTGATCGTCCTGTCCTCCCTCTCCATAAGGCAGGAGTAGAGACCTCTGTTTTGCACTGTGGCAGTAAATTGCAAGGAAAAATTATGCGATATCTCCAGGGTTCTGCCTGACTGGTCCATTTGCCTCCCGTCCAATCTTGCTCTGCTAACGTCCACTGAAAACAGACTCGTCCAGGTTTCTCCCCTGTTTAGCATCGTCAACCATTGGACCTGCCTTAGAGGTACAGAGGATTCCTCATAGCAGCGCAGGGTGACCGTCTTGCCTTCTTCTACCATGATCACATCACTCCATTCATTAACTGCAAATGTAAAAAAAAAATGCAAAAAAAAAAATAAATATTAGAATTAATAATAATAGGGCCTTGGTGATTTTTTTTCAATGAGACCTTATATTCACACACTTGAGCATTTCAAAAGCATTCTTGAATCAACGAGGGACTCAATTAAAATCCCATTATTTTAATGTCCTTAATTAAAATGATTACCAAATGATGTTTAATATGTTACTTTTAAATCATTGTAAACAACTAATGGTTTTGAAAGACCATTTCTGCCATAGTTATGAACTGAGGGAAATGTAAATTCATGCACAGCCAAAACATGGTATTGGTGCTAGAAAGTGTCTTACCTAGGTCAAAAATGGAATTTTCAGACCATATAAAACTATTTTTTTTATAATACTTAATGCTTCTTGTCTCCCAGTCCATGCTTAATTTTTTTGTAAATATACATACACATTTCTATTTAAATCAGATAAAAACACATTTGCTAAATACAATTTCATGTCCTTTTATGTACTGTAGTGTCTGTTTAAATTCAAATCTTTCGATGATCTTAATTGTCATTCAAATGAAACTTGGCCAGTTAGGATTTCACATGAAAAGAACCTAAAAACCTTTTCAGGAAGTATATTATTCTAAAATGCAAAATTGTTCAGATATTGCAACATGAATTTGACATGGTTACAGACACTACAGATTTTTTGCTTTTTAAGCTTTTACAAAAAAAAACTATTTAAGCAACATTTTTACAGGTCATATGCTTCTAGAAGCTTACACCAATGTTAGTATCAATACTCAAAATGAATAATTTGCATTTTAAATGATTATTGTTTGAAGGCCATTTTTGGTGCACATCTAAAATGATCTCTCCAAAATAGCTGAAATAAGCAACTTTAAATTTTAAGGAAGCAAGATTGGCCACTTCGATGTTGCATAAACTTCAGAAGTAGCTTCTTTGGCACGCACATTTTTTGTATAATATGTATAGCATAAAATAAAAAAAATAATAAAAAATCAGCACCATCACTGTGTTTTGGCCATGCAGCAACTGTCCTGAGAAACCGTAATAAAATGAATGGACTGTCCATCCTTCATACATCACCCTTTTTTTTCCTTTTTAAAAATGACTTTAATACCTTACAGCTTGGCTTCTTGACAGCCTGTTTTGAACAACAACCACATCAAGACTGAAACCTTTCCCCAACTGTAATGTGACTCTTATACTGTATCTACTCTGCAATATAATAATAATAATAATAATAATAATAATTATTATTATTATTATTATTATTATTATAATAGTTGCAAGCAACAACGAGTGGGCATAAGCACCTGTGCCATTGCCACCCGGGTGCACCATACAACCTGTGTGAGTTTTGAGCATGTTAAGACCTCCAAAAAGACAATTACACCCGGGTGGACACACAATTTCTGTATTATATATATAATATTAAAAATAAAAAATCAGCACCAATACTGTGTTGCAGAAGTTGGCCTGAGAAAATTTAATAAAGTGGATGGTCACATACAGTACATCACCCTTTTTTTCTTTTCTAAAAATGACTTTAATATCTTACTGCTTGCCTTCTTGACAACCTGTTTTGAACAACAACCTCATTAGGACTGAAACCTTTCTCCAACCATAATGTGACTCTTACTGTATATCTACTCTGCAATATAATAATAATAATAATAATAATAATAATAATAATCAGGATGTCGTGATTAGCTGAGAGGGGTGTGAAATTAGTCATATTTCTTCTTCTTTCTTAACAAATAAGACGAGAAACTTTAGCTTTAAAACACTAAAAATGTCAATAAAAAGTCAAGTCTCTGGTTGAAACAACCCTACACTTTAACATGCTTTCCTACCAAATATGGTTTTCTGTGCGACTGTGTTTTATCAGATGATGCACAAGAGTTCTGAGTGAGTTTTGCAAAAGGGATTCTTGGAATTTAGACATTGAGAAATGAAAGAAAAAAAAAAAAAAAAAAGCATGTCTGAAAGCTTTGTGTGACAGTTTGCCTGGGTGGCCAAGAGTGAAAAATACATGTGGGTTCTTGAAACATTAATCGTTTTTTTATGGATTTTTTTTTATTTTTATATATACTCCCTGTGCCTGCCCGGCTGGCTATCTTCCCCGCTGTCACTAAATGGTGCTGTGAAAACCCTGACACAATGCACCACGAACAAACCTGAATTAACTCCGGAGACTCAATGTAATTACAATTTCTGCATTAGCTCCTCTAGATGTAAAGTAGAGCTTATTTCACAAGAAATGAGAAAGAAAGTATTGTTATTATAATTGAAATTGTGCTTAGGTATTCATTTGGAAAAGTACCTTGTTCAAGACGTATTCAAAGCCAGTACTTTTACTCAAGTACATTTCCACATCCTTTTTACTTTCAACTTCTTTTTTGACCTTTAAAGTACACTTTACAAATCACATGTGCCATGAATATTTTTTTCTCATTTTTTCCTTTTTTTCTGAATAAAATGCTTATGCAGGTGTTACTGATGCATAGAAGATGAAATTTGTCTCCAGTTTAAATATACTGTAAAATGCCAGCCTCTATAATTCACTATAAAAGCTAAATGTGTGTTAACATCTGTGTGAAGTTAACATCTACAATTAGCTACTTAGTTTTTGTTACTGTAAAGACACAGTATCATTTCTCACAGTTCTCACAAATGTACAGACAAAACCTTTTTTTTTCATAACTTTAACTCTTATTTAACTCTTTAATTTTTGCGTGCATACTATTACTTGAGCAAGATTCAAACCTACCAATCAACGTTTTTCTTTTTTCAACTTTTCGCAATCAGTATAAATACACAAATCTACAAATCTACTGTAGTTCATTATTTTAATAACAAATACATTAAAAGAAAAGTTAAAACATTAACGTTCATTTAATTCATTTAGAGATTATATTAGTTTTAGATACAGCAGTTGCAGTGCCGGTCTAAAGTTAGTCATTATAATTATAGTAATCTTAATGAATGTTCTAATTGCTTATAAAGACTAAATTATATTAACCAAGTGTAACTTTTCAAGATTATCATGAACACAGTTCGTAAGATTTCCAATGTATTAAATGTCCATCTTTTTATATAAACCTGTGTTATAATGTTGCAGACAGTTTATGTGAAATGATATGCTCAATGTAACCACTTAATGTACATATGTGTACTCTTTTTTGTAATATATACACTATATATATATATATACCTTGAAATGGTTTTTTTTGGGTTCTTGTGACAGTGATGGTTCTTAGATTCCTACTGAGAACCTTTATGATAATGATGATGAGGTAGGATTCTACAAAGGTCATTTCATGGCTCCCAAAGGAAGGAAGAACCAAAGAATGATTTATTTGTAAATGTGTAGATTTCACCTTTCTGTGCATTTACCTTTGTGTGCAAGTTACATTATGTGACAAGCTGCAAAGTGCCTGAAAATACAATTTAAGAATAGGTTGTTTTTAAAGCAGCAACCTCATTTCCCCTCTCACCTCCCCACATTCAGCATCCCAGTACACTAATCACTGGCCTGATCATCTGTCATCATCTGCACCTGTTTCTCACTGGTTCATGCCTTAAGTTAGATGTTTTTTTTCGCTTGAATGATTCGTACGTAGGTCAGTGTGTGGTCTATCAAATAAATCGATTCGTCTGAAACTGCTCAGGTACAGAACTGGAGTGAAAATGAGAGACAAAAACTCCTCCAGGAATCCTGGAAAGCTATTCTGCAAGACTCTGTTAAAATACAAGAAAGTCTGACTCTTTGGAAGCAAAATTTTATGAAATAAGTGGTGGCTCAAGACTTGCACAGTACAGTATATTATTAACAAACTAACTTATTTTTTTTTTATTTTTTTTTTTAACAGAGTAGCATTCTTCTTTACCCTCTAGATAGAAGGATAAAACATTCTCAAACGTCAGCGAAATCAAAAAGAAGAGAATGTGCTTTTTAAGCTTCCTTATGACAGTGATGAGTTTTTGGATTTTGAGAAAGGAAACACTGTTATAGGGTTCCACATACATCCGTTCATTGTACTGATGAAGAAAGGACAAACTTAAAACTTTACTTATTTTATGCTTATACCTAATTATTTTCTTGAAGAAAAAAAATTATGAGAATTACTTACCTCTTTGCTCTTCCAGGGGAAAACTGAAACATTCACAAAAGCAAGCGACAGCAAAAACGAGAGAATAAGACCTCATACTGGTGCATTCGTCTATCTATGGGCTCTTTAAGATAATAAAGAGAGGCATGTAAGGTGGTTACTGTGCATCATGTAGGAAGTGTTTGACACTACAGTATGTGTGTGTGTGTGTGTGTGTGTGTGTGTGTGTGTGTGTGTGTGTGTGTGTGTGTTGCTAAATTTGAAATTGACAAGGCAGGGCAAACTCTGACAGTATGCAGGATA
>JAQQZS010000033.1:9423511-9434339 GCA_030068045.1 Platyallabes tihoni
TTCCTCCCGTTCATTGCGCCCCACCTGTCATGTCTGTATTCCCCACTAGTGGGGCCCCACACTTTGAGAACCACTGCCTTAGGTGGAGGATATGTAGAGGAGGACGTTTTCATTACATAATTTTTTTCTTAGCAGTAATAACAATTTCATGGCCGCCCCTCGTAATGCTATTCGAAACGATTATTCTTTTAAATAAGAGATTATAAAGGATATTTTTGTCATTATTTAAACAACAGCTATAGTCGACATGGTTACTTTTATTTATTTATTTATTTATTTATTTTCAAAATCAAAATGTAATTTACGATTTCTGAGGAAAGAAAAATACATGAATCCTAGATACTGGAGATGGGCGTCCTCTGATCCACCCGCTTCGTAGCCTTGGTAGCTTGAGACTTTGGTACTTTCCCGCTGTATTTCGATACGCACTGTAAGCCGGCCCATGGTAATCTGAAAGGAAGTGGATGTTTGACTGCCATTACAGAACCATGTTAAAGACAGGATGCTGTATGCATTTATTATTCTGTGTAATGACCAGAACACACTGGTTTACAGTATGTGCTGAGATAAGTGTGTGTGTGTGTAGACAGCCATGCGGTTAGATTATCAGATTGCAGCTCAGTAGTGTACAGAAATGCCGGACGTATAGTGGGCGGGGTAAATCACTTTAAAATTCCACTGCTGAAAGGAACTAGATGAGGCCACCAAAAGACAATTTTTACGATTTATACGATTGCATATAAATTTTTTTTTGTGCCGCAAAATATAATATAAAATAGACAGATCAATCTTACAATTATGACCACACACCTAATATTGAGTAGGTCCCCCTTTTGCAGAACAACTGTGTACCGACACCTTTCTATCAGCACCAGCACTAACCCTTTCAGCAGTTTGATCTACACTACTGCTTCTATTGGATCAGACTTGCACTGATCTGTCTTCGCTCCCCATGTGCATCAGTGAGCCTTGGCCACTAGTTCACCGGTTTTTCTTCTTCGTCTTTTCTTCCGGTTTTTGGTACGTCCTCACCACTGCAGAACAGGAGCATCCCACAAGACCTGCAGTTCTGGAGTTGCTCTGTCCCAGTCGTCTAGCCGTCACAGTTTATCCTCGCGTCAAAGTCGCTCAAATGTGCCTTTTTGCCCGTTTTTATTTCTTTCTCCTGTTTCCAACACATCAACTTCAGGGACAAAATGTTTACTTGCTGCTTAATATATTCCACCCACTTCCAGCCAGCACTGTAATGAGAGATTATAACTGTAGATACTCGAATGAGGACCAGCTACATCACGGGTGTCCCCACTTCTGAGCAATAGAGTAATTCCACCGATTAAGATGTCTTGCAGCGTGAATGTTACTTAAACATATTAATGGCTGCTTTTATATATTTAAGTCCACAGTGACGTGCTGCCTGTTTACCTTGGTGTGTGTGTTTATTTTTTTATTTATTTATTTTTCTTCTTCCTGGTAATCTAAGCGCACAATGTTTGTGAGCAGCACAGGCTGGAGGACACGTTTATCAGGTTGATCGACTATCTGCGTTTTTCCTTAGTATTGTTTTAAACAGCATTCAGTGATGTTAAATGAAAGATTTAAATATGCATATACCAGTCCAAAGTTTAGACACACTGTCTCATTCCCTGGTTTTTATTTCTTTCCACACTATAAAACAATGCTGAAGGCATCCAAAATATGCAGTAATCTTCTCTGAACAGTTGATATTGCGATGTGTCTGCTGATTATGCTCTGTAAAGCCTTCATAACGCCTCTAATCCGGTTTCATCATGGTGCTGGATGGCTTTTGCAAATGCACTTGACAACACTTCTAGTATTCGTACTAAAGGTGTATTGCGATAGGACCGATCGCAGTGTCGATGACATCATATCACAGAGCGCTCTGCTTTTCCTGACTCCTGAGCCGGAGCCCAGTACCGACCCCACATTCTCACATCCTGGACGCCGATCTCCAAGTCACACCGAATGTCACTCAAGAATGCGCGATCTGTTTCACGTCCACCAAAAGCCCTCTCTTTAAAGTAAAGGATAAGCAGGACGTCCACTAATCCACCAGCCTGATAGCCGTTTCTTGAGACTCTGGTACTTTCCTGCTGCGTTTCACGAAGCACTGTAAAGCCAACCTGGGGTAATTTGACAGGAAGTGGTCTGACTGCTATTACACAACCATGTACAGACAGTGGTGCGGTTAGTTTATCAGACTAAAAAAAAAAATAGTTGTGGTGGGTGGGGCCACTGCTCAAATGATGATTAGGAAAACAACTTTTTTTTTTTTTTTAATGATTTGTGATGTGAGGTTCCCCCACCAACAGACAGTCGGGGTGTGTATGTGGGTGGGAGGGTGTGTGTGTGCTCGCTTTTGAGAATTTGTATGCCTTATCGAATCTTTGGCAGGAAAACACACACAGACTTCTCAATTAGGTGTCGGTTACCTCCTGTAGAGAGAGAGAGAGAGAGAGAAGGATGGAGAGAGAGAGAATGGGAGAGGGTTGGAGTGAGAAAAGGATAGAAAGAGGGAGAGAAGAAATGGAGGGAATGAGAAAAGGTTAGAGGGAGAGAAAGACAAGGAATATAAGGAGAGAGGCGAGAGAGAAGGAGAGAGGCGAGAGAGAAGGAAATGGGAAAGAAATGCGGGGGAGAGAAGGGGGGTACTGAGAATGGACAGACAAAGGCAGACAGAGAGAGAGAGAGAGAGATTGATGGACGGGTGGAGAGAGGATGCGAGAAGAAGCGGAGCGCGACGCAGCCTGATGAGGAGAGATAAGCACAGATGGGAAAGGAGAAAAGAATTGGAGAAAAAAGGCAACAATAGACAAACGCAAGAAGAGAGAAAGGTTAAATAAACCCCACTAGTGTGTGTGTGTGTGTGTGAGGGGATTAGCAGGAAGACTAGAGATGGAGCAGGACAATGGCTGTTTGTGCAGGAGTAAATGTTTTGGTTTGGCTGTCAGCGTGTGTGAGACATCAATCAGTACTAAAGTAGATAAAGAGCGAGAGAGGGAGACGGGCGTACCACATGGGGTAAAGGCAACAGATAGTCCTGCTCATTTACCACTCGGTGTGTGTGTGTGTCCTGGAGAGCAGAGACGCTAGCTCAGAGGGGTGCACTGGCTGGGAGGAACTCCTTGGTTACCATGGCAACGTGGCATACCCCTTACTCTAGTGACCTCTCACCTTTTCCTGTGAGGGGGTGGGTGTGGCCTTCTCACACAGCACTTCAGCAACAGCAGTGGGTTTTACTAGCAAATTTCATTGTTTAAGTGTGTGTGTGTGTGTGTGATTTCCCATGATTCCCTTTTGGAGAACAGGAAAGAAAGGGGTGGGGGATTGTGGGTAATTCAAATCAGCCTACACGAGTTTCTGTCTTAGTTTCTTGTCCTTCATATTCAGAGTTCCATTTTCTCTCCCCTACAGACACACACACGAGCGTGTGCGTTCTCACACACACACACACACACACGCACGCGCGCGCGCGCTCATGTGCTCTCTGGGAGTATCAGATGACTCTTTTGCAGATGTGATGTGGAGCAGCTGTTGCATTTCTCCGAGTCATAATCATTTCCTCCCTCCTTTTCTTTCTTTCCTGCCTTCTTTCTCTCCCCACATTACAACAGCAGCTTCGCTCTGTGGGATTCATGGAATGTGTGTGTGTGTGTTCGAGAGGGATGTCAGTGTGGAGCTGATGGTTCAAGGCGACATCGTTCACGTGCTCGTCCTCAGACCTGTTTGACATCCTTCTCACCTCCCTCCCTCGCGCGCAGACCCACGCACGCGCGCGCATGTGTGTAATTAGCTTCTCGGTGACGTCGCAGGAGTGCGTGTGCGATTGGAAAATCGAGGATGATCCGCTTCTAATCATCGGCAGCGCTTTAATACCGGAAGCTTCTGCCTAATCTCGCACACATCCTCCGACGGAGACGCCGCAAGCCGGCTCATTTAACAGCTTAATGCCCCGCGTGTGTGCGCGCACGCGCCCGTCTGCCCGCGCGTGTTTGCGTTCCGTGGCAGCGGCGTGTATTTGCCTTTACTAGCAGATGGAGTCGATCGCCGTTGGATGCGCGTGCTTATTATTTGACTGCACAGGGGAGCCGCGAGACGTCTCCGCTCCTTCTGCACGCGTTTACCGCACGCGCCTCCTTTCTCTCACTCTAATTACAGAGCGCCAGTTTAATTAACGCGCACGATCCTGAGTGTGTGCGCGCGCACGATTCTGCATTAACCTTTAAATCAGGTCACCTTTTTCTTGCAATACCTCGTTGAACAATAAGGCCGAGGGATGATGATGATGATGCGAATATCCAGTGAAGGTGTCAAATAAAGGAAAACAAACAAACTGGTAGCGTTTTAATTTAATAATAGCATTTTAGCATAAATTAAAATTTTTTTTTTTTATCTTTATAATGTTTTGTTTTGGTTTCCTCTGGGTTCTGTGGTTTCTTCCTCCTAGTGTAAGCGACAATGTTTGCGAGAGTGTGTGTGTGTGTGTCTGTGAGTGTGTATGTTTTCCTCGTGCCATCCAATGCACCATTCAGTCCGTCCTCCACCTCGCACCTGGCGTAACTTCCCTGACCCTTGACCCTATTGACCATGACCCATGAAGTGCGATGTTAACAGGTGGACGGGTCAGCTTCATGTCCTCGTCTCGGAGGATCAGCTCACATCTACTACTACACTCCTGCCAGGCATCCGTATCCGTCAGGTATCCATGGAGACCATATTGTGCGCGTGTTGGCGCCGGATGGTGAAAGACTGGAAGGCATTGTGTAAAATCTGAGCAGGTCCCCTGAGCTTTGGCTTTTATACTGTAATGAGGCTCCGGGCAGGAAAAAAGAGCTTTATGTCCGGCTCCCTCATATAACACACCTGTGGAGAAGGGATCCTCTTACTCTGTGTGTGTGTGTGTGTGTGTGTGTGTGTGTGAGAGACAGGAAGAGAAAGGAGACGGATGGGGGGGGAGGGAGCAGGTAGAAAAGAGAGAGAATAGATTGAGTCTTTTTATTTTCCTGATCTGATTCTTCAAGCTCCGAGGATTTTCCTCGCTGCAGCAGCAGCATTTCGCCCACAGCTGTATTTTTCCGCTCGCAGCTGTGACTTGAAAAGTGTCAAAGAACGCTGCTGAGAGGAGATTGATCAGAGGCAACCACGCTTACAAAATCAATCACAATTCTATTAGTCCACATTACTCTCATTTGCCAGCTTTAACATCATCCGACAGCGACAGCATTAACTCGGCTTGTCATAGTAAATCAGCGTACGAGCGGCATTACCTCTAGCGTCTGCGTACGCTAAGAGGAAATAAAACGGAACTAAATGAATCTTTCGTTCATTCAGAGCTCAATAACGATCCGTTCGCACTGATGAGGGCAGGACGCAGAGTGGGACGCATCCCCACGATAACGTGAAAGCGTTCCGCGGAATGTCCAGACGAAACACCTGGACCGCAGACGAGAGTGTCAGGGTTCATTCACACGCCCATACGCTTTCATAACTTCAAAGGTGTATAGACAGGCTCCGTGCGGGGAGTGACTGAGAACAAAAAGTCCAAAGGCGTGGCTCCGTTTCAGTCGAGTAATGGATACCGAGATCAGTCTCTGGCAGGAGTGAGGTGGAACCGTGCCTTGTAACAGGATAAGCAGTGTAGCAAGACGCTCGTTCAACAAGCACAGTATCGATGTCCGGATGCTTCAAGGGGCTGTTCGAGTCAAACCGGGACTCGTGACAAAGTTTCTCGTGTATGAAAGCATAAAAACCAATCACAGTACAGCGATGAGACTCTTGGCCGCAGTAAGTAAAGGAGTTCCTGGGAGGCTAGCGTTACAGATGTGAAGCAGGCAGTCTGAGGAACTGGTATCCAAGCACTTGGGGAAACGCTGGGGTTATAGCATCGTAGCAGGGGACTACTGTATGTAGAGACATAAAGCTAGGTTTTAAATCTCATAACTGTGTTCCTGTTATTCACAATCAAAAGTCCCGGTTTGACTTGAACACCCCGTTGTATATTCTTAGCACTCTTTTAATTTTCAGTTTGCAAGGCTACATTATAACACCAGTTATATAAATACAGAAAGCACTCGTTGCTTCAAAGGTTCGCTATACAGTACACACATTATACACTGATAAAATGGATAAAACTCTAACATGACCCTCACTTATTGACAAAGAGCCAAAGAGGCAGCACGAATGTAAGGAACTCCAAAACCGTCATTTGTAGGAAGATAAACAAAGCCTTTCTGTCAGCTGCTTAACAAAAGCATACCAGAATGAGAGATTAATCTTTTGTTCTAATGCGTGCATACACGCACACGCACACGTGCGCACACACACATACTGAAAGCAGGAACTATTGAAGTCTGAATGTTGGCCGCGGTCAGTTTCGTTACTGGAGTGTATTTAGGGAAAGGCCGCCGCTTTCATGTTTAGACATCAATGCGAAAACGATACGGATGAGATCTACAGCTGCACAGGAGTGTACATGGCAACATTTTGGTCGCGTGTGTCATTTCTTACATAATATGTAGTTGCACATGGCCTTGCCTTAACAGCACCAGTCACGTCGGATCAGGATGCCATTAGGATCTCGAGCTCGTTCCTGTTCGGTTGCTCTTACAAGTCACGTCGTTCAATTTTGGTCAGACAGGTTTTACGCGTCATGACGGCTCACATTCTTAATTTTAAAAAAAAGTGACTCTAACATGGATGTGTGCGCGCGCTCTGGGACAGCATGTCTTTCCTCAAGCCATCTGGGTTCAAACATGTCAGATTTGTGCAACCACTCATCATTCTTTTCAAACAATGGATGAGATTTTTGTAAAAAAAAAAAAAAAATGCTTGGGATTTTGCTCTGTAGGACGGCAAGCAGTCAGACGGCTGTATGTGTTGAGGTCCAAAAGAAGGAACAAAGCCAGACGCCTCGCTTTAGCTGTTTGAGCTCTGATCTGAAATCCACGAGCTGCCGGTGCCGATTGGCGTCAGTATCAGCGAGCGTCCCACGTATGCGCGGAGTCACACACTCTCCGATCTGCCCATTCTCATTCAAGACGCATGAGCACGTATAGGATATACATCTGATCTAGAATCACGTACAAAAGTGACCGAATGATGTGATCAGATACTGTATGCATTCATCCAAACCCTGAAAAAAATCTGTTCTGTCTCACATTAGGGTAAAAAAAATAATAATTCCAGGTGGAGAAGTCAAATACATGAACAGAACCGGACACGGCTTTAAACATGTTCGACAAGGTGAACGCAAATCCAAGTCTACAGCCAGATCAACAGGACCTACTCCTCGCTAGATACGCTTCTATCTGATGTAGCTAGCTAACCAGTGGTAGTGCCTCTTATGCTCGGTCTGATTTCCTCATGTGCAAATATCGAGATCATTTCCTCAGCCCCCTAAGCTACTGCGCTGTGTGGATCATCGCGCCGCACATATTCCCCTGTAAATTGGGTCAGGCAAAGCCTCTGGCTAGATTTAACATTTTAGGAATTTAATTTGGAATTCAAGAAATTGCGATTGCATTTTCTACTTGCATCAGAACGTTCTGTGAATGGTGTGTATTGTGCTGCATCCTTCTCTACCCTCCTTATTAGTCTCTCAGCTCTACATAGCAAGTGATGTACAGTACATGCATTGAGAAGTCCTACCCATGCCGACATAGCAACTGGTTCGGATCGAGCTCAAACTGGAGCTTCATGTTTTTATTCATATTGGTTGATGGACTCATTAGTGTCGCATTTAATTTCTAGTTCTAATGGTTTAACAATCCAGATTTTCCAAAGAGGATTACGCCAACCTTGTGGCTAAAAGGACTAATGGTAGCGCTCACCTTCATCCATTTCAAAACATCACGGACATACTGATATTCGGTAAAGGTACAGGGTTTAGACTGCTGATGACTGGGGTAAAGTCATTTTCTCTGATGAACCCTTTTCCGGGAAAAAAAAAAGCTTGTCTGGAGAAGACAAGGTGAGCGCTACCATCAGTCCTGTGTCATGCCAACAATAAAGCATCCTGAGAGCATTCATGTGTGGAGTCGCTTCTCAGCCAGAGTAGTGGGCTCAGCCGCAAGTTTGCCTAAGAACACAGCCATGAATAAAAAATGGTATGAAAAAACAAGAAAAGTTGCCTTTTCCTGCATGATGGAGCACCTCGCAATGAGGCAGAAGTGATAATTAAGTGGTTCAGGAAACAAAACATCAAAATCTTAGGTCAATGGCTAGGAAACTACTCGGTTTTTAATCCCATTGAGAACCTGTGGTCAATCCCTCAATCCTTGGGGTGTGGGCCAGAAGTTGATTGACGGCATGCCAGGGCGAATTGCAGAGGCCTTGGAAGAAGAAGGGGCGACACTGCAAATATTGACTCTCTGCATAAACCTGAAGTATTTGACACTTAGGAATTGCTTGTAATTATACTTCAGTATAGCAAAGTAACATCTGACAAAAAGATCTAAAAACACTGAAGCGGCCGACTTTGTGAAAATGAATATTTGTGGCATTCTTCAAACTTCTGGCCACGACTGTGACATCGTGCTCTCTCATTCGGTTCGGGCCGCAGGGATTCCTGAAAGCTTATCACATTCATTCGCTGCATGAGGTCCATTTGGGTAACATCTGTCTGTGGTTCAACAAGGTTATTGAGTTCAGAAATTCTGATCGGTGTACAGGACGTAGCAGACGGATTGCCGAGCACAGCAGCGTCCCGCCCATGACGCACGTATCCAGGGTCTGAAGTTAACTTCGGCCAAGTTGGCAGGTAGATGAAACGCATCCACTGGGCCAAGCATATTTTATTTAACAGGCCAAAATAATACGTCGTGTTTTTGCAGCGTCATATAGACATTCCGTCCAGTGCATGTTATTGATTATAATAAGGGATTATGTTCAATGCAAACTGAAAGAGGAAGTCAGGGCAAAATGTGTAGCGAAATAAGTTTCATTGAAACCGTGTGTAAAAATAAATAAATTTGCAGAGTTACACACAGCTGATCAGCTCCTGCAGTCTGCTTTCTTTCGTGCAAACGCCTTGTAAATATCACTTCGGTAGCCCGAGGCTAACGCTAGCTACCGGCAGACAAGTTGCAGCCAGGTGAGTCCATCGTAGAGCAAACAGAAGTGGCATGGTGCTTGGTGTTTGCCGTGCGCTTGCGTCATTGCACGTTTGTGTGTGTGTGTGTGTGTCAGCCATCCCCAGAAGGCTCTGACATACAGACGGCAGAGGAGCAGGAGAAAGAAGCTGCTGCAGCTTATCCAAAAACGAAGACTTATTAAAAAAAATTAATTACGTGACTATTTTGGTACGAACGTTTACCCGCCATGTGGCCGACAGCCCTCTGAGATTTACTCGGCAAATGGAAAATCTACCCGCATTTTGCACTTGGCGGGTGTTCATTTCGGACCCTGCGTGAGTCTCATGTCTCTTGAATAGACAGCAATTGCGCTGCCAGGTGTATGACGGTACAGGATGTGTTAGCAGCGCAACAGATCACAAAGCTCACAGTTCGGATCTTA
The DNA here is from genome assembly GCA_030068045.1 of Platyallabes tihoni. Taxonomy (NCBI): domain Eukaryota; kingdom Metazoa; phylum Chordata; class Actinopteri; order Siluriformes; family Clariidae; genus Platyallabes; species Platyallabes tihoni. The sequence goes on from JAQQZS010000033.1 coordinate 9,433,043, forward strand.
TCACTGATTTTGGGCACAAATTATTTATTATTATTTTTTTTTTGGATCAGTAGAGAAAAAGACGAATATTAAATGTAAAATTGTGCAATGCCTTTAATTACTTGAACAGCATTTAAAACTCGCCTCTTTTATATATAAAATATATATATTAAAAAATTTCATGATTTTCATGGACATGCATTTTGTTTTTCCGTTCCCTTTCGTTCAGCACTTTCTTCCTTTGAACAATAATAAATGAAAAGCGAATCGTTGGAATACTTTTTATCATCTTTGTAATAGAAAATAAAGCTAGTTTTAGTGAAAGTTTACTTTCATATATCGGTCTACAGTGTGATTTCTTACTCGTGCAGCCGTTAATATTTTCCCCGGGTTTTATAAGAGAGGAGGGTTTTCAGCTCTGCATAGGGGGGAATTTGTCTGTATGATCTGGCAACCCCCAGCTGCACAAAGCATGTGGGCGAAACACAGTCTGAGCTAGTGAAAATACAATTAATTAGTGCACGTGAGAGAGAGTTTGAGCGAGTGATAATAAATTCCATTCGTGCACACGCAGAGGTTTTCTGCTCTGAAGTGGGGCACAGATATAACGCCATACAGACACGGTGAGATTCAATTCCGCACCATGGTGCTCTGCAATTAATCAGTTACTGTATCGACTACTACACGTATAACCTGTAATACAGTACGTGTCTTGGTTAATTATAATAAACGCCGGTGTTACTGTACTTTTTATTGATGAAATTTCCCCATGTATATGCAGGAGTTTAGTATTTACACAGAAGGAGTGGGAATCGATACAATATTATCGCTATACCCTGGTGCAGATTCGGTTAATATCCCAATTTTATAAATATCCAGAATCAATACAATATATTATAATTTTTTTTAACAAATCTAAATAATCTCAGCAAATAACTTGCTTCTACCACAAGTGTGTGATGAATTGTTCTGCCACCTGTAGGATGACAGAGGAACTGCAACATATCACCTCAGATACAAACATACAGGGGCAGAGTGGCTTAGCGGATAGCACTGTCGCCTTGCACCTCCAGGGTCCGGGTTCGATTCCCACCTCGGGACCTCATGTGTGCATGGCGTTTGCATGTTCTCCCCGTGCTCAGTGGGTTTCCTTCGGGTTCTCTATCCCAGTCCAAAGACAGGCCGATTAGACGAAGTGGCGTTCCCGAATTGCCCGCAGTGTTTTTTGATGGATTGGCGCCCCATCCAGGGTGTATCCCGCCTGGGCTCGTTTCGGGGGGGGGGGGGGGGGGGGGGGGGGGGGGGGGGGGGGGGGGGG
>JAQQZS010000033.1:9449440-9460793 GCA_030068045.1 Platyallabes tihoni
CCCCCCCCCCCCCCCCCCCCCCCCCCCCCCCCCCCCCCCCCCGGGGGGACTGGACTGGACAGAGAGTAGAAACAAAAAAGGTTTATACAGTACTTCCTATTTACAGCAATGGTTGTCATGGAGACAATGTCTGAGAGGGAGAGAACGGAGACTTAAAATGTGCACACATCATTATACAAAACACACTCTCTCTCTTTCTCTGTGTTTTTCTCACCCTTTCTCTCGCACACACACACACACACACACACACACACACACATACTGAAACTCCAAGGTTATGATTGAATCCACACTGTGCTTTAGTGGATGTCTGTAATCATGGTTTGGTCAGAATGATTTATTTTTTTATTCTTCTTTTTCCTTTTTTTTTATTTCCTGCCATGCGACTGTGGAGCAAGTCTGATGAGTCTCTTGGTGTGACTTTGCTTCTCTCTCTTCCTTTCTCCTGCTTTGTGTCTCTGGCCCACTATAATCCCGTCACCTAGATGATCGGAGGTCGGACTCGGGACAGAGTCTCTCTCCCGGTGAAGTGTCCTGATCAAGCACTTCGCTTCTCACATGATTTCACACACATCAAAGTCTTGATTTTGCCCGGCTGCACTTCGGTTCATTAGATGAAGGAAAGGCAGCAATTAAGGCTCTACTCAACAAATAGCTGTTTAAAAACATCATACAGGCTTTTGATGCGCGGCTCGAGCGCACCGGATAATAGCAGACGAGTGCGCCAAGTCTTTTGTGCGCTTATTAGATTGATCAAAGCGTCATCATAAATGTATCATCCTTCGAGCCACTTTATTACAGTTTTTGTGGGGAGCAGCATATTTATAGCTTTAGCAGGACGGGTTAAACCGTAACGTGTGATTTTATTTGATTTTTTTTTTTTTTTGGTTTTCGATTTCCTCGACTACTAAGGAAGTGCAGCTTCAAATGAGAAGCGTTTGAATCAATCGGACTAAATTGTTGCAAGAACAAGAAGCACAAAACATCCTTCCTGAACGAAACACAGAAGACGTACCGTGATTAAACGCAGAGATTAAATCCCAGGCCCGATCGTCTGCGCGCCTAATTAAGACAAATCGCGTTGCGTTTCTCGCTAACTGCAGTCTGTTAATCACTTGAAAACGGTTGTTTATCATCGTAGCCGCGCGCTAGGACATATCCGGCCTGCTCTAAACAGACTTGTGAACGGCAGATCGTGTCGATGAGGCCACGTTTCCTGATCCTGATTCCGATCACTGCCTAAATCCTCTCGCTTAATTAGCGCCACTCTCAGCGATTCGTTCTGTTTATAGCGCCGCGCGGCTCAAGCGCTCATCATTCATCACGATCAGCAGGTCGTTCAGTGTTTTGCTATATTTCAAAATGTTTTAATTGACCCCTAAATCAAAGAAGGGGGAAAAAAACCAACAACATGGACGGACGAACTCACACGAACGTATGCAGTCAATCAGTCGGCGCCGCTTCCTTACCAGCTGAGGATCCGACTCCAATAATCCCGACGCACATAAAGCCTTGACCTTCCGTCTTACGTGCGCAGGGGAGATGTAATTAATGGCGAAAATAATCATTACCGCTACATTGAGCTCTAATCTCTAATTGTACAAAGCTAATTAATCAACTCCATATTTAATAAACGCGCACGTCCTAATTGGTTGCCATGGCCGCGCGGTTAAATATATCTCTCCTCACACAGTCGGCTTTTTTGTATTCCTTTCTTCTAATCTCTCCTTTTCATTTATCAGTGTTTGGTCTCTTGGTCTGAAGGCGGGCGCTATTCATAGAGAGAGGGGGAGAGATAAAGCGTGATGAAATTAATCGTTGAGAAAGCGTGATTGTGTTCGTGTGTGTGTGTGTGTATATACATGCATATATAAATATATCTATTTTTCGGTGTAAGGTGTCTGCAACATATATGTACACAATTTATTTTTCTTAAACGAAGAAAATGTGATAAATGTCCAAACATCTATTGTAAATAGGAAATTAGACGGATCGCTGCCTGCTCGGTGTTTCTGCCCGCAGATCAGCCCTCGACTGCATGGCACTAAATGTCATCTCCAATTGAATTTTTATTTTCCAATCCATCTGTTCGAGAAAGAAAAATAAAAAATCAATAGGTGGTGTATTCACACACATTAGTGTACTGTAGGCACCTATTTTTAGTGAGCGGTGAAGTCTCACACACCTATAGAGACCTGTTTCAGTGAGTGATACAGCCTCACACACACACCACACAATGCCACTAGTCCACCTGATTCTATGTGCGTGTGTATACAGTATATAATACACACACACACACGTGTGAGTCAGAGTGTTAAACTGTGTCTGACTCGAGGGGAGTCATTTCCTCCAGGGTCTTGGATGCCTGCACACACAGTGTAATTTAAACTGGGCATCTCGTGTGCGCGCACACACACACACACACACACACACACACACACACACACACACACACACACACACACACACACACACAGAGTCCTGTAGATGATCATCGCCGTTGCTGCCCTTGAATCTATAAGTACATCCCTCACTGAGCGCCAGCAAGGCATGCTGGGTGAAGTAGTTTTTTCCGAGCCATCCCGCAGCAGGATCAGGTTCAGATCAGTCTTCATGAAGCTGCTCGACTGTCCTGCCAAAGGGAATCGGTTGCTTCATCCTTGCTTGCGGGCTTTAGCGTGCCCACTGCTAATTAGCGGAGAACACATCGACCTTGCAGTGCTCAGGCTCCTCAGGAAGCGGAGCAGCCAAGGACGGCGCGCTCTGAGAATATTAAGGAGGAGGTGCAACAACCTCCGCGCTAGGTTTCTGCAGTGATTCCGAGCTTCTTATCTCATCAGGTTCATTATTTCCAGAGAACTTCAGCGCTTCTCTTTCAAACCTGCGTGATTAGAATCGAAGCCTTAAATGTCACCTGACCAAACCTGTCTCTCTGTATATAGTATAAATATTATAAATATGAACGTGTGGTGTTGATGAAGAAAAATAAGGTTGAATATGAATTGATGTCACTTTGTGTGTGTGTATGTATGTATGTGTGTGTGTGTGTGTGTGTGTGTATAAATATATACATATACATATGGGAAGCATGAAGGATCCTTTTATTTCCTCAGCTTTGACTGACTTGATTTTAATAGTTTTTAATTTGTTTTAAACCATCTTGTCGGTGCTCAGTGCGACCAGTGCTTGATTGTTGCATTATAAATTTGTGCTCTGATGCTTAGAATAATTCATGGTTCTGCTGTGCCCAAATCATGTCAGCGAACATTTTAAAAATGACACTTAAAAAAATAAATAAATAAAAAAATCACTAAACTGTTACATTTTAGGATTTGTTCATTCCTTTTTTTTTTTTTTTTTTAAGTTTAGGGTTGCCAGTCTTTGTAATGTGTTTTTTATTTCCTTGTTCTTTTTTTTATTATTTGGTTTGTAATTAAAGTATTAAAAAAAAAAAACTACGATTGAAATGTGAAGTTCTTGCTGTCAAGTGTCTTGTGCACTTCCCTTCTCTTGGCTCCTTGAATCATAAAACTGCAAGTGTGTGTTTTGGCACTAACTGAGCATCACCTGTCACGGGCAACCCAAATACAAGCTTCTCAGAATCTGAAGCCTCTAATGGGTTTATGTGAAACAAGCCCATTCAAATACCAAGTACATGCCTGGCAAAAAAAAATGGTATGTTTGTTATGAGGGGAATCTAACTGGGACTGTTGGTTGTACAGAATACCAGAACAGTTATGAGGGTAAAAACGAGCTTTATTTCTCTATATAATCCCCTGCTACACTAATGTACTTAATTCAGGGTTTCACTAGTGCTTGAATGCTATCAAGGTAGAAAGTTTTCTCAGCACGCTGGGGCCATGATCGGACTTGGAAACGCTGGCCTCCTAGGAACTCCTTTAATGGCCCAAACTTCAAGATTCAAAGATTCAAATAACTTTATTAATCCCAGAGGGAAATTGCTTAAATTTGGAAATCTCTTGGCGCGAGGTCAGGACTGTACAGGCGATGTGGAAATAACTCCCAGCCGAGTTCCTGTAACGTGCAAGTGGTGCTCATAAATGATTGTGTGTACAGTTCATAAGTTGGCGACAAGTTATCTGTTGATTTTCACAGATCAGGTGTTCCACTTGCTGAATGTTCACAGGAACGACTGCAGTGGGACAGACGTACTGCCTTTAAGACCTTTTTCAAATATTTCACAGTGGCTAAGAGTCTCGGTTTGACTTGAACATGTTTCTTTCTTTATTTCGTCCTTGAGCTAGGAGCCTGATGATTTAAACAGCCAGAGGGAAGGTTTTAATTACTGGCTTAGCACCGTTCAAACAGCTGTCACACACTTATCACACATTACGTATTATTATAGAACTTCAAAAGATTCGCATATACAGCATGGTCGATGTTGCTGTAAATTATTACATAGAAAAATAAAACATTAGTGGTGTCCATGTTAAAGCCAGGATCTCTTCCATACGTGCCCCAAGGTCACTGTATCGTTCTTTGAGTGTCTGATGATTTAGATGTATAGTCCTGTGTAAATTCATTAGCTAATTGACTAAACTCGGAATAAAAGCTAATATAATGTAATAAATTAGGCCTCGCTAGTTAAGTGGCTGCAGACAGAAACAAACGAGAATAGAAAACCCTGAACAGTCATTCAAGCGTCTGAGAGGTCACGTCATCTTTGCTCCCTCGAGTCTTCGGCCGGCGTTTGGCTGTGAGCGGTGGTGGTATCTCACACACGTCATTCGAATCAGCTTTAGTTTCTCCTGACGCGTAACCCTGACTTGATGTTTTGCTAGCTGAGAGTTCTGTGACTGTTTTATTCCAAGCTCGCCTGATCAGTGAATCATTAATTATTTAAATATTATTATGTGCTATATTTACAGCATTGAGAAGAGTGAATAGCAAAAAGTTTTTTTTCTTTCTCTCTTTCTAAAGCGCTCACAGTCTGTAATCCTTCCACAGTGAATAAAAAAACAACAAAAAAAACACCACCTTTTTGATAAATTTGCAGGGTTTTGTGATGTGAAAAATGAAACCGTGATAGAGAAACCATGATGTCGAGTCTTTTTTTTTTTCTCTTTTAATTTGATGCATTCAAGTGAAAAACAAAAGAGGGAGGGGAAAAAAAGGAAAAACAGTAAAAGACAGTAATTATCATACATCTGTCGTCGATTAAATGATTCTTCTTAACAGATAAAGATGTACTTCTGCTTCAAGATTTTCTTGACATCAGCTTGGATTCATTATATAAATGCTGAAGCCGAGGTCTGCACAGAGCTATAAAAGCCTGTACAGGATGTACAGGATTTCATCATCAGGAGAGCATTACCAAAAAAAAAAAAAGTTTCTATAACCTCACCGGGTGGAGAAAACAGGGCACCGCAGTGACATTAGCAAGAACAGGACGTCCTTTGAAAATGGATGGAATGGATCAAATCTTATCGGAGAGGCTGCTAAGAGAGCTGCAGCAATATTTAAACAAGAGAAAAGATGGCAAGTACTGCTCATTCTCCGCATGTGACAACACGCCCTCTTATCTTGCACACGTCTATGGTTAGGGTTGGGCGGCTAAACAGGAGCTTTATCTTGCAGCAAGAAAACAAAACAACCAAGCTCACAAAACTATGCTATTGTGTGCGTGTGATGCACCGTTCAGCCATAACATTAACACAGTGGTGAACTGAATAACATTGATAACCCCAGCCAGCTGGTGACAGCACTCAAGGCACTCTTATGCCTGTGAGGAACAAAGGCCAGCCCACAGAAAGGCCAGTGTAGCGCAAATAAATGGAAAAAGTCAATGCTGACTGTAGAAAGAGAAAGGTATCACAGCTTGCTGTGCATGGGAAAAAGTTCAACATTGTTGTTCCTGCCTCCAAATTCCCCAGATCTCGATCCAACTGAGGATCCATGTTATACACTATATGGACAAAAAGATTTGGCCAAACCTGCAATGACATTGTATCCAAATATACATATACTTCAATATCATCCCATTTTTGCAGCTATAAACAGCTTCCACTCTTCTTGAAAAGCTGTCCATACGATTTTGGAGTGTTTCTGTGGGAATTCGTACCCATTCATTCTGTAGAGCATTTATGAGGTCAGGCTCTGATGTTGGACGAGAAGGCCTGGCTCACCATCTCTGTTCAAGTTCATCCCAAAGGTGCTCGATGGAGTTGACGTCAGGGCTCTGTGTTAGGGCCAGTCAAGATCTTCCACACCGAATTCATCAAACCATGTCTTTATGTTAGAATAGAAAAGGTCTTCCCCAAAATTGTTACCACAAAGTTGGAAGCATAGCATTGTCCAAGATGTGCTGAAGCATTAATATTGCCCTTCACTGGGGACAAGGGGCCTGATTGAAACACCTGAATTCAATAATAAACAGGTTTGGCCAAATACTTTTGTCCATATTGTGTTTGCTGGACAAACAAGCCCGATCTATTGATTCTTCAGTACGCAACCCAGAGTTGTCCCAAAGGACAATGCTAATATCCTAGTGCCAGACACTAGAGCACACCCCCAGAGGTCTTGTGGAGTCAGAGGTGGCACAAGGCGAAACTATATAATACTTTGCATAATGTTTTGATTTTTACTGATATGGCTGAATGGTGCATGTTAGTCACAAAAACAGGATACTTTTCCATGGGTTTAGTGGTCAGCACTGCTGCTTTGCACATCCAGGGTTTGAATTTCACTTCTGACCTGATAGAGTTTAATGATACTGTAGATATCCCAGTGCTTAATGGGTTTCCTCCAGGTACTCTTGCCAAGCCCTTTTCTGTGTGAAAAGGGCTCAGCATCAAATCAAGCAGCGCATGCGTGCTACATGATACTCGGTACTCGTAAACCAAGACTTGCTCGTTTTTCAAGTAAAAATTTATTAAAAATCGTTGCTCGTCTAGCGGAACATTCGCAAACCGCGTTACTCGCAATCCCAGGTTTCACTATATATACACAGTATATTCACTGTATCCTTTAAATATCTTTTGATTAATTTATTGACTTAAGCTCTTCAGATTAGACATCACTATGAGAACAATGAGAACAATGAGCTATATTCTCATTTCCGGTTGAACATCATGCTAATAATCATTATTATTAGTTATTTAATGGATTAGAAAGCAGCTTCAACTCCTGTAATTGTGTGTCTTTTGCTCAAATTAGGGAGAAGCAATCTGATTCCAAATTTCAAATCTGAAAGCCGGGACGGAAGCGGTGTGATGATATTCTGTCAGCCAGAGGCTTTCAATTCAGATTACTTGTTTTTTTTAATAATATATTTTTCTTTCTCTTTCCTCGGTCGTATGATACGAATGAATTAGCAGGTGACCCTGTTACAACGGTTAATACACCGACAGACTTTTCTTCCAGAAGTAGCTCTGCCCTACATTCTGTCTCTAGCCACCCCCCTCCCCCCCTTTACTTTCTCACTCTCTTTTTTCCCCTCTATCTCGCTCTCACACCCTTGTGCTCTCTTTTTGGAGTTGATGGGGTCAGAATCTTGGCGCGCTTGGCACACTTGTACATGTCACTGTTTGGAGTTGGATGTTTTTTTTTTCTTTTTTTCTTCTGTGGTCATTTAGCCATCTGCCTGCTCTAATTGCTTTGGATTGCAACCTGGCGTGAGGACCAGATGCATGCCCCTCTCTTTCTCTCCCTCTCTCTCAGTCTCTCTCTTGCTGCTGAATGTATTATTAATGCGTGTATTAGTCTCTCAGTTCCTGGAGGACAGCAGTGCACCAGTGGATAAAGCAGGGCTTGGTGTAGTTGAGCATTTACAGAGCTGTGTGTTTACAGAGTTGTTCGAGTGGGAGGACAAACAGAATGAGCAAAGGACAGAGTAATGATTTGTGGATGACTAAAACACCAGCACAGAACACATACACACACATGCCCACCAGCACACGGTTTTCCTCAGGCCATTTGTCTGCCAGAATGCACACATTTATTTTGTCCCCTGTGGCCTCCAGGACAAAATGCACTGTTTCTGAAGAAGATGGTCAGTAATAGGAAAAGCCTAACCATCACCGGAAAGAGCATTTGGTGACGGTGTGCTCTGTGACTCATTCCGAGGACAGGGGTGTGTGTTTATAGATCACTCACTAGGCAAAATGCACAGACAGTCCTGTCTAGTTCATACGCCCATTCTTTTCCCCCTTGCATGCTCTCCAAAAAAAAAAAGAATAATAATAATAAAAAGAGAGAGAGAACCATGCAGAGCAGAGTTGATAAATGCGGGCGCGCCCATGCGTTTCGGCCCTCCAGCCATGCCGTGCACTCCCCTCGTCCTCTGTGCTAACAGTGGGGTGGACACGCTCGCACAGCAGGGGACTGGTTTATCCCAGACTGTTGGCTTGAGAGATTAGTCTGGTTCTTCGGCCGTCTCCCGTAGCGACGCCTGGGTTAAGGCATTATCTACAGATAAGAGAGGAATAGCCGACCCGTCCCAGTGGGAATTTTTTACTGAGCGCAGAAGCATCAAGTAATGACGGATGATCAGTTGAGGGATCTAATGATCTTTGACCCTTTGACATTTAAGTACATGAGAGGCTTATTAAGGCCGGGTCTGACTGAAAAGCAGGTAGAGATGAAGATATACATTTCAACTGGCAGGTTGCCATAGCAACAGTGACATAGGATTGGAACATGTAGGGTTTGTTAGAGGTTTGACAAATCAGAAAAGGAAAGATTTAACACATCTAAATAAAAAATAATTGTATTTGTATTGACGTTTTCTGTTAGGAGACGGCGCTTTAGGATGGGACCTCATCACACCACCCTGCTGTGGATCACTTTCCTATTTACTTATAATCTCACACCCTGTTATTCCTTAATTTGTTGAAAGATGTTTAGAAACAAATCAAATTTATAATTTTACTTTTAGAATTCTTTTTCCAACTGGATCTTTCTAGGAATTATTGGAATACTCAGATGAACTCTACGGAGTTCATTTGAAATAATCATTACCTGACGACTATGAACACTGTGTTGAGCATCCGTGTGTTACTATTTAAAGTGGTAGCTCAGTGGTTAAGGTGCTGGGGTATCGATCAGCTGGTCAGGGCTTTAAGCCCCAGTGCTGACAAGCTGCCACTGTTTTACCCTTGAGCAATACTGACCTTAGGCTTAGTCCAGATATACATGGGTATTTTTTTCGTTCTCAAAAAAAAACATCATCCACATGAAAAAAAGCAGCCACACAATCTAAGCAAGTCAAACCAACAGTTGTGGTGATATAAACCTAACCACAAAGCTATGTCGTCCAATCAGGAGCCTGAAAAAACTCTCACTTGAAATAGTATTAAAGTCCTTAAAGGAGTTTAACAAAAAGGTCCAATTTCAATGACCGTAAAATAGACAAAAACCCCAAACACAAAGAAAACCCCCATATTTAAAAATATCCCTGTACATATGGACAAAGCCCAAAGGAGCTGTATCATCACCATATCTTTCTTACTTTCTTTCTTCTTCATTCAGAAATATACAACATTCTAATGTTTAAAGAAAGAAAGCAGGCAGGAGCCAAATGGCTATTTAGATCAATTTCAATTTCTTGCTAGTATTACTGAGCTGCCTACGCACTTCTCCCACTTCTTTTTTTTTTCTTTTTTTTTTTTTATACCTGGTAAATTAAATGACATCCGTTCTTTTTAGTGGAGATAATGAGGAACTGTGTTGTAGTTTGGAACACTGGGGGAGACCCTTTTGTTTCCTCTTTTCATTTTCCCGTGCTTTTATCCGACTGTGTGCTGCCACTGAGAAAAAAGTAACCAGGACGTCTGATGCAATGTGGGAAATCGCCCAGCGCTGGTACGTGATTGGCCTTCTGCCACAGCGGCATGCAGAGCAAAGAATCAGGGAGAGGGCTAACACAGACGAGGATGTGTACCAATGTTGCTGACCTCTCTCTCCCTCTCTCTCTCTCTGCCTATTTCCCTCTCTCGGTTTCTCTCCAAAAATCTTAATCTCTCACCCGCTCTGTTTATTGTCTCTGTGTCTCTGTTTCTCCTCTCTCTCTCTCTCTCTCTCTCTCTGCCCCTCGCCTCTGCAGCTGCATTAGTAAAAGATCCTCAAGTTTTGGCATTGACTGAGCCCAGTTCCCGCTCCATGTGTGAGCCCACCTGCGAAAACAGAGCATGAGATGAAAGAGAGCAGATGACTGCGTCCTCTCAGGGAAATAAATACACATGCATGCGCACAGACACACACCCATTCACTCCGACCCTTATGTACGCTAATACTGCCTGCGCACTTACTGAAACACCATAGTGGTACTCTCATTGAATTAATATTGAGCTGATTAATACTCACAGTTCTGTATCTGCTGCCCGGGCCAAAAAAAAAAAGGGAACAGTTTCAGAAGTGTCATATCGTTGAATTGCATCAGGTAAAGATAACAACTAAGGAGATTTGAAATGGCTGGAGCTGGGTTAAGAACACTTCACCACCAGTATTCATGATGGAAGGATCAGACTGAACCGTCAACTATCATGAGTTAATATGACTTAAACAGTTAGTGAGGTTGCACGGTAAAAAAAAAATCAACAGTAAATATTCAAATTAAATTGATGCCTCGATCCTGGAGGTGAAAAAAACATTTTCCCGTTTATTCTGAAGACGTTTTTCGCACATGAAATTAAGAATCCATAATCATTTTTAATTAATTCTAATTTCTTAGTACTTGGGAATCACTTGAGCTGCATTTAAGATCTGATTTTAAAACCTAGAGCAGAACCAAAAGGGAAAATGAAAGCGTTCGTATTTGACTACACCATTTCGAACCCTTTAAACTCTCAAAACTCTGAGTTGGTGAATCTGGATCTTCTCTCCTCAGTCTCATAGCTATATATATATACTAGGGCCGGGACTTGATTAAAAAAAATCTAATTAATTAGAGGCTTTGTAATTAATTAATCGAAATTAATCGCATTTTAATCGCATATAAATATTTGTAATAATATTTACAGAGGGAGAGATATTGATACTAATGTCCACGCTAGCTGCTATATGTTTAGCATTGAGGTGATACTTGAGGCTCGATGTGCTGCGGTGATATGCGCATAGCTTGCACACAACCATGCTCTTATCGATGCTTCCATCCATTGGTTTTTTATAACAAAATTTCCCATCAACAGGGCCAACCAAAGCGGTCTCATCAGCTTCTTTGTCCATGTTCACTGTGGTTTGTTTTTGTATGAACGCTACAGTTGTTGGTGCTCCAGTATAATCGGTCTGCCGAAACTCATCCAGTGAGAAACGTTCCACGGTGCAAAAATAAGTGCGATTAAAATGCGTTAAAAAAATTTAATGCGTTATTTTTGTGTAATTAATTAATCTAAAT
>JAQQZS010000033.1:9480032-9491649 GCA_030068045.1 Platyallabes tihoni
TGCCAAGTTTTCTCTTATCCCAAAATCTTTGCTACTTGAAGGGTTTTATTTATTTATTTATTTATTTATTGTATTTGTATTCATTGTTTTGTTTTGTTCTTATTTTACCTCAAACCACTTACGCTACTTTATTTTTCACTCTATATTATTGACAAAAAAAAAAAAGAAAAAAAGATTCCCTTTCCAAAAAATTAACCTTGTGTAAAACAAAGGGACGTTAAAGGTCTCTCTCTCTCTGTCTCTCTCTCTCTCTCTCTTTTTCTCTCTCTCTCCGTCTTCCTCCCTCTCCCTCTCTCTCTCTCTCTCTCTCACTCTCTCTCTCTCTCTCTCTCTCTCGCTCTCTCTCTCTCCCCCTCTCCCTCCCTCTCTCTCTCTCTTTCTCTCCCTCTCTCTCCCTCTCTCTCTCTCTCTCTCTCAATTCCGTTCTCAGGTGTTTAGAAGAGCTTTATTTACAAAAATATTACATTGTTGTCAAAGCAATAATAAAACATTAATTAGATAATAAATAACATTGATCTGAATTTATAAACATATCAAAACATTATAAACATATACTATGATATTCTTTCATATCTAATATTATACAAAAATTATACTAAAATATTATATATTTTTTCTAATTTTACTATAATTTATTATATTATAGTATCATTTTATATATAATTTTTATAATAGTTTATATAAAATTATTTATAGTATGTAATATAGATTAATTTTATATTATTATAATCTTTCTAATTATACTATAATCTTTTTTTTCTCTTTCTCAATATTTCCTTCTCTCTCTCACACACACACACACACACACACACACACTGAAAAGTCATTACACACAGTCTAAGCATTACAGCAGTGGTGTCAGCAATTAAACGGCTCTTTATTAGCCAGCTCAAACTTCTGCATCCCCGTCTCCATGCTCTAGTTCCTTTATTTGATTGTGAGTCATGTGTGTCTGTGTGTAGTGACTTAAAAGCCGAAGCAGGCTCAATATTTTTTAAGCAGTCTGTAAACATGGCTGTGAATCTGGAAGGAGGTGAGAAGAAGACCCGAAGCAGCGTGAAGACGGAATATGATCCTGTTTTTATTAACAAAACAAAATGAACACAAAGACCAAATCTAGTGTTCAGCTCACCTGCTTGGGCGAGTCCGTCCCCATGATCGAGTCTAATTCCTGTTCTCGACTGCCAGGAACAGAAGCTGAAGTGATCTCCTGCTGAAGTACTTTCCTGCTGTTGTAGCTCCGCCACCTTAATGTTTGATGTGCCATTCATTTTGAGACGCTCTTCCGTCCACTATGGATGCTGAGCGTGGTAATTTGAGTGGCCGTGAGCTTCCTGTCAGCTCGAACCAGCCTGGTTATTCGTCTCTGAGCTCTCTCATCAGTCAAGATGTTTCTCCTCATTGAACTGTCGCTCACTCTTTACACCATTCTGTATGATTTCCAGAGACAGTTGTGTGTCAAGATCTCAGGATATGGACTCTCAAACCCACCCCAAGTGGCACCACCAACCAGATCACGGTCAAACATCACATTTTTGTCCTCATTTTGATGTTTGATTTAAACATTAACTGGAGCTCTTGATCTCTTCATCAGCAATAAGATTAAAACGATTAGCGTTAAAACCACCTACTGTAAGTTTTGGGATCCTTTGGGTGCTGTGGGTTGTGGGGTCGAGCCTCCATGGATTGGACACGTTTGTCCAACGCATCCCATAAATGCCCGACCGGATTGGGATCTGGCGAGGCTCTTTGCCTGCTGCGCCCGATATGCAGTGGGCTGTGATGCACCGGGTGTCCTGGTGCCTTTCTATCATGGGCATCATTGACTTTTATCAGTTTTATAAGCTGCATTGGCTTTTCTGTGGGATCAGACCAGACCGAGTGGCCTTTGGTCTGCGTGAGCATAGTTGAGCTTTAGTTTCCCATGATTGCTGTCACCAGTTTACTGGTACATACTGGACCAGTTTAATTCATTTACCTAGCTTTGGTGTTAGTGTTACGGCTGATCTGTGTATATTTCTATATCTTGTATACATGTGCACTTTACAGTTACATATAGACAATAAGTTGACTCACTGAAGTGCATGCATCTGGATGTTTGAAGATGCTCTTTAGATGATGGAGAGCATTCAGTAGGAATGCATAATTTTTTTTTTATTTCATTCTGACATTTTCTTTGCTAACGCGCTCACACATTCCCATTTCCCATATTTCAGCTTTATCTGCCGTGACCTTCACTTTCCGTACATGACTTGCATTCCTTTATTTTCTCTCGCGCACAGACTGTTTGCTTGTTTGTGTTTGTGTTGTGCTGTTTGCTTTGACTGGGAGTGTGTGGCAGGACGGGTCCTCCTCAACATGAAAGAGGCACAGGGATAGAGATAGAGACAGAGAGACAGAGAGAGAGGAATGCTAGGGGGGCTTCTGGGAGATTGACAGGCCAAGGCACGATACGCGGTAGACAGATGTCTGATTGACAACGCTGCGACGTGACAGCCGGGTGTGTGTGTGTGTGTGAGAAAGCTCAGGGGCAGTTATGTGAAAGGGAAAAAAAGGGGTAAATTCAGTCAGCTGTTACATTTATTACATGCTATATTGTTTAGGGGCTTTTCTACCAGAACATCCGGCGGATTTCCGATCAGCTCTTTTTGTTTCTTTTCTCTTCCACCACTTCAACGCTGTGTCACACTGTTTGTCTTTGTAAGCAGGTATTTCTGGATGGCCGCGTACCTGTCGTAGCTCTCGCTCTCTCCATCTCTTTGTCTCGTGTAGCACTGAGGCGACACACGTCTGGAGCAACACGGCTGACGCAATGACGAGCTCACACAGTAAAATCACTCGAAGGAGTGTGCCAGGGAGAGAGGAGGCTGTCAGTGCACGGGCTGCACGCTGTAGGATCTGCAGTGTTCTGTCCCGTACATGACCTTCAGCATTAAGGCCTCATCAAATCCCGAGCTGTGAAAATCGTTCAGTTTTCACAAAACCATCTGCAATCAGGAAGCATTTATGCAGGAGGACAAAAAAATAAAATTTAAAAAAGCTTCAGATCACTGGACAGGTCACTGTAGTCCTGCAAAAGTGGGTCTATCGTTATAACACCACCTTGTGGGTTAGAAAGCGATCACACTTCAGTTCCTGGATGCCTACGAGTATGTTACGTGACGTGGCATAAAATGAGCATGAGTGGTTTTAAGGGTTAAATAAGTGGCCTTAATTCAGATTCAAATGATTTTTACTCTGAGGCCCTCCATCCCCTTCGTCCCTCAAACCTACCATTGCACTCAAAGCTCCGCCCTCGAAATGGTTTTAACATCATCAATTACTGTCATGACATCATCTTCAAGTGCACCCTGACATTCAAGTTACAGCTCTATAAAAAAGAAAAATATGCCTCATAATTATTTAAACGGATGTTTATTAGTGTACTCGCTGACCTTTTTTGTACTTTTTTTTTTTGGTAATTAAAAAAAATCATTATGTGAAGCCAGCCATTCAAAGAATTCCGAGCTTTTTTTAAACAGATTTAATTTACACTCCAAACCAGGAGCAAGATCGCTGATCCTGTGTCTGACTTCATCACTTTTCACAAGCACTGAAAAGGTGATGCCAGGGTTTATTCTGGGGTTTACGGAGTCCCAGAGGTTGCATTTTTTTTTTTTGTTGTTAGTTTGCTTATTTTACTAAATCATGCTTTGGTTATATCGTGCCCATGTGATACAATTAATTCTCACATTTCGGTTAATTAGTGTACATGAGATTTACACAGGTTTTAAGTTCTGATTATTTCGCAGGCGTGGGAGAAAATTCTTGAATTGGTTATTTTTGTACACATCATTTAATTATACAAGTAAATAATTTGACTTTAGGATGATTTAAACAAGTAAACAAGGTAGAAGGTAGATGTCATTCGTCTTCATTCATCCTCTATACCGTTTTATCCTGTATACGGGGTTGTGTGGGGCTTGAGGCCTATTCCAGGAGACAAGGCGGGGTACACCCTGGACAGGGTGACAATCCGTCACAGAGCACACACACCTACATACACACTACGGGCAATTTTGGGTCTTGGTCTTTGGAGCAACCCGGAGGAAACCCACTAAACACGGGGAGAAGATGCAAACTCCATGCACACAGACCTGAGGATCGAATCGAACCCGGACCCTGGCGGTGCAAGGCCACAGTTCTAACCTGTGAGCCACCATTGCCGACTTTTTCATTTGTCACTGAGATCTTTTAAAGCACAGAGTGACTTCTTCAAAGTAGAATGATCTGGCTTCACTGGGCGCATGCTGATTTCAGACTGAGATGTGGGTGGATTTAAGGGGATAGACATGGCTTTTAAATTCTCTCAGCTGCACTTGTGCTTAAGCCTTGGCCTAAACTGGTAGTTAATTTTTTTTTATGATGATGTTCTACCTGATAATGTTTCCAAGTTATTGTACTAGTAAGATTCTTAATTGACGTCTTTAAGTTGGTAGTTTGCAGTATCGTATTTATACCAATTTCAACTTGCACTACACGTACTCGATCAGGATGTGTTCAACCATCTGGTAGCTAAAACACAACCTGACAGTCACTAAGCATTTCTCAACGAGTGCATTTGGGGTAAGAGGGGATGTTTACTACACCATCCCTTTAAACCCACAGCTTTATTCGAAGACTTTGGCCATCGGCTGGGCGAAACAAAACAAATTTGGGGTTAAAATGAAAATCATTTAAGCCTTTTACTGATTTCAAAGGAAGACGCCTGAGATATTAAGCCCAGAGGATCTGTCAGCAGGTCTAGACTTAGAGTTCTCACTGTTGAAGCTTCACACATATCCTATTAACTTTGATGTCGATACTGAATTATTCATACTGCGATTAACACTTCACTGTTGACTGTAGAGTGTTCATGAGAAGGATGCAGGAACGATTTTATTTTATGTACTCACTCACATTCTCTCTCTCTCTGTGTCTCATTTAGACCAACCGTTGCGGCTGTCACAGAGTGGGGCTGCTACAGGCAGCATCATCGGAGCCATCATTGGAGTCATCCTCTTCATCGCCCTCATCGCTACCATTGTCCTCCTGATCCGCAAACGACGCATGAACAGAGAGTCAGTCCGAAACCTCTCTTTCTCTCTCTCTCTCTCCTTTATCTTGCATTCTGTTTATTTTTTCATACATGCTTGTTAGTTAATGTTAAGCACAATGCCAGATTCCGGTCCTGAAGGATGCTGGCATTGCATAGGTTACAGTTTTGCCTCATTTAACACTCCTGATACATTCGTCTTCGATATTATCAAATGTGGTGTGTGTGTGTGGTGTGTGTGTGTGTGTAAGGTATGAGGAAACACACCAGAATCTGGTTTAAATCATCCTCACAGTGGTGTAGCTGTTCAGGTTTCATTTGCCACACAAAGATCTGGCGTATAATTTTTTGTTATAGATCTGCCCTTATACACATATATACACTCACACACAAGAAATCTTTCTTAATTAGTGTGTGTGTGTTTTTTACAGTGGTCCTCCCACTTACAAGCCTCCTCCTCCTAAGAAGAACACTCCCATCTACACAGTAAGTCAGATACAGGCTAATAATAATAATAATAATAATTATTATTATTATTATAATTATTATTCAAGTATTCCGCTTCTGTGTATCTAAAACCAGCTCTTTGATGTTATCTAAACAGTATCTGTAATGACTATGTGGTGTTGCTGGATTTTAAACATAAGACATAAGCAAACTCATATTTTTTAATATGTATATTAATATACTGTCTGTTTTATGAAAACAACTCACTAAGGAGCTCTGGACTACATTTAGTTAAAAGTTTTCTTTATTTAAAAAAAATCTAATGAGGAGCAGCTCATTGTGCAGTTTATTGTACAGTAGTCATGTGAGAGAGGTTTCTTGTACACACTGTTTTGGCGCCTCCCTGTGGATTTCTGTGATGAGTGCAGGAGTTCTGATGGCTGTGTTTGAGAAAATTTGGTCATCTTTAGCACGACATTAATATGAGAATGTGTGTGATGTAGCCTGTGCAACAGGAGAACAGCAACGGCCCCCCTGATGCTACACCAACATACTACGAGACACAAAGGACAGAACCAGTGACGGTGAGGAGACCTTTTTTATTTTTTATTTTTTTACACACACTTGCATACACATGCAACTCAATTCATGTAGTTTTAATTTTAAAGTCCTCTGTACATTTGAAAGTCAATTAGAGGCCGAAAGGAACTGATGGAACAAGTGGAATCAGTTTTGAATTCTTGCTTTTTTTGAATGAAGACCTGGATTAGATTTCTGACCCCTGGGTCCTGTTTCGGAGCGACCATTGGTGTAAAAATGTTGGTGTTCGATAGTTAACAGCCACTGTTGCATTATTTGGTTGTCTTATCTCCAAAGAGGTGTTAATTGCCAGCAGTTGGAACAAAAACTAGAAGAGAACTACTGGGACAGGATTTGCACTGCCCCATTCTTACACTGGGAACGTTTTGATTATGAGCATACTGTAGGAAGGACAACAAACTGGACAGTTAATTGCAGCTACAGTTGCAGCCTATAAGTCTGTATTTTAGTGCTGGTTCCAGGTTCTCTAGATTTATTCCCAAAAAATAAATAAATCCTTTGTAGTTCCCCATCACATAAGGATTTACATTTATGATGCAACAATTATCCAAGGTGATGTCATTATACATCTGAGCAGTTAAGGGGTTAAAAAAGGGGCAAATTGGTGGTTATGGGATTTGAACCTGGGATCTTCCAAAGCTGATTTTATTGGTTACATATATATACATATATATATATATATATATATATATATATGTGTGTGTGTGTGTGTATGTTACATATGCAGGATCAGTGATTTACTGTAGTGTCCCTGGAGCGGACAGGGTTTAGGGTCTTGCTCAAGGGCCCACCAGTGGCATCATGGTGGAGCTGGGGCTTGGAACACCCAAACTTCTGATCAGTAACTCAGATCCCAAGTCGTGTGTAAAAGCATCTTCATTTTTTCTTATTATTTTCCAGACACCATGTCATCAATTCCGTCATCCTCCCCCACCAGATCATCTACAGTAGTCATGAGCTGTTCCTGTGTTAATATTATGAATATGCTGATGATTCTCATCACTGTTTTTAATCTCTCACAGGATTTGGATGATGGAGATGACGATCCCCCGAAGAAGTTCGACTATAACACCAGCTCTGTCATGGACGAGAGTGAGATGCTTCCCCCGTATTATGAACTCAGACAGATGGATGTGGATGACCAGCACGAAAACCCTTCGTCTTTATCCAGGGAGGACAGTTTTATGTCCGCACCCATGCTCGTGTAGGAAAGGTTGCGCGGTGTCTTAACCACTGGAGAGAGAAAGAGAGGGAGGCAGTCAACTCTTGTAGTTATAGATGTTAAGTTGTCTTATACTGTGGAATGATTGTTTGAATCGTACAGAAATTATTTTAAACGTTTATGGGTAAGGAGAAGATTAGATGAAGACAAAGTCTGCTGTACCACTACTGTATCTTCAGTCTGGAATAATGTGTGTGTGTGGGTGTGTGAGAGAGATTAGCATTACTGGCAAGCATTAAAGCAACCTTTTTTTTTTGTCTTCCCAAAAATATGCAGAAATCCAAATAAGGCAAATAATACAATCCCTGTTAAATCCCAAATCCCCCCCAGGTTGCCTGACATCCACCAATTCTTTACTCTCACATTACCACTTCCTTCCACTCTTACATTCCATACGCCACATGAATGTTGTCTTGGAGAATTAGTTCCTATTTCACAAATAGGTTTGAGGATAAGCAAGGAAACCAAAACCTGTCAGAATCATCAAGAAGCTTTATTACAAAAAGGCAATCCTACACAATAAAGGAGGTCCATAGAGACAACCACAATCCCAAGGGCAGGACATATCTGCTTCATCTTATTTAGTTTAGTCTTACTCTTACTCTCTTTATCATGGTTAGATGTCTTATAGGTTATCTTAAGCCTGCACCAGATCAGGCTGCCCTAGGATATGTCTGAAGTTCCCTCCTTATCCATATTTGGTGCACACACAGCTCGTGCATGTGTACTCTCCATTCTAACGGTTAATCTATCAAGGCTTTTTACTCTTCCTCATCTTCTGCATAGCCTGGTACAAACTAAAGTGATTAGAAAACACACTGGCGCCTGGCTGGGTGATGGAATGTGTTTGTTTCCCCGTCACGCATGAGAGCGATGTGCGCGCTCATATTTAAGTCTTAGCAATTCAGGCCTTTAGATAACAATGGCCTTGTTTTTTTTTTCAAGTCAAACATTATGAATTGAATTATACAGTACCAGTCAAAGGTTTGGACACACCTTCGAATTCAGTGTTTTTTTGTTTTTAGCGATTTATTTTCTATGTTCTAGAACTGGAGATTTCCGAATTGTTATTTTAAGACATGAAGGTCAACTGATCTGGAATAGTTTTTACAAGAACAGTATTGCATTCCAGTGTGCATTTGCAAAACCCATCAAGCACCATGGCTAAAACTGGCTCTCATGAAAGCAAGACCAAACGTAGCACCGCTGCAGAGGACAAGTTCATTTATGAAGGCTTTACAGAGCATAAGTAGCAGACACATCTCAACATCAACAGTTCAAAGGAGATTATTGCATATTTTGGACGCCGTCTGCATTGTTTTACAGCGTGGACAGAAATCAAAATCAGTAGAGACCATGGAGTTAAAAGGCGTGTCCAAACCTTTGACTGGTCTTTTTATTACACGTTGTGACTACAATCATTTCTCGAATTGCTCATAGTCAGAATGCTAATAAAAATATGATTTGTAACATCATGATCCGTAATTAAGAGGATTAGATAATCCTGTTTAAAATCTCATTTCCACTAATCCCCCCAGAGCCGAGCAGAAAAAAAGACCCTTTATAATTCCAGTTTTCAACCAGAGTGTCAGATTTCTATTCACTTTTTGCATAATTATGGCAAACTATAAATTATACATAAATGAGATCATTTTGCAAAAGGTACATGCAAGTCTGACACTCTGACAACAAAAAAACTTTGCTCGAATGAACGAATCTGACTTTCTAAAACTCACTTTTTTGGCTTTTTAACAAACATGTAAAGATTAAATCAAGTCTTTCCTGGCTGGTTATTAATTGGAATCTAGAAATGCATGTTCTTGTAGATAAATATCTTTATAATATAGAAACTCTTATATTGTAAGTTTCCTTCTTGCATGTGCTTTTTGTCTGGAAAGTTTGCACTTGTTTTGTATTAAACATGACAATACCAAATAATCACAGTACACTGTGACAGGACTCAACAACCGTAGTGTGCAATTTTCTAAGATAATAATGTTATAATGTCCAAATAACAAATTTTTACTTATTTTCACTTTTTGTGCCAATATTTATGCAATGCAGTGCCTGTATACTGTAATGCATCACTTTATTTCCACCTCTGCTGGGCTGTAGGCTGCTCGCTCTGTGATGTACTGTAGGTCTTCAATCTCATTGCTGTTGATGTCACTGAACCAGAAAATCTCTCTGATTTAGTTTGTTTTTATCAGAAGGGCAGGGCTGTATTAAAACATAATTTCCCCGCTTTTAATACTATTGTTTTTAAATTTATATTAGTAATTAGACTTTTATACATTTATAATTCCTGTTTATTTCTTTCTATAATATTCTACTGTCCAACATCAACACTACATTAGATTGTGATTTCTTTACTTTTCTGTCATGAATGTGTTTTTCTGTTGCTCCTTAAAATACTTTTATACTGTGACAAGCACAATTTTTTTTTCTCTGCTGCTATTTTCTTTGTTACAATAAATATACTGTTTATGAATCTAAGTGACAGTATTAGCTTAATAAATTGGTGGTGGGTGGTTTAAAATATTGGTGTGTGTGTGTGTTTTTTCCTTGAATAAGTCTATTTTAGAAATCAGATTTAGATCCTGAATAAGGTAGAATTATGTGTCAGTTGTGAAAATAGGAAGTGAACAGTTTTATCAACATGATGAAACATGATGAACTCTTAACTTCCTCTCCTGTGAGAGTTTATCAGATTTATTCTCATTAGAATGAAAGTTGCAGTAATAATTTTGGTCATTACATTCTGCTAGTTCTTACTATGAGGGGTGTTCAAGTCGAACCGGGACTTCGTGAGATTGCTTGTAAATGAAGGTGTAAAACTGAAAACATTCAGCAAGTGGAACACCTGATCTTTGAATATTGACTGACAACTTGTCGCATCTGCCCAAGCACTAGCGAAATGCTGGGATAAGTGCATTAATGTAGTGGGATTATATAGAGAAATAAAGGAAGTTTTTACTCCTATACTTGTGTTCTGTTATTTTGCACAATCCAAAGTGCAGGTTTGATTTGAACGCTCCTCATTTATGTATACTCTGCCTATTAATAACTGGAAAATAAAATAAAATAGTCTTATGAGACAGTAATTTTAGTTTAAACATTTCTGATGTAAACAATTTGTCTGATCTGCTTATGCTATGACTGGGGTGGGAAATACTAGCACTAATGTAGAAAATTTTATTAGGCTTCAGTTATATTTCATTTAGCACAAGTATGTTAATTAAACCAACTATATCTCATATAAGTAGCAAAATTAGTAACTGAATTAACATGCAAAGTTTGTGTCTGAAATGTTTTTAGGGAAGTAACTTGAGACATCGGGCTGGCAGAAAGAGGAATTTAGACAATCCAGAGAATGAATAAGATCAGAGTACAAATTAAGACCAAAACGTCTGCTCAGAACTGCTGAGCTAACTTCCTCTTTTTAGAGAGTGCACATGCTGCTGTATTTCCAGAAAATAAATTATGATAATTCTGATGATTGAATAATTATCACAGGAGAGGTGGGTTTAAGGCTGATAGGGCTATCACAAGTAGGGCTTTTGGGAGCGTCTGCCCGAGCCATGGAAGTAGAAGAGTTCTAATAAGTCTTATAAGAGACATAAAGTAGAGAAGAGAGTGAGCAGAGAAAAATAGGATAAGCTGCCCTATATACAGTGTGTAGAAGTGATCACCAAATCTCTTACACCCACACACACATTGTCTATACTGCTTTGTCCTGTATACAGGCTTGCGGGGAGCCAGGTGACTTATGGTACACCCTGGGCAGGGTGCCAATCCATCACAGGGCACACACAGTACAGGCAATTTGGGAACACCAATTAGCTTAATATGCATGTCTTTGGGAGGAACCTATCAAGCACAGGGAGAACACACAAACTTCATGTACACAGACCCGAGGCGGGAACTGAACCCAGGACCTGAAGGTGCAAGGCAAGAGTGCTAACCACTTAGCCACCGTGCTGCCCTTGTAGAATGGGCATATTAGAATATAATGCCATCTATGATAATTGAACTTTGGCACTCTACTTAATTATTGAATTGTATTATTGAAACACACACAAAAAGACTGATACAATACAGTATTTAAAAAAGTATTATTAAATACATGGCAAATTCAACTATATTTCATGTGGTATATTGTTGTTACACAAGTATTAAATTTTTCCTGGTAGATTCTTATTCATTCATTCATCTTCTATACCGCTTTATCCTCTATTCAGGGTCGCGGGGACCTGGAGCCTATCCCAGGAGGC
>JAQQZS010000033.1:9491749-9502164 GCA_030068045.1 Platyallabes tihoni
GCCTGGCCGGGAATCGAACCCGGACCCTGGAGGTGCAAGGCGACAGTGCTAACCACTACACCACCGTGCCGCCTAGATTCTTATTGTTTTTATTATTTTTTAAAAATGGTATACGTAATTCTATTTCAACATTGGTGGATAATGTTGCTTTTATTAGGCATTTATTATTTATAGAAACAAAAAAACCCATGAAAGAATTTCAAAGAGTGAAATGAGTAAAATGTACCTAATAAATATGGCCCATTGCTTTTAATATACTTTTAAGAGAATAATCTCATGATCGGAATAATAAACTTTTCCTTTATTCACTTCACATGCTAATATATTGTTTTTTCAAATATTTATAATCTTTGTTACGCTTTACGTATTCCATTTGACCGTCATTACGTGCAGTCATGCATTCGCTTTTTCCGTTCCTCATGTTTATTGTAGTGAAAATTAAATTACTGCCTATGAAGTTCATCTTCAAACAAATGATGAACAAATGACTTTGTTTAATGAGCTACTTACATTTTGTAAATTAGCTCATTAAATTAGCTAGCGAGGTTTGCGTAATTGTCCTTAGCATTTAAATCCAAATGCGTTATTGAGCATTATAGAGCCATCAAGCAAAATTCTGTATCTGTCTGAGTTTGCAGATTATCTTTGTTAGTCATGGACGATCAGGCATGATGTCCCTGCACTTTTACTTAATTACAATTTCACTGTACTTTCTCCACCTCTGGCTATGAAAATAAAGAGTGTAGCAGAGAAGAAAGCTTTAAAACCAAGACCGAACATTGGTATAAACATGCTTTCAGCACTGGAGAGACATTGGGGTGTAAAATGATCCGGAAATGATTCCAGAAAAACAATATCCTCAAGAACACAAAAAATGCCTTGTCTGAAGGGGTTTATCGTACAAAAGTGGCATGCAAACTGTTTATCCAAGCCAACACATTGAACAAATAACATCAGGTCTACAAGGCGATCCCAGAATGGTACAGTTGCTTTAATTGTGCGACAACCATTTTTTGTTACTTGTAAGCTCTCTACACACTGTAACATAATGGTTGACCATAGAACTCTACTACTGAGTTTTTTCATATTAGAGAATATTTGAAAAACAACTCTTTTAGGAAGCGACCAAGGGTGTTCCAGTCGAAGCAGGACCTTTGATTATGCAGAATAACAGAGCACAGATTATGCAGAATAACAGCACATTAATCCTCTGCTACACAAATGCACTTATCCCATCATTTCACTTATACCATCAAGGTAGAAAGTTTTCTCAGTACACTGGAGCCATTATTGCTTCATGTCTGAAATGCTGGCCTCCCAGGAACTTCTTTAATGGCCAAGAGTCTATGGCCATGTCTAAATGGCTTGAGCGAGGAGCGTGACTGTATGAGAAAGTTCCTGTAACGTGCAAGTGGTGTTGGCGAATGATTGTGTGTACAGGTCCCACAGACAGATGGTCTCTTTGGTGAATTGGTGACAAGTCATCCATCGATTTTCAAAGATCTGCAATGGGCTCTGAGCCACCTCTGCTGAGCTTATCATTCATGCACATATGGCTTCTTTAAAACGTTTGCACCATTCAAATGTTTTCTGTGGATAAGAGTTGCATCACCGTACTATTTATTCAAGTCTCAGATGGACTTAAAGAGCCATTTCTACAGTAGCATAATATATTCCCTTTCTTGGTCATAAAACTCCACCTACATATACTATACTTAAGTAACCTAAATTATTCTGTATATTTATCCATTGTTGCTTAATTACATTAGAGCAAGGTATGTAATAATTACTCCAGAACGGATTCAGGGCAGATTGATGGCATCAGGAATTTTACCAAGCACCAGCCTGGAATCTGCTCACCTCTGCCAGGAGTTTAAAACATTGTTTAGAGAAATAAACAATTTCAATCTTTAATCGCAAGCATCCACGCAAGACAGAAATTATGTACATATTTGTTAAAAACTCACTCACACTTACTAAACAGTTGCTTAGAAATAATAATCTGTAAAGATTTCAGAAATGAGGACCAGCTATAGTTCCCCTCTGTCCCTCCATCAGGCTTTGCAGTATAAGTTCCTTCTACCTCTCCAGCTCCTAAATGATGGACGACCCGTTCCTACAGCACAAGTATTCAAAAGAGGAACATCTTTCATATTATGAGCTCCACCCCAGTCTGCCTGCCTGACGTGATGATGGATTTATTCTAGGAACGTAGCACAACACCTATGCTGAGTCAGCGTAGAGCTTTCCAGCAACTGGCGTCGTATCATCATCACCATTAGGTGGCAGTCAGTGATAACTGCAAAGGTCTGACACACTGCAAAGAACTGTCTCTGATGATACAGTGTCACTTTAGGTTTTAGCCGACAAATGAAAAATATTAAATATACTTCCTTACATATGCTATACTGTATATAGGTCAGACTCTGGGTGTCTCATTCTGTGTGTCTGTTCCCCTTTTTTACCAGAGGAGGGTGCTGTCTTGCCAGTAAGACCACATTAAAGGTCATATGTCCACAGGCACAGATTGCCATTTAATATTTAGATTTTTATACAACTCAAATGTAACTGTAATCATTCAAATATAATTTGATTAGACAGAGGTATGGGATGACGCCACTACAGCTTTAAGTACAGTAAGTTGCAATATATACCCTGTATTGTCCCATTATGTCCTTTTGGGACCCAAATGCCCTTTATATGAGGACATTACATTTTCTCCCAACTTCTTTGTCTATACAGCATATAAAATCCTTGTCCCATCCTCATATGAGGACTTCCTCTCACTCACTCTTCGTCTATACCGGTTTATTCTATATAAAGGGGTGTCGGGGCGTGGAGCCTATCCCAGGAGAGTTAGGACCCAATGAGGGTGCACACTACAGACAATCTGAGACCGCCAATTACTGTAGCTTAACCTGCATGTCTTTGGACTGTAGGAGGAAACCGGAGTACCCAGAGGGAAACTACCAAGCGCGGGGGGTGAACATGCAAACTCCATGCATACAGACCATCAAACCTTGACCCTGGAGGTGCAATACGCCAATGCTAACCACTATTCCACCATATTATATTGGAAGTCCATACAAGAACTGATATAATATAAACTGGTATAATTATTTTGGCAAACTTCTTCCTGGTTGAAGACATTGAGTACATTTATAGTTTTCAGCGATGAATAAAGACAAACAGTCAGTAGAAATTGCTATGTGGGTGGACACCGCTCTAAATGATTGATTTCAATTGCTTCAGTAAAACCCGTCGCTAACAGCTGATCAAAATCAAGCCCACAGACATGCAAAGCCCATAGACAAACACTAGCTGTTAAGCATGTCGTAGTGAAGAGAATTTAAATGTTATAGAGTGCCACCTCAGGCACAAGTCCATTTGTGAAATGTCTGCCCTGCTCAATATACACCTCTGTCTAAGTATTATTATTGTGAATTGAAAGCACATAAGAGGACAGCTCAGCCATGAAGCAATAAACTGCAATGGGCAAAAATCCCTTATCCACTGACGTGTTGCTCAAACTGATTCTGGATGCAGGATCTACACAAGAAGTACTGTGTGTTGGGGGCTTCATGGAATTGGTTTTCATTGCCAGGCAGCTGCAGACACTGTGCACTATACCAGGAGTCAGCTGGTATAAATCACTCTGTCACTGGACTCTGGAACAGTGGAAATGTGTTCTCCGGAATGATGTAGCACTTTTCACTATCTCACAGTCTGGAGGATGCTTGGAGAACTCTTCCTTTTAGAAAGCATAATGCCATCAGTATAGATATAGGGTAATGGTAATGCTGCCAAATACAAATACATTTTAGATAACTGTACATATAGTTTATAGTTTTGTGGTAAGAGTTTGCTGAAGAACCTTTCCTGTTCCAAGGACATAGTTCGACAAATTTGTTGAGGAGGAAATTCACAAAGCCCTGACCTCAACAACACTGAACACCTCTGAGATGAACTGGAATGAGGATTACAAGCCAGGCCTTCTTATCTAACATCTGTAACATCAGTGGCTGACCACATTAATGCTCTTTTCAGTGAATTCCCAAAGAAAATCCAAATTTTATAGAAGGCTTTCCCAGAGCTGTGGATGGTGTTAAGCCTTTTTTGGAATTTGGAATGGGTTGTCCAACAAGATCATACATGTGTTATGGTCAGGAGTCTACATACTTTAACCATAAAGTGTGCATGTAAATGGGCTGGCAAGGTGTAACTTAAAATTGCCTTTCTCTACACTATTTCTATTCTTGAATTAACACAGAGGCTTTGCCCAGATTTTGAATAAAATTGTTCACACGTTGATCAAATTCTATTAAAACATATTGTATCGTATTATACTAGAGTAGATATGGTCATGGCGGCAGGGTGGTTTTGTGGTTAGCACTGTGTCCTCACACCTCCAGGGTCCGGGTTTAATTCCTGCCTAGGGTCTTTGTGGGCAGAGTTTGCATGTTCTCCCCGTGCTTGGTGGGTTTCCTCTGGGTGCTCCGGTTTCCTCCCACAGTCCAAAGACATGCAGATTAGGCTAATTGGCATCCCCAAATTGTCCGTAGTGTGTGAATGAGCGCACGTGTGTGTCCGGCGATGGATTGGTACCCTGTCCATGGTGTACCCACCTTGTGCCCTATGTCTCCTGGGATAGACATCAGGCTCCCTGCAACCCTGTATATAAGATAAAGTGGTATAGACAATGAACGTATGCATATCAGAGATTCGTTGATATCGAACATTAATTCGTCCTTTTGAATCAAAGTTTGATCATATTGTGTGGAAGAATGTGCTTTACACTCTTTAAATATTTTCTTTATGGTATATACTGCAAAATCTACAGCATATTTTATTAACATGACAAAATATTACATCATATCTTCTATCAAATATCATATCTAATTTTAGAGCCCTTTCTTGTAAAAGACTGCAGTATAACACTGCTATTGTCTTAGTGTATTTGTTAAAGCTATGTTAATCCATCAAGGGCCAGAGCGTGTCTGAATGTGCTGTGTCATCATCTCTTTCTGCTATGTCTGCCTTCATCCACCATTATTTAAGTAAAAAGCATAAATCACATGACGCTGTCTTATCTGCATTGTTACACACTTTGTAGAGAGGAAAGCGAGGCGTTCTCACGGAGATGAACGCTTAAGCAGGAGAAATGAACTCAGCAACCCCCATTATCCAAAATGTTCCCATTGCAGCCTTAGTCATGGGTAACCCAAGGACAGTAGTTGCCAGGCAACACATGACATCACCACAGCAACAATCCTCAGCTTCATCAGGCTGAGAGGGAGAACAAGAGATGTGAAGGAGAATGCCTGGGTTCTCATGCTTTTGTTACTGGATGTGCTGATCATATTATTAAGGACAGGATGGATAGAAAGATACAGTATAATTGTTTTGTGAAACACCTCATGCTTCTTTATTGATAATGTTTTAAAACCCAGACCTTTAGCTTTGGAATGAACACAACCTGTTTTTGCAGGTGTCATCACTCTACTCCACTCGATGGAACTTTCTGTGGAGTTTTCATTCATGCTGAGTCGTCTTCTATTTCAAACTGTGTTTCTTTTTCTCCTATTTACTGTAATCTTATGCTATTGTGCTCTTTGGGACTGTATAGTCTGTAAATTCCTGTATAATTCATACCCTTATATTTTAATTCTATTTTATTTTGTAACTTCTGTAAATATTGTACATTTCTAGATTTATTTTTTTAAATATATTTTTAATATATATATAATTTAATTGTACTCTAGACGGGACGGTGGATTAGCGGTTAGCATTGTCGCCTTGCACCTCCAGGGTCAGGGTTCGATTCTCACCTCTGTGTGCATGGAGTTTGCATGTTCTACCTGTGCTTGGTGGGTTTTCTCTGGGTACTCTGGTTTCCTCCTACAGTCCAAAGACATGCAGATTAGGCTAATTTGGCATTCCCAAATTGCCTGTAGTGTGTGATTGAGTGTGTGAGTGTGTGTGTGTGTGTGTGCCCTGCGATAGATTGGCACCCTGTCCAGGCTGCACCTCGTCTCATGCCCTGAGTCTCCTGGGATACAATAGGCTCCAGGCCTCCCGCAACCCTGAATACAGGATAAAGCAGTATAGACGATAAGATGACGATAATTGTACTCTCTAGTGAAATTAATTTTATTGCATTAAAATTTAGTTTTTTTATGTCACAGGCAGTTGTATAAGCATCTCATTGCATATCATACTGTGTAGGGTTGTGTATGTGGCTTGAATTTTGAATTTATAATTTAAATATGTCTGTTCTGGAGTCTGTATTTTATTTATTTATTTATTTATTACCCTCTTGCGTCTAAGGATTTGGTATCATGAGTCTTTCTTAAAGTAATGATAGAAGACTTATTTTCATTTCATCATCCAGTAAAACCATATCCTGACTCAGCACCAGATGCTCCAGCAACAGCAATAAATAAACAGCAGTACGAAGCGCAACATGAATATGAGTTACAGTTGCTCACCTCTAAGCAGGATTCATTACTTAATGCTTATCAATTTCTCTCCCACTATCCCTCTAGTAGCAAAAGCCGTCAATTGTCCTTCACTGACCTCAAATTTGTAAGTACAAACAAGGTCAGGCTGCCAGATAGAAGTCACAGCTCAGTGACCTAATGCGTTTTATTCCTTTAGTGCTCCCTTGGGATGGATCAGAGTCTTCCTTACGATTCTTAGTCATTGTTTGTAAATTAATGAATTTTGCTGTTCCTTGTTTTTCCTTTCTCTCTCTTTTTTAAACCAGTCAGAGATAGGATTGGGTTCTACCTGCATGCTGTTTCAAATTTCTTCAAATGAGCTAAGATTCTAAACCAGCTGTGGACTAACAGCGGCAAGCGGAGCACAGGCCAAGCATATAAAACAGCTGTTACATTGATTGGCTCACCTTCCTAGATGATGTCTGATCATGTAGCAGCACAGTCACTGCCCCATGTAGCTGTTATTGAATCTAGTGAGCAGAAAGATATTGATTTGTTAAGAATTCCTAAAACACGCCATGTTGCATGTTTTTTTCCGTGTATCCAAGCAACTGCTGTGTAACTGAAACATGCATAAATTTTGATTATATAATGGTTACTGACTTCCATTACTGGGAACTGTGACAAGCACTAATTAAGGCCATCCATTAAGGCAGGAAGCATGCTTATGCAATGCCCCAACCATTTTCAGGTTATTGACAGGGTTGCCAGGTTTGCAATTTCACACCAAATTGGTTCACAAGAATGTAAATCTACATTACTGCAATTCGATCTTATTCATTTGTGCAAAAAAGGGGGGGACGTGCAGACGGCGTGTCAATGCTATTGTAAAATGCAGATGTTGCAAGATTATGTGATAAAAAATAGGATCGTGCAGTGGATGATTTCTGTACATCAGAAAAATGTATGCACCATTATGTCATCCCAAAGATGTTCACTATTTCCCATGCAGAAGCTGAAAAACCCAGAAACCCATTTTTGCAGAAGTTTAGCAGAGCCCTGACAACCCTACACTCGCAACCCTACACTCTGGATCTCTGTATAGCTGTACAGTATATTGTCAGTTATTAGTTGCCCATTAAGAGGTTATTTAAAATATTTATTGTAGAACATAACATACATAACATAACATAACATTTATTAGAACATATCATGTTATGGTCATGAGCTGTTCCTATGGTCTCCTGTGTATCGCTCACCTTACGCTTCTTAACTATGAACTGAACTGCTGAGCTGTGAGCTGAACTGATGTAGCTGCCAGAAATGGCTCCCTGAAAGGATGAGTCTTGGCTTCAAAAAGATTTAGCAGTGGCTGACAGTAGGACAATATGTTCTGCATTGTCTTCGGGCATTGCAAGTAAACCTAATCCACAATAATTCATGAGGATATCCAATGACAGCTGCTCTGGATATTAGACTGGAAAGCTAAAACTTATAAAATAATATTAATCAATAGCTTCACAATAAAACTATTAAAGTGTAATGCATTACATCACAGGGTCTCATTGACAGGACAAACTATTACACACAAGTGCAATTGTTTAAAAAGTGTTCCAAGTCTGCGGTGACATAATGGATCCAAACATTCTGCAATCTCACGCATTCAATCACTCAATCAATCACTCAGCATCTTTACCACTTTATCCTGTATACAGGGTCGCGGGGGGCCTGGAGTCTATCCCAGGGGACTCCAGGATACACCCTCTATGGGATGCCAATCCATTGCAGGGCACATAGATACACACTTTCATGTCTTTGGACTGCAGGAGGGAACCAGAGCATTTGGAAGAAACCCACCAAGCAGGGAGACCATGGAAACTCCATGCACACTGACCCGAGGCAGGAATCGAACCCGGAACCTGGAGGTGCAAGGCGACTAAGTCACCGTGTTGCCCATTCTGCAATATAATTGAATGAACAATCTATCTCATTCCTGTTCTTTAGGTCCACCTTCTCAAACACTGCTGATGAGGTATTACAGTTTTGTCATTGAATGGAGAATAAATCTAGGTGAAGTTTCAATCTAAGTAATATCCTGACATGACAACCCTGATCTGACAAATCTACAGGCTGGGTTAGAAAGAAATCAGCCCTAGCCTCTCTTCTTTCTATATTAATCTTTATATTTTCTACAGTATACAGGCATAATACGAGAGATGTTCATGTCAAACCAGGACGTGTGATGAAATTTCTCATGAATTAAATCATAAATATGTTTGACATTTACAGCAACAGCAATCTTCAAACACAGTATGAGAGGAGATTCTTAACCGTGGTAAAACGTCTGAATCGTGCAAACATTTTAAAGAACACTGTGCTTCTGTAAATAACGATCCTGCCATAGTAAGCATAGCAGAGGAGGCTCAGAGCACACTGCAGTCATTCCCATGAACATTCACAGAGTGGAGAGTCTGAACCATAAAAGATTGACACATAACTTGTCACCTGCTCGCAGAAGAGACACATCTGTCTGTAGAAACTGTGCACACAATCATTCACCAACACCACTTGCACATTACAAGAACTCAACCGGGAGTTATTGCCCCATCCCCTGTACAGTCCTGACCTCGCTCCAAGAGATTTCCAAAATTTTTAACCATTAAAGGAGTTCCTGGGAGGCCAGCGTTTCAGATATGATGTGTATTCATGATTCTGGCGTACAGGGAAAACTTTGTATCTAATCATTAATAAATAATAAATTCATTTGTGTAAGGAAGGGAATTATACAGAGAAACAAATGTCTTCTGTTATTTTGATTAAAAGTCTCGGTTTGACTTCAACACCCGTTGTACATTATTATCAACATTTTTGTTTAGCAGCAATAAGCTGTATAATGTAGATGCCAAAAAAAAAACTGATTTTTTTTTTAATCGTAGAAAGACAGGAAGTATTCACTCATAACAGGTGCCCCCTTACTTGTTTGGGTCACACAGCAACACTAATTGAGCCAGGAGGGCTTATTATTGCATCAACTCCACTCCAGCCAGCTCTTTTTGGCTTTCTTTATAAGTGTTTCCTTGAATAAGCAGCCTTGGCAGAAAAGTACCACCTCTAGGAAAAAAAGGAAATCCCTTATTTAGATTTCTGCTGGATATCTTTCCTTTAAACCATCAGTCAGTCTGGCTTGGCTGAGCACACACGACTCACACATTTTTCCGGTTAAATAAAGAAATTTCCTGTTGAGTATCTGTTCAGGAAAAATTTGTATTATAACCTCATTGCGGATGACTTATCATCGCTGCTATAAATAATCCAGAGTGTAAATAAATAGAGATACATAACAAAGCTATTCCTTCTCATGTTTGATTTACCAATGGGAAACCTGTCAAGGTAACACGGAAGGGACGCAGAACTACACTAGAAAACAGCCCCTGAATGTCACAGCCAGCTCTCACCAATCACTCACACCTGTGTCCTATTTCACCATCATTACCAGAACTATTTCCAGTGGAACTTCTATTTATTTTGTGTCTTGTTGTCAAGCTCCTGTTATTCTTGTCATTTTTATATGTGTGACACAGTATCACTTCTTAGTCTTTTTTTTGCCTCATATGTACAGGTGATGTTCATGGTTCTTGTTTTCATGGTTTTGCTTGTTTGTCTGCAGTTCCATCAGTCTTCAACTACACAGAGTGACATTCTGTAGTCATGGAGAGCCATATCAATACAGTTTCATTTTGTTTGTCCTGTATGGTACTTTCTCAAAGACATTTCAGACGTGTCAAACTATTGCCCTTTATGAAGCATTCAAAACAGATATAAAAACTAGGGCCGGGACTTTAACGCGTTAATTTAGATGAATTAATTACACAAAAAATAACGCGTTAAATTTTTTAAAGCATTTTAATCGGACTTATTTTTGCACCGCGGAACGTTTCTCACTGGATGAGTTTCGGCGGACCGATTATACTGGAG
>JAQQZS010000033.1:9533783-9551430 GCA_030068045.1 Platyallabes tihoni
TCTCCTGGGATAGGCTCCAGGCCCCCCGCGACCCTGATTATAGGATAAAGCGGTATAGAAAATGAATGAATGAATGAGTCTCAAGGAGAAACCATTCCGATGTTATTGACAGATTTTCCCCCTGCTTCTTCATGTTCACAAGGTGTTTAAATACACACACACAAACACAAACACACAGTTCCTTTCACACTTTCTCTCTCTAGGGGCAGTCTCCATTTTTTCCTTAGTGTTACATAAGGTCCATTATAAGCTAGAATCCTATGTTTTTAAATTTTTCTTTACACAAAACAGGGTTCGTTTTGTTTACCCAAATCCTTAAACACATTACGTAAACTCTTCTTAGTCTAGGCCTAAGTATAAAAGGCAAGACGTTTGCTACTTCTCAAATCTTCTCAAATTCTCAACTTACTAAGTCAAATGTGAACATTTTAAATCCATTAAAGTTCAAGGTTGTGATGACAGCTTTATGGTCTTGTTGCTAGATTATGAAATATCTCCACCTTGTGCCTCCAAAACAGCCCTGACCAATTGAAGCATGGGCTCCACAAGGTCTCTGAAGGTGTGCTGTGGTACCTGGTACCGAGACGTAGCAAATTCTTTAAGGCGTGTAAATGGGTCCTCTATTTATCGGAATTGTGAGATGCTCGATCAGACTGAGATCTGGGGAATTTGGAGGCCAAGACCACACCTTGAACTCTTTCTCATGTTCAAAGAGTGGGTCAGGGTAAATTATCCTGCTGAAAGAGGCAGCTGGCTTCAGGGAATACATCTGGTTTCCATGAAGTGGTATACTTGGTCTGCAGCAGTGTTTAGGTAGTGCTATGTGTCAAAATAACATCCACTTAAATGCCAAGAACCAAGGTTTCCCCAGAGACTCACACTGACTCTGTTGGGTTGCCTTTTCCCAAAAGTGCATTCTGGTGCCATCTTTTCTCAAGATATGTAACACTCACATGAGATAAAAGAAAAATTGATTCATCATACCAGGCTACATTTTTCACCCGCTCCATGATCCAGTTCTGATGCTTGTGTGCCCATTGTAGAAGATTTTGATAATGGACAGGAGTCAGCATGGGCACTTTGACCATTCTGCAGATACACCCCCATACACAGCACGCTGTAATGCACTGTGTGTTCTGGAACTTTTCTGTCCTAGTCAGCATGAACCTTTTCAGCAATTTGTTCTACAGTAGCTCTTCTGTTGGATCGTACCTGATGCACTTTCATTTGCTTCCCACACACATCAGTGAGCCATGGGAGGCTGTGACTCTGATGCCAGTTGTCCTTCCTTGGACCGCTTTGGGTAGGTATTAACCACAGTGTACTAGGTTTACAAAAACGTACTTTATTCTCATTACAGTACTTACTTTATTACTATCTGGCAAGTAGGGTGGGTGCGGAAGTTCTCCAACAATCATCATGCACAAGTTGCCAAAGGGTTTTGAAAATTGAGCTAGTTAGTCTTCCTGATCTCTCGTTGTCTTTCAGTGATCCCTCTGAAAACATCTCAAAGGACTCATTGCACCATTGCCGTAAACTTGCTGAATTATGTCAAATGTCTCTATGGAAGATTTGCCCAGATTTAGCTCTTTGTTCTAACTTTCTGTCCATGATGAGATCTCAGACGTGGTAACGCACATGGTCAGAATAGCACCAGTTGCACATCTCCCAATGTACACAGGTTGATGTCTTTTGGCACGCTGACTTATAAGGGTCGGTGCTCGCAGCGACTGTGTGTGAAGCCTTGTGCTGCATTCTGTTGGCGTGTTACAAAACTAACCAGCTCATAATACAACATTTAAAACAAACTAATTTATGAATTGTAAAGCATTATGTGCAGAATGTGGGCTTGAAAAGGAAATGGAATTGATGCTTTGGTATGATTTTTTATGTTCATCAGTATACAGTATATGGAAAATATAGCTTATCATAACTCCATGTCATCCGTGTAACTCCTGTGAAAAAAAGTACATTACAACATACTTAATGAAAGAATGCTCAAGTAACATGATTCACAGGAAGTCATCAACTCTGTCAATGGCAAGTAAGTTTTCCTCATATCTAATTTACTATTTATGAAATTTAATATTTTGACTATGAGATACATGTGTCTAATGTGAAGTCTCAGTTATCTGTAAATATTGTATGAAAAGCTACTTGTTTTTATTTTTTATTAAAATAATCAGTCAGTGACCAAGTATAAAATCTGGGTGATGTCCTTCAGCGAGAAGATTAACTAAATTCTTACAGGGTCATATACATAAAGGAATATTGGATATGCTGTAAGTACTCATAATTTTTTTTTTTTTTAATGATTTCTTAATTTGACACTGAATGTTCATATGATTAAAGTGACGTGGGCTCAGAGGATATCCACCTGCTTTGATCTGATTTATTTTGTGTGTATAATGAAGGGTGTCACGCTTCCAACTTTAAAACAGTGACAAAATTGTAGTTTATAGCAGGCAGATTAGATAGAGTTTTTGCTTGTTCTTCGCCAGCTTTCAATTTAAATATACACTGTGGTCAAAAGTATAGAGACAAAAGTGAAATTCAGTATTTTAATCTTAATTAATCTGAATTTTAAAAATACTGACAGTCAAGATAATAAGAATAATTTGTTGCTTTATGCAGTGAAATTGCTATACAACAATCAATATGTTCCAGTCGCTCAATCAATGCAGTCGCTCAATAGTTCAGCACTGAAATTCCAACCAAAGGTTTTGTACCTGAGCTTCCAATAACGAAAGTGAACCTTATATTAACTTAAACACCTCTCCTATATTGAGCTTCCAGCCTCCTAACACATACCCGGACTGCAAATCAATCCCTGCTATCCGTTATCACCCAAATGACTCTGGTTCCTCTCAAGGTTACTTTCTATTGCCATCTCAAGGAGATTTTCCTTGCCATCGTCACCCTCAGCTTGCTCATCAGGGACAATCTATTTCAATTATTATTTTTTTTAATTTCCATATTTTTCTGTAAAGCTGTTTTGTGACAATGATTAATGTTAAAAACACTATATAAATAAAACTGAATTGAATTGATCATTTAATATGAAGTCAGTTATGAGTTATAACTGTTTTCGTGCAGAGATGAACACCCTGGCACCAGAAAATAAAAGTCAATATAAAGTCACTGCAACATATTTTTTCTATTCATTTACTAAGGCAGCTGATTTTCAACAGCACAGCTCTATTGTCAGATAGCCTTGAACCAATTAGTGATATCATCTGTTTTGTGCACAGGGAGAAAGAACTATGATACATGGCAGATGTTGTCTTAATACTTTTGGCCACCACTGTATAGTCCACGATGACAACTAAACATTAAGGATTTCCTTATCTCTATTCAAGATTTTTCTCTTCTCCTCTCTCTTTCTTTTTTTAATGTGTTTCAGCGGGGTCTTCAATGAGTCACTTCCAAAGATGATACCGTTCAATTATAGTGCATCATCACACAGTACATGAGATGCATTATTAGCTAGTCAGTTAACACAGTGCCAGGTGTACTAGATTACTCTTTCACCATCTCTCTCTTATATTTCATCGTTTTCTATGTACACGCTCTGGACTAACCAAGGCCCTCAGTTACAGCAGCATCAATAATTAGTTACCAGGGTTCAGAGTTCAGAGGTCACTAGTGTATAGTTGTATGTGTGTATGGAGTCAGTCAGTAGAAATGCACCAGGATGTAATTTCATACCGTGGTCTCTCTCTCTCTCAAAGAGCAGCTCTGTTACATTAGGACAGGTAATACACTGACACGGAAATCATCAGTGATGTTCCTAGTTATTTCCTAGAAATATATACACCAAAATAAATATAATTAAAAAAGCGTTTAGATATCATATGTACCAGAGTCGTTCAATAGTTTTGTGAGCCCTGGTGCAGTTGTTAATTTGGAACTTTAATTTGTTGTTGTTAATTTTAGATGGAACTGATTCAAACTTAATGATAGAGAGAAAGAGACACCATGACTCTTTGAATATGTATAGAATTTATACAAGATATGTATAGGATTTATACAACGGTCAAGCTATTCACGCTCTCTCACTTATTTTCCATAACACTTATCCTGTTCAGGGTCTCATGAAGTGTGGAGCATACAGTACATTTACTTACACACTGTGGGCAATTTGGAAAAGCAAATTAGCCTAAAATGCAAGTCGTTGGACCGTGGCAGGAGGGAAACCCAGTATACACAGGGAGAACTCCACCACGCACTCAGACCCGAGGTGGGAATAGAACTCATGACCTTGAGTGTGATACTGCTTTTAGACAACAGTTCTACAAACACCATTGTTGTCAACAGATTATGATCTGTTTATTTATTTAACCAGTTATTTTTTTGGTCCGCCACCATGTATCCATGTAACCATGTAACCCCTGAACTAACAACCAAGCAGCCCACACTTACCAGCTGTCAGTTAATGTGATTAACAGGGGTGAAAGTAGTTTAAAATTCATACCGGTATTATGCAGCCGAAAGCTGAGGAGAATTAACCATGGAGAATTAACCATTACTTTAGATTTCCACTTAATCCATACACATTTGTATATTCAGGGATTGAATCCTAAAAAGCTAGTGTAGTGTAGTGTAGTGTAGAGGGTGTACAGTGCCTTGCTTCACACACCTAGTTAGTAGTGTCCTTGACAAGGGGCTAGTGTGAGATTTGGAATTCAGCCTTGTATTCAAACCTAGTTAGCTTTTTAGCTCTCGTTAGCCGTGAACAGACAACATGGACGGGTCAGAGGCAATTTTAACCGATTTTAAGCAATTTAAAGCAATTACTAAGGAGACAAACGAACAACAACGTGTTGTTTAAGATGGCAGGTGTTTTTTTTTTTTTTTTGCTAAATGTGCTTCCATGACTTGTTTTGAATGTGGCTTGTGGCAGGCAGCTGCGTTCCCCCTCTTTCCTGTACTGCAGAATTTACCCGTGCTGGCGACCGACAGCGGCTGTTAAAAAGTCATAGAGTGTTTGAACACCTATGACATGAAGAGACACATATAGTTAAACATGCTGCTAGAATCTTTTGTCTTTTTTCACACGGGAAAATAATTAGTAGAATATTCGTTTAATTCGTATAATTTATGTGATTCTGTGCATTGCCCTACTGCAACCTGACTGGCAACAGGTGTTTCTATTAAAGTGGCTAGTGAATGTATATTTGAAGTACATAGTCATTTTCTACAAATATAATTTCAGCGCAGTGACAAAACAGTTTGAGTTTTCTTTAAAAACCCTTACAAATTAATACTAGTTTAAAAGCTTAAAGTTTGTGCACCCCCACGATTTCTCCCTGCAGGGAATAAGAGCATCGATCTTCTTGTTGTAATGCCTATCTAGGGCAGGGCAAACTACTTTATATTCTCAGGTTTCCCCTCTAATCAGACCACAGGATTTTAATAGATTTCAGATCCGGAGATTCAAAGTTCATACACAGCCCAGAAGACTCATAATCATGTAGTTATCTGCTGAGGGTCAGAAATATAACAAATATAAAAAACATATATAAAACTGTATGTTGTAGTTAGATGGGCTGTGTGTGTGTGTGTGTGTGTGTGTGTGTGTGTGTCCAGTTAGAAGTGGCCAGGTGGTGTGCTGGTAAGAGCCATCAGGCGATAAATGCCATCGCCGTTGGCAACAAGCTCACATGCTGACAGAGCAGCAGGTCAATATCTAATTACCCCACTGGAAGGAAACGACAAAATCCCCTCTCTGATCTCTCTCTCCCTCTCTCTGTCTCCTTTTTTCTCTCATCCCTTCTCCACTTGTCTGTATACATTGACTCCATCGCTACAGATATCCCTCTCAGCCTGTCAGTGTCTCCTCCTCCACGCTCCTCTCTCTTTCCATCTGTCTTCTTTTTCTTTCTCTATCTCTGTCCGTCCGTCCATCTCTCTTTCTCACCTTCTCATTCTCTATTAATCGAATGTCACCTGGCTGACAGCTTAGTGTGGATACATGCACGTACGACGTGTGGGTGTAAGCAGGTGTGTCCTTGGTCGGTCCAATAGGGAAATTAAGAGCCATAGGCCAGATGATGGAGCTTTCATGTGGCAGAACGGAAAATGAATTTGATGAAAAGACCTTGATTGTGAATTTTGAAGGAAGGTGTCAGGCCATGACAAGCCATCTGAACAGCTTTAATGCGTTTCGAAAATATGTAGGAGTGATGAAAGTAATCTTTCCTAACAAGATTCTCTCAGAAATATGTTTGCATAATTTATTTATTTATGATTCTTCCGTGCTGTTGAGCACATCGAGCGGCAGGGTTTTTATAGTTCTTATAGCGATGCTGGTTTTTATGAGGTGGTTATAATGTGTAGCCTTTAATGGCAAACGTTATGTCAGAAAATGCCCCAGACCCCTTTATAGCATATCAACAGACCACAGTTTTTTTTTATTTATTACATAGAACCATTTATGAAGTATTTGGCATCAGGAATCCACTTTTTTGCTAGTTTATCTGATAATAAAACAGGTGTAGAGGTGACATCAGAATTTATCAGTTGATTTGATGTTGATGATTGGCTGTTTCAATAAGATTCTTTGCCAATTATGTACCAATCATTCTGTAAATGTGTCCTTTCCTTTATCCGGCAGGAAGGGGCTGCAGTGTTTGGAATTCTGACGCCTTTGCGCTTTGATTGGAAGTTGTGTCTCTTCATAATATTTTTTTATTTAGTCTATCAGTTAAGCCTGAAAAAGGAAGGTTAATCTATGCCTGTTTATGGATGGTTTTTTTTTGACAGAAATAAATGTGTGCCAACTGAACACAATTCACAGGCATTGTTCAACCACTTAACAAGTTAACAGCTGCTTTAAAATTTTATAGCAAATCCATAGACAATCACGTTGTCGTCTGAGAGGTTTCCAGGGAAGATGGTGCACTTTCTTGTATCAGCAGTGCGCAGTGCATTAAAATAGCTGCTCACATCTCGGAGAGTGTCCTGGCTGTCATCCTAGCTCTTAGCTCTGGATATTGATCAGGAACTGTGTGTGTGTGTTTGTGTGTCTAGGTTGAGCCAAGATTAGTGTCCAAAATGCTAAACTAGTTCACTAATTTGGGACTATTTTATTATGTAACATTAACTCATTAATATTGGCTTACACCGTATGAATACATTACATTTCCCCCCAATAATATTGTGTGTGTGTACCAGAGGGTTTGACCTGGACCATCCGAGTCGATCTGGACCCAGCCCACACCTCAAATTAGGAAATGCTATAATACAATGTAATAGGATGTTTCCTGCTTTGAAATAAAAACTCATCAATAAACTGTTGTTTTGTTTGTTGAGTTTTGTGGTCTATTTCAAGATCGTTACAGCAATCCTAACCCCAGATTACGGCAAAACTTAATCGTTTCCCTGTTTTACATCATTGTCATGACAACATTTATAGTGGCGAGCTATGGTGCTTAACGTCACAGAGTTCAAGGGTCGTTAAAATTTAGCGGGTTAGCTAAAGGCTAACAGGTTCTCACGTTCTGTCCTTCGGGCATGGGAAAAGCGAGACTTCAGCATTTTCGGTC
This sequence comes from Platyallabes tihoni, assembly GCA_030068045.1. Taxonomy (NCBI): domain Eukaryota; kingdom Metazoa; phylum Chordata; class Actinopteri; order Siluriformes; family Clariidae; genus Platyallabes; species Platyallabes tihoni. The sequence continues at coordinate 9,541,331 of JAQQZS010000033.1, forward strand.
AGTCTATGTCATGTCCCCTGTGGAAGAGGATGTCACGATCCTAATGTGCAAAGAAAAGGTCAGTGATTCCATCTAAGCCACCACACCTTTTTTTTGCCAAGGTTTAGGCAGCTGATTGAATGCACACGGTGCCATTCCTCACACTAGGCTCTTGTGTATTTTGACTATCTTTGGGACCGTTCACATATTGCATCTTTTATGTGCTCACGTGAGATGCAAAATCCCAACTTTTCAGAATGCTGCAACCAATCAGCTTCACTCTTTCAGTCTTCCTGTACCAGCTGGTGAAATTCTTTGTATTTTCTTCATGCTTGAAGGATGGGGAACACCCGAACATGGTCAGAAGGAGAAAGCTGCATGGCTGCCGTTTACCATGCATTTTTTAGACGCGACATTTAAATGTCCCAGTAGGGCATCATGTAACTTTTACTTTGACAAAAGCATTTTGGTATTACATTGTCTTTTGTTTGTTTAATCACTTTATTCACACATTAAAATATATATACTTCTCTTATTGAGTTTGTTTTGGCATGAAAATCAGTCAACGAAGATTTTTCTCTTAAGTTAATTTTTTTAAAAACCCTACCGATGAGTAGTCCAACTTCTTAACCACTGAGCTACCCCTGCACTTCAAATGCACTTTAGCATTTTAACTACCACCTCAATTCAGCACTGGCACCACATTCACTGTCTCTCTCTGTGTCAACAATATCTATGATTATCTATTTCAAAGAGACTGTAATTAGACGTGCTTCTTTGTTTCAGTCTCTGATCCTAACTACAGTAGATCAAACCCTCAACACAAACACACATACACACACAAACACACAAGTTTTACTGAAACATCTGTGTGCTTTAAAAGCATGTTAATTTATTTATGATCGCTTCCTACTTTATCGAGCTGAGATCAAAAGATTTTATTCTCTCTCTCGCTCGCTCTCTCTCTCTCTCTCTCTCTCTCTCTCTCTGTGTGTGTGTTTGTGTGTATGCGGTTTGATCTGATGAGTCCAGGACAGGTGCAAGGGAACAAAAACATCAGCAAAACTGTGTCTTAACCATGAAATACAGAGCCATGAAATACATAAAAATACTATTATAGCCCAGTGCTTTTGAATTCTCAAATCTGTCTGGTTAGAATGTTTAATGAATTTTAGGTGGTTAACTACAGAAGTGAACTGAAATTGAAATTTCCTTGAAATAAATCTCCTAAAATGTATTAAATCATAATCATTCAGACTTCACTCGATATTAATGCAACAGTCCAGGCTGTCTTTGTAACAGTTAATAAAACCAGACAAGCTTTAAGAAAGAGGATTCTTCAGTAATATTAATGCAAAATTTTTGTCTTATTAACTTACAAACTTCATTGGAAGCATAGGAAGTAATAAGCGAAAGCATGCCATTTCCATGCCCGCAGTATTGATGTTATGTATGACACCGAAGCTCTGAAGCTTGTGTCGAGCAGATGGGGCGGCTCTGAGTAAAGTAATTATGTGACCAATGACACCCAAGGCCTCACATTTGCTGGAATCTTGTCAACTGGCTTAAAGCCCAGAGCAGTTTTTTTTTGTATCACTATGTTTTAATGATTATATATAGTCTAGTGATTGCGCAATACAGTGTACGCCATATCCCTTTTTTTTTCAGCACAACCCAGGCAATATACTAAAATATTAAATTTAATACTGAAATTTTATTTAATTTTAACCAACTACGCACATGACTGAGCAAAAACTATAATTTCTTTTACAAAAAATTTTAAGATACCTTACATACAAATGTACAAAAGTATAATTTATAAAAAGTATATAAACAATAATAAAACAAAAAAGAATTACAAAATTTATATTGTTTGTGAAACTTTTTATCATACTTTTCAAACTGCTGTAAAACACACACACACTCTCTTTCACTCTAAACCTTGTTTACAAATTACAACTTTACACACTTATTCTTCATCATAAACTTTTTTATATTAACAATAACAATACTGTCTACGCATATTTATAATTAATTACACAGCAGACTAACTAATCCACACAGAACTTGGCACAGGTTGTATGCCAGATGCCCTTCCTGACTTCCAGTGCATCCAGTGGCTGGGGATTGAACCCAGGCCTTCTGCATGGCAGGCTACTGAGCCACCAATACCCACCTTATAAAACACCAAAGAAGTCAAATCTAATCCAAGCACATTTTGCTGCAGGAGTCGCCATGCTTTGTCATCACAATGGACATGCACAAAGTGTCTTCTGGTTATGTGCGTTGGGAACAAACCATGCATCTTCATGGTTGTTTTTGTTACCAGATAACATAATAAATGATATAATATTTATGTCATATACAAGTATGTAAGAAGTAAAACAAGCCACATGTTCATGGTATTAGTGACACGCATTATTGCGAAACAGTCCATTGTTGTGCCATAAGCTCTCCGGCACGCACACACATTTCTTGTGTCTTGTAGCCAAAGAAATACAAAAAGCACATACGATCATGTGGTCTTATTGTCATTCTTGTCTCACTCCTGTCTCACTCATTATATTATTATGTTATATTGTTAATTATTATATACATTTTTTTAATTGATAAATCAAAATCCAGGAAAAACTTATTACATTGTATTATAATTATTATATAATTTTTAATTATAAAATTAATAAATAAAGATCCAGAAAAAATGAACCTTTTTTTTTTGCATTGCATGGTTAACTTTGCATTTACATCTTATCTGTAAAATAGATGCAGAAGAAAAATGCACACAACAATCTTTCACTTTATACGGTTTATTTATATGGGTTTCATTAATGCCCTCAAGTATTATTTTTTAAAATATATATTATGTTCAATTAATGTATGAATGAATAATGTTCTTTATTGCATGTTTAATCATGTGGTTTGTGCATTGAAACCTTTAACGCTGACTGGCAAATTTATATATTCTTTTTTAAATGTTATTTTGTTCTTTAATTAATTTTCTAAAATTCAGTGATGGTAGTTAAGTGCAAAACATTCCCTTTGTACAATGGACTTTCAAACGACACACACACGCGCACACATACAACGGACAGCTGCATGTTTGTACTGCTAGAGATGTTAGGGTCTATTTGCTACACCAGACTTGACCACTAGATGGCAGTACGAGAAGCTCGTAAATGAAGCGTCTTGAAATGAACCTCTCGATGACATTATTGGCTCGCAGGCTGTCAACGTTGCCATGACAACGGAGTGACTATGACGTTTGCCTGACGTATGACGTGACAGACGGTTATTGATTAGTGCAACACATTGTTTTATGTTTTTATTATAACAGCATTTTCCCCACTGGTCTGAAACTGAAGTATCTTATGGGGTCTGTGTTTCAGTATGGGCGATCAGACAGCTACCGTGTGGCTACCACACAGGACAAAGATGACAAGTCCTCCCCTGACAAAAAGAAAAAAGGGGGAAAGGATCTGGATGATCTGAAGAAAGAAGTACCTCTGGTAAGCTCCAGGAATTTCACTTATTTGTGCTCAATTAAGATTTAAAGATTTTTTTTGCTTTTTAACCTTTTACCAAAAAAATATTTAAGCAACAATTTCTACAGGTCATATGCTTTTAAAAGCTTGCACCAATTTTAGAAGCAACACTCAAAGAAATATGAATAATTTACATTTTAAATGAGTATTGTTTGAGGCGAAACAGGGAAACGCTGAAAAATGGCCACTTTTGGGGCACATATAAAATCAACTCTCCAAAACGGATGAAGTTGGCGACTTTAATTTTTTAGGGAAGCAAGATTGATCACTTACATGTTGCATAAACTTCAGAAGTAGCTACTTTGGCACACACATTTTCTGTATTATATGTATAATTTTTTTTTTTTAAATAAAATCAGCACCAATACCATGTTTTGGCTGACAACATGTAAGAATGATCGTAAAAGCAGAGTTTCTACTTTTGTCTCGGGTTTGAAAATTGTCACTCTCTATTTCAGACAGAACACAAGATGTCAGTGGAAGAAGTATGTCGGAAATTCCAGACAGACATAGTCCAGGTGAGCCTCTCTCTTTAAGCCCTGTTTAAACTATTGCAATGTCTTGAAATGTCCACTAGGTGTCAGTGTGATCCAATATACTGCTGCTCACCTTTCACACGAGTAAAAACTGTTCACAACACTGTGCATAAAAACAATATAATATAAAAACATAAGCAAAGACTGTAGAAGGCAGTTCTTGTGTGTTAATGATATAATTAGGTTTATTGTGGCTAGTCGCCCTGCACCACCTGGGTCCGGGTTCGATTCCCGCCTCTGTTTGCATAGAGATTGCATGTTCTCCTCATCCTTGGTAGGTTCCCTCTGGGTGCTCTGGTTTCCTCCCAGAGTCTAAAGACATGCATATTAGACTAATTGGTGCTCCCAAATTACCCAGTAGTGTGTGAATCAGCATGTGATTGTGTGTATGTGTGTGTGCCCTGCAATGGATTGGCACCTTGTCCAGGGTGTACCCTGCCTTGTGCACTAAGTGTCCTTGGACAGGCTCCAGGGCTTTCACATCCCTTTACAGGATAAGCGGTATAGACGATGATGAGTGCTACATTATGATGAAACGTGACTTTGTGAATTCAGTATCATGTCTATGTTTTCTCTTCTCTGCATCAGGGTCTGACTAATGCCAAGGCGGCTGAGTTTCTGTTGCGGGATGGTCCTAATGCTCTCACACCTCCCCCAACCACGCCAGAGTGGGTGAAGTTCTGCAGGCAGCTCTTTGGAGGCTTCTCCATCCTGCTGTGGATTGGCGCTATCCTCTGCTTCTTGGCCTACGCCATCCAGGCTGCCACTGAGGACGAACCAGCTGGGGACAACGTATGCAAAACACACACCTGCCTGTGTACGATTTTAGATCGAATTATAAATTCATTAAACCAACACCACTCTGATTTTTCTCTTCCTTAGTTGTATCTAGGTATTGTCCTGTCGGCTGTAGTCATCATCACCGGCTGCTTCTCCTACTTCCAGGAGGCCAAGAGCTCCAAAATTATGGAGTCTTTCAAGAACATGGTGCCCCAGGTAAGCTAACGATGTCTTCCCCAGACACAGGGTAGCCTCAGAGAGTCCTACAGTTCACAAGTAAAACCATTGTGAATGACATTCTCTGTGCACACAGCAAGCATTGGTGATCCGCGAGGGAGAGAAGATGCAGATCAACGCTGAGGAGGTTGTGGCTGGAGATCTCGTAGAGGTGAAAGGGGGTGACAGAATTCCTGCTGACCTCAGAATAATCTCTTCCCACGGCTGCAAGGTGCACACACACACACACACACGCACACACACACGCAAATTTTACTCATTTATTGATATGTGATCTTTCATTCTGATACAGTTCAAAATCAACCAGGAATGAATTAACATGTTTTTGAAGCATACGGTCATTTCAGCAAAACTTGTCTGCACACACTAAGGCATATTTTATGGATTTTTATTTATTTTTTGCTTGAATATAATGAGGGGCGTTCGAGTCAACTCGGGACTTTAGATTGTGCAGAATCACAGGTGTGAGAGTAAAATCAACCTTTATTTCTCGGTCTAATCCCCTGCTACACTAATGCACTTATCTTAGTGTTTCACTTGTGCTTGGATAGCATAAAGGTAGAAAGTTTTCTCAGTTCGCCAGAGTTGTGATGCTTTATGTTGGAAACAATGGCCTACCAGGAACTCCTTTAATGTCCCAAACATGTGGAATGTGGCAAAAACTCCCTGTAATGAGTCCCTGTAATGTTGTGTTCATGAATGATCGTGTGTACAGCTCTCACAGACATATGTGTCTCTTTCACATGTTGGTGACAAGTCATCCGTTGTTTTTCAAGGGTCAGGCGCCCAGGTAGCCCACTAACTGCCTTCTTTAAAATGTTGGCATCATTTAGTCTCCTTTAAAGTTGGTTTTATCCGTTCATCACGGTTTGACTCAAACCCTTCTCATATCATACCAAATACAGATGTGTCCATATAGCTATTCTCACAAAGGTCTACTAGCTTTGATTGGTGAAATAAGAAATGAGTGAACTGTCTAAAACTGAGCCTCTCATATGCCCAGGTCGATAACTCGTCTCTAACTGGGGAATCAGAACCACAGACGCGATCACCCGACTGCACCCATGACAATCCTCTGGAAACCCGCAACATCGCCTTTTTCTCCACTAACTGCGTAGAAGGTACAGACTCTACTTCAATAATTCCCTCTAGTAGTGATTAATAATTCATTTTATTACTCATGCACTTACTCATTTTCAGCCTTATGTCTTTCCATTTCCTTCGAAGCATTCGAGGCAAGAATTTCAGTGCTTCACTATGATGAGATAATTTTGCTTGAGGGATTGAATACTGTCAGTATGTTTGCAAGTACGTGATTGTATAAATCAAATTCTAAATATAAATATAGCTAAATATAGCTGCAAGCAACCATGAGCGGGCCCGAGCACCTTGCGCCATCGTCTCTCGGGTGCACCAATGTGTTTTTTGAGCATTTTAAGACCTCCAGGCATCCTAATGGCAGCAGATTCCATCCTGTCTGGGGGAATAAAAAATCCTTAAAAGAACAAAAGGACTCTCACACACTATGATGATGTTGGGCTGATGTCATAGTTCTTGGGCCATAAAAATTAGAGAAAGCCATACCACAAATATTTCTGCTATTTTCTGACATAATCTCACATAAAAAGTTACTACACATACCATATGCTGATTGTTTAACGATTGGGTAAGAGTACTGGAGTAATAATTTAAGAGCAAAAACAGATCACTAACTATCACTTTAATATTTCAGGCTGATCTATTAATAAAAGTGTGTTTTTCCTTTTATGGTAAGACCTTTATCTAAGGTGGAATAATTATGCAACAATGTCTCTCTCTGTCCGGTTGTGTCAGGCACCGCCCGTGGCATTGTCGTATGCACTGGGGATCGTACAGTGATGGGCCGCATCGCCACTCTGACCTCAGGGCTGGAAACAGGGAAGACCCCCATTGCCAAGGAGATTGAGCATTTCATCCACATCATCACAGGCGTGGCTGTTTTCCTGGGAGTTTCCTTTTTTATCTTGTCCATCATCTTGGGCTATAGCTGGCTGGAAGCTGTTATTTTCCTCATTGGTATTATTGTGGCCAATGTGCCTGAAGGACTGCTGGCTACTGTCACTGTGAGCATTCAAATAAAACACTGTACACCGAATCACAAACACACACATACTATATACTGTATGAAGCATTTTACATTAAAAATCACCCAATTCTATTTCCCTTTTGTCCGGCAGGTGTGTCTGACCCTGACAGCCAAGCGCATGGCTCGGAAGAACTGCCTAGTGAAAAATCTGGAGGCTGTAGAGACGCTGGGCTCCACATCCACTATTTGCTCAGATAAGACCGGAACCTTGACGCAAAACCGCATGACTGTGGCACACATGTGGTTTGACAACCAGATCCATGAGGCTGACACCACTGAGGACCAGTCTGGTTAGTGAGCGTCACACCATAATCACTATCATCCATCACATTTTATCTTTCTAAAGAATAACACAGATTGTTTAACACATTGTGAAGTTGCTTAATTCTGGAATACTGTATAAATAAGTAAACTTAAATGATGGATGTGTTTTCTAATGTCATTTGCTCTTAAATAATAATCACTCGTCCTCCACTGAGACAGTCGCTAATGATGGTACCTTACGAGATATTTAAAGTACGGAGCAGAAACAGGAATAAGTCAAAAATGTACAAAATCTCTCTTGTTTAACAGAACTGCTAAACGTGCAGGTTTTCGAAAAGGTCTTCATAATTAATTTAAAACTCCATGCTGTGCACCTAATCAGAGCGCTGACTTTGTCTCTGCAGGTGCATCGTTCGATAAGACCTCGGTGACGTGGGTTGCTCTGGCTCGTGTCGCGTCTCTGTGTAATAGGGCAGTGTTTAAAGCGGGCCAAGACGCCTTACCAATCCTGAAGAGGGACGTGGCTGGGGACGCCTCAGAATCTGCGCTGCTGAAGTGCATCGAGCTCTCCTGCGGATCTGTCAAGCAGATGAGAGAAAGGAACAAGAAAGTGGCTGAGATCCCATTCAACTCCACCAACAAATATCAGGTCAGCAACTAAAACACTCATAGGGTTATCAAAGACCAATATGTTTTTTATAGGCCTCAATAGTCCAGCTGTAAACAGATAAGTACAGATAAGCAAACGAAATATACGTTAAAAGTCTGGGCAGCACATTGATGCTTACACTAACCAGGTTAATGGTTAGTTAATGTCTTTATGATTTTCCCAATTCTGAAGACTTCAATATTTCCTCTCAACCCCTCTCTCTCTTTTTCTACTCTAGCTGTCCATCCATGAGACTGAGGACCCCAATGATAATCGCTATCTGCTGGTGATGAAGGGAGCTCCAGAGCGCATCCTGGACCGCTGTTCCACCATCATGCTACAGGGCAAAGAGCAACCCATGGACGAAGAAATGAAGGAAGCCTTCCAGAATGCCTATCTGGAGCTGGGAGGACTGGGAGAGCGAGTGCTGGGTGAGAGTGTGAATGAAAATCATAAAGACGGAACGACACAGACTGAGAGTTTTGAGTCTGTAATTATTACTGTGCCTATTAATATTGCTTTTTCCACTCCTGTTTTCCCATCACAGGATTCTGCCACCTCTTAATGCCAGAGGATCAGTACCCTAAAGGATTTGCCTTTGACACAGACGATGTTAACTTCCAGACAGACAACATGTGCTTTGTTGGCCTGATGTCCATGATCGACCCTCCCCGTGCAGCTGTACCCGACGCAGTGGGCAAGTGCCGTTCAGCTGGTATCAAGGTCATCATGGTGACTGGAGACCACCCCATCACAGCCAAAGCCATCGCCAAGGGAGTGGGCATCATCTCAGAGGGCAACGAGACAGTGGAGGACATTGCTGCTCGTCTCAATATCCCAGTCAGCCAAGTCAACCCCAGGTCCCAAATACACACACACACACACACACACACACACACACACACACACACATCACACTCTCAAAACACATACACAGTCTATTCACAAGAACAACCTTAAAATGTATATTACATACAGATACACACAGAAATGTGTTGTTTTAGTATTCATTCATGTTGTGTGTTGTAGGGATGCCAAAGCCTGTGTAATCCATGGGACAGAACTGAAGGACATGTCTCAGGACCAGATAGATGAGATTCTTCAAAACCATACTGAAATTGTGTTCGCCAGGACATCTCCCCAGCAAAAGCTCATTATTGTTGAGGGCTGCCAGCGACAGGTAAACACACACACACACACACACACACACACACACACAAATCTCATGATGTCAGGTGTTCCCATTGTTGTGTCCATATGAACAATTTGACAGCAAAATGAGATAAATCCTTCTTTTAGGAAAAAAAGATAGTTTTGATAAAAACAAGTTATTTTTCAAAGAAGACAAAAAGTATTGCAAACTTTATACAATACAATATTTAAGCATGTTTTCTTTGAGTCAAAAGGCTGGTAAAAAGCACCCGGACCAGATTATTAAAGTTGAAAAGCTCCATGTCCATATTGCACAATTTTTATCACAATGGGTTATATTAATTATTTTATCTAATTATGTAGCTACCAATAATATTTAGGTTTATTTTAAATATAAATTACATGAAACCCATGATGCTTTAATTGTGATTTGGTATTAAGACACAGCAAATTGTGGTAGCAATAAGGTCCATAAGCAGGCCCCGAATCAAACTCACAGACACCGAGAACGTAATAAGCTTCAAAACCAATGGCACTCCCGTGGTTCTTTTATTAATATCAGAGGAACCATAGATGCTAGAAGTTTGCTTTTTCAGTAGTTTGAAAGAGGAATCTTTATATTTGTGGGATGTCACGTTTTGCTGTGTGTGTGAAAAAAAAAGTGAGCACAGGTTGGCAGTTTTTCTTAAGTGGTCCAAAAGTGTTTTTGCTTGAAAAGCTGGTGCCTATGTCTTCTTCTTTGTCTTTCGGCTGTTCCCGTTCAGGGGTCGCCACAGCGAATCATCTGCCTCCATCTAACCCTATCCTCTGCATCCTCTTCTCTCACACCAACTAAC
>JAQQZS010000033.1:9557771-9568664 GCA_030068045.1 Platyallabes tihoni
TAACGCCAGTCTGCTTTTAAAAGCACGTCTCATCTATTCGCTGGACAAAAACTAAAGGATCTGATCCGTAGCTGGAACACAAGAAAACACATGAATTCCTGAATAACAGTCTATTCACAGATGGGCCATGGATTCAATATTTTGTTAATTCATCACGACTTATCAGAAAGCAGTAACAATGTGCAGGCAAAGACGTCTAGATAAATAAAGAGCTCAGTGTTCAAAGAGCTGACGAGTTACACAGGCTCCATCAGGAGCTCCTCCATGTCTGATTGTTCCAGTTCACGGAAGGCAGCGTGGGAGCCAATCACAGCCAGCGTAGCACCTGTGTGAAAAAGGACAACAACAAAAAAACTAATCAGGAGACCCCTTGAAACTTAATCAACTTTTAATCATCAATCCAGGGCAGTATTCCATTTCCTAAACATCATATATCATGTTAATTTTATCAGCCATTTTCAATTTTAGTCTTAGTGCTTGGATAAATGTGCCTGTTAGTTTTTATCAGATTTTGTCATTCTTATCCTATTTTTGTCTTAGCAAGGCAGGGCATTTTATTCTAGTTTTAGTCAGAGAAAGGAATTTTAGTTCATGAAAACGTACATTTTAGCAATAAGATTATTATTAATTAACCCTACAGTCAATCTAGTCTAGCAAACCCCCTTTTTTGTTTTTTAACAATATAATTATCTTAACATTTAAAATGTATTTTTATCTGTCGTTTTCAGCTAATTATATTTATTTTTAACCATCAGAACAACTGCTGCATGTCCAATACTTTTTTTTTTTACTACAAAACAATAGGACAGTGTTTTGAAACTTTTTTTCTTTTAAAATATGAATTTACACACTTGGGACTGTTGTAAGGATACTGTAGCTCCTATGGGTCACAATCATTTGCTAACCTATTAGCTTACTGGGTTTGAAAACGGTTTAGCTATAAAATACATCACATATAACAAAACATAACTATCACAAAGAGGCAGTAAAACTACCTTGGGATTTTTATGGTAATGTGTCCCTTCAGGTTTGTGATATATTTTTTTCAATTGTGTGCCCCCACTATTTCCCCTCCGATATTACTACACATCAGCTTTTTTTCTCCGGGTTCAATATGAGGAAAAGGGGACCGAATATCGTCTCTTCTCTTTCGCCTGAGTGATACTGCTGTTATGACGAAGAGGTAAAGATGACTGAGCTTGTAACATCCCGTCAATGCGCGTGCAAACTCCTGATATGCCGCACACCGTGACCCGGGAAACACTGCTGCTCATGCCATAATGAATATAACAACGTATCGCAGTGAATTGTGACAAAAATTATATGTTGATGAAAATAAAGACAGATGTCTTATTAGCTTTTATTGTTTAAAACACATTTTAATCTTGTCATTGTTCACGGATATCCGTGACGCCTAATGATCACCTCATCTTAGTCATAGGAAAAAAGGTCGTCAAAGAATATTTTCATCAGTATTTTCATTAACTAAATTAACACAAATCGCATAGTAGGGAGGGGGAGAAGAGAGACAGAGAGAGAGAGAAAGAGAGAGAGAGAGAGAGGGGATACTCACCCAGTACCCAGAAAACAGCTGTTCCTGCACCTGCAAGCCAGAACACGGGTAAGGACACTGCTCCAGCCAGTCCCAACTGGTGACCTTGAGTCAACTCACGCCCTGACGGAAAGGACAGCACATGGTGATACAACTGCGGACCTCTTACCGGGTTGTCATTTACAGTACTAGTTAAAAAATTGGACATGAGTTTGGATTTATTTTCTACATTATAAAAAAAAATCTGGATTTTTTTCAAAACTACATTAGGTAGTTAAATAAGAACAGCAACAATCAGTTTTGATTTTACGACATGAAGGTCAGTTGTCCTCAAATCAGATTTTTTTTTTCTGGGCTGTTCTCAGATCAGATTTTTAAGGGATGTCTAAACACACAAATCTGATGTTTTTTTTTTTTTTCAGATCGGATCTGAGTCACTTTACTATTCACGTCCCATTTAAAAAAAACAGACACATCCACATTAGAGTCAGATAAAAGTCACTTGAAATTATGAATGTGAACTGTCATGACTTGCAAATCTGATTTGACCCTGAGAATTAAGCAATGTGTCTTGTAAAGTGTATGTAGCCTAAAACATGGCCATTTACACCTATAAACACACACATACCGAAAACAACCAGCTTGGACTCCAGTGACTTCAGATGGATGATGTAAAAGGCACCAACAAATACAGCCAAAGCGATCAACAGCATGGGCGAGCTGATACTGTGAGAAACAGAAAAAAAAAATTAACTGTGTAAATGTTTCAAATGTATTTGACCAAAAAAATTGGAAAGGTGCTGTTAAATAAAACCTCTTGCTCTTAAAAGGTCAGAATAATATTACCGAAAGGCAACAATAGTCACTGATGCTTACGCATTAATGATTAGTTTATGGATAAAATGACAGTATTTTTGAAGATGATACAGAAAGAACAAGCAAATACAGTTCTGTCTCGTTTTCCTAAAAGTCAAACAGCGCAAAAAAACAATGTCATTTTTTAATGTGCTAATCAAACTTCATGACTTTTTTTTTTTTATACATTCATACAAACAGAAACACCAAATAAAAATTTGTTGACAACCTTTAGAAAGTTAAAGTTTAGAAAGGCTGTTACCAAATTTGACATACGATCAAGCATTTTCATACATATTTAGTTTTACTGAAATCCTTTTTATGCTTCATGCTATAGCACTCTACAGACCTGCAATAGGGCTTCTGTCTCGATACTGATGGTCTACAGAATTCCAACTTAATTCCACTAATTCTGACAAGATTGTCCTATTGAACTTTTACTTCATCGTTTTTTTTTCCTGAAATCCCATTAGATGTTTTTTTTACGAGCTGTAAGATGTAATCTTCGAAATTAGGCTTGAAATATTTAATTTGACGCATAATTAATCTAGAATATGAGATTCACTTTTTGTAAATTCAATTATGAAAAAAAAAAAAAAATTCTATTCCATGATGTTACAAATTTTTTTAACTGCACTGTAGATTCTCTTTAATTCTCTAGTTGTGCTTCATGAGCTCTGCTTATGGACCTGATTTGATTAATTCTCTAGAAGCCTGAAGCCATTTCTTTGTTCATGCGAGTTCTTTTACACCTATTTGATTCCTTTTCCAATTTATATTTTGCTTGTCATTATAATGTGATTTTAAAAGTAGTGGTTCAGAAGAAGTTCACCCTATTGAGTATTTGAAAAATAAATGTGGTAAAGATTATGAAAAAGTATTTGATAAAGAGCAAAAACCCATTTCATTCTGTAGATGTTCGCCCACCAACCAGTATTTATGGCTTTCTCTACTGTGGCCTGGGTTTGACTGCTAATCAGGCAAACAACCCCAGTCAGTGCATTCATAGTTCTATTATTTTTTTTCTCCCTATCCTATCAGAATTTATTACCAGTAGGAAACATGTATAGTTATATCAATAAGTATGCACTATTTTATCAAAGTTTCCTACAAATACTTTTAATTGGACATTGCAAAAAATATTGCAATGCAAATATATTGACCTGACATTTTATGTCAGGCTAGTAGCAGTTTCTGTTTTTTTTTTTTTTTTACCTTATCAAATATAGTTTCCTATAGTTTTAACACTGGGAAACTACCCATAACACTGGGAAACTACTTTTTTTTTTATTTTACCAGAGTCTAATCTAATCTATTCTTGGGTAATAAAGTTTTGTAAGACTTCCATTATTTTTCTATAAAAATTCTATAGAATTTGTTGTTAAGTCTTTCAATAAAACAGACAATTTCTGTCAACAGTCACAGTGTCTAATAGCCTTGGGCAGCACTGGATTTACTTATTCTACAAAATAAAGACACTGATTACTTTAAATACATTTTTCCATTTGAATAAAGTAATTGATTCCACTTAAATATAATTTTAAATTATGATACCTCTGGGAAATACCAGAGGAAAGCCTCATGAAATAGCTATGCATCCTTGCGAAAAAAAAATTTAAATTACTAATGTAAGTGCTAAAGAGATTTCTTACATGCAGTAGAAAATGAGCCCCAGGAAGATGAATGTGTAGTTGCTATGGAACGCGTCCATGTTTCTCACAACACGCTGGCATAGTTCACCGAAGTTCTTCGGTTTGGAAAATTTGCGTTGATCCACAAAGCTGGCCCAGGGCCTGATGGATTTGCGTCGACGGTCCAGCCACTCCTTTGCCATATTCCCAGAAAAGCCTTTAGGAAAGAGTCTGTGGACACAAGGAGAGTGGGGGAGAAAGAGACAGGATGAGGCTGATTTTCCTAACTCAGTATTCTTGGCAATGTTTTATTTCTCAAATAGGACACATGTCTGGGTATAGAAAAAATTGTTTTGCAGCCTGAAATGAAGACAGACACAGTTTTTGTTTTATACCGCTGCATAAAGATATATAATCTAGATTTGCAAAGCTTTGTGTGCCACTGAGAAGCTTCACCTGGTTGAGATTACAAGTAATTTTCCCCCAAATCAGTGATTCTGGTTTTTCTTTCTGTATTTTTTTCTGACACGTTGGTGTTATATTTTTTACTGGGATGTTAAAAGTTGCACTGAGGCTGCAAATCAACAAAATGTGATTATTTTCAAGGGGGCTGATTCTTTTCTATACCCACTGTGTGTGTGTGTGTTCTTACCTGCTGATCATTCCTACTGCAGGGAGCTCCTCAGCCTCACTGCTGAAAGGGTCACCTGACTTCATATCCATTGCTATACACCTACATAAATCACACAAACGAGCACATACAGAGAGCGATGTATTGACGTGCATTGTGATGTTGATTGAACATTTCTAACAAAACAATCTGTAGCCTGGTGAAGTGGATGAGTGATTCCTTCCAGTCGCATACTGCGTACTTCTGAATGGGTGTGGGACATCAAAGCTATTTTTTTGGCCCAACCTAGTGGGAATATAATAGGTATATCACAGTAACAGTAGATTACAGTACAGGCACAGTAAATTTGGCATGGGTGGATCAGTGGTAGGTTTCTCGTCTGCCATGCAGATGGGCTGGGATAAATTTCCACACAAACAGTCCCCTAAATGAGGTGTAAAACGCAGTTATGTCCCTGCCACATTGAGTGTACAGTATATATACATGGGATAGAGAGAGGTGTGTAACAGAAGTCCAAAATGAGCAGGAAAATTATGCCTATGCCCAAGAAAGAAATATATTTTCTATCTTCTAGCTTTGTTTAAGCGGATAGTTCGCTTAGAAAGCAGCCTGAACATTTTGTAATGGAAGGAAACGTTCCAGTTTATCCCATAAGGTAATGTAACTGTAACGTCATAATGTCCCTAACAACATAAACAGTTGGTGTGTTTCTACAAAGTTCAATCACAATGCAACGGTAAATAACACAGTAACTCGTTATAACTCTAATAATATTTTTCCAACAACAACGCTATATTAAAAACACACACACACTCCTTACTGTTTATATCTGCGTTGTTTTCTTGTGTCGATAAAATGCGGATGTGCTGATGTGGAACGGCTTTACACTCCCCACTTCCGGTATAGTGGGTTTTCCTAGCCTGTCTGACTCGCTACCGCCCTCTAGTGGTACTGCACTAACACTAATGCATACTTTGGACAGTTGAACATATTCGATATTCTTTTATTTTATTCTTTCGCTGTTTCTAAGGAAACATGTTAAGAAGCGGAATCGCGAATCTGTTTTCTGTCCGAAAAAAGCAATAATATTAGCGCTATTACGGAATATGAACCAGTGTTTCCCTTACCAACATGGCGGATTTTTGTTTCGAGTCTAACGCGCCTGTGATTGGCTCGTGGCGTTGTTTTTCCTTGCACATGATTGGTCAGTGTGTGTTGTTCTTTAGCACGGTCACCGCCCACACTGCTGTGAAGGGACGTTTCGAGAAATTTGATCGTGGTCATCGGCTAAAATCTTAGTTTGTCCCAAGTAAGTGGTTTAAAGGTAAATATTTCGAACACCGTGGTATATGTGCTATAAAAGTAAATAAAAACACGGGACAATAAAATTGAATTTCCGTTTTGAAAGCTTAACTAAGAGGCGCCTGACGTCACTGGAATATCAGATGTTTGTGAGCTAGTCAGGTAATCTAGCATAACATAACATAACATAGCATAGCAACTGGTATTGTGTGCCTAGCCTAGCATAGCGATTGATATTTAACGTTACCTCGTTTCTATTAATTTATCCGGTCAAGTGTTTACATTTCGGTACAGCCCGACCCAGAGCACTGAGGTGTTTTGTTGTGGTTTGTTGTTGTGACTCTGAGTCTGGTTTAGCTAGTTAAAGGTAGCATGAAAATACACTGTTTTTGCTAGCGAGCGAGCAGAATCTTAGCTAACATAACACACCGTACAAACAGTTCTATATATTAAAAATACAGATTTGTTTGCGTTTTTCTGTCCGGTAGAGGTGTGTAGCTAGTAATTTATATCACTCATTTAGCTTGTTTTATGCATTACATTACATAAGGTGGACATGTGATGCAGTGATGTCACATTTCGCTTTGTCATTGCGCTAGGGCGTTTTTTTTTTAAAAAAAATTTTTATCATAATTTTTTCCCGAATTGATTTATACACTACTTCATCACATCTACGTAGCATTCAAGCTAGATCTTTCCTCTACTATGAATATTCCTTACTAACAAGTTAGTGTTGGTTAACAGCACAGTGTCTGCTGATATTCTTATCAACAAAAACACAATTTAATAACCAGAGCCCATATTTATGACCCTTTGCTGTTGCAGAACCGATTTGATTTTCTGGAAGACTTGGCAGCAGTGAACCATGGCAGCATGCTCGAGATACTCTCTGTACTGGGAGGAGACCGACTGCTTGAGCTACTATGATACACTGTCTCTTCATGAAATCTTTGAAATTGTTGGTTCCCAGCTGACGGAGACCGACGTCGACGTCCTGTCATTCCTTCTGGATGAAGCCTATCCGGCCAGGCATCCTCTTGATCCAGAAAGTTGGACTGAAGATGCTCCACCAGACTCTGATGCGCCTGTAAATTCTCCTTGCCCATGCCTGTTGGAGGCTTGGCGCCGGATATGTCCCAAAGGAGAGCCAGGTCCGTTTGGTGGCGTTTGCAAGCTGAAGAGCGGCGTTGCGCTGTTGCTGGAAATGGAGAGACGTGGCTTTTTAAGTGAAGCAAACCTGGAACCTCTGTTGCAGCTACTTCGAATCCTTACACGGCACGACCTCTTACCGTTTGTCTCCAGCAAGAAAAGAAGAACGGGTAAGCAATGAACCAACCATACATTTGAAGCAGCCGTGCTTATGATGAAACTCCGCCTATTGTAATTGTTTCATAAGATACTTTTTATTACTTTGACCAGTGTTTTTCTACATCACCTACACAGAACTCACTTTGACGGTACTTGCAGCACTTAAATCCTTTACCTGTCCAGCTCTGCTTGATGCATATTGTTCCCTTATTGTTAATAACCATGGAGTCAGAGCACAAGATGCTACTCTACTGGAGCAGAAGTTAAGGGTCTTGCTCAAGGGTCCAACAGCTTAGATTTATATTTATGGTATTTGGATGACGCCCTTATCCGCATTTGGCGGTTAAGGGTCTTGCTCAATGGGTCAAGAGTGGCAGGGGTTTGAACATGGGACTTTATGATCTGTACTTCAACACCCTAACCACTGAGCTCCCCCTGTCCCAGTTCGGTGGACTTGGGGCTTGAACCGCCAATGTTCTGGTTGGTAACCCAAATCCTCAGCTTGCTAAGTTACCACTGCTCATGGTGCCATTGTGCTCATCATCTTACCCCTCAGCACAATTTTGTCATATACCTGCACTGTATTCTGGGACTTTTAAGTCCAATGGGTACAGTTGCCACTATTATTTATGTTGGATTTCTCATTAGTGTGGCACTAAACATACCAATATTTCCTGGAAATATGTGAGTGAGAGAGAAAGAATCCTTGCCCGTTTTTCAAAGTACTAATTTCAGATTCTCACCTTTATCCCTTAAGTTTAAAATCGCATAAATGTTTGTTTATTTCCAAATTAAACATCGCTGTAGTTGGCTAACAGTGTTTCCCTGGGAGGTCAGCCGAGTGCAGTGTCAAGCTGGGCACAGGAATAATACAGGAATTACGGTGCCAATATAATGGGTTTCATTGTGGAGTTTTGATTTAATGTTAAGGAACATCGTGGGTGTCATTTGCTGTCCTTTTAAAGCAAAAGCCATTCTTACATTCTTGCAATCTTCCTGACAGTGTCACCAGAGAGAGAAGCTGTAAGCTACATGGCAAGCAGAGCACACGCACACACAAGTATTAACTCAGACCTGGCAAACACACAAGCGTCTCAGTGGAAGGCAGGTGAGTTGGGATGATTTATTATTTTTTTTGGTCATCAAATTCACAAACTTGCAGCTTGCAAGGTTGGTGAAATTCTCCAAGGTTGTGCTTGTCCTTGTTGCCTGGGCTTGTGATTTTTCTACACCTGGGAGGTATCTGTGAAATAGTATGAAACAGTCATGACAACGTGTGTGTATCTGTTGATTAGGTGTTGGCTCAGCTGTTAAGGCGTCCGCACCGGCACGAAGGAGACGGGGAAGAGGGCGAGGCCGGGCGAGAAAGGCCAGGGATACATCAGAAGTTATGCCTCAGCCTTCGATGAACAAAGTGACCTGCGGTAAGACCACTTTGCCTTCATCTCTGTCATTCCCGCTCGCTCTTTCTTTCTGTGTTCATTTTAATATTTTTTTAGACCTTTATTTTTGCGCCCTTACTCATCTGCTGGTCATTCTTCACAGTTCAGAATTCTTCTATAGTGTTTGTGTCAGCTGTTTTCTGTTTCTTGATCTCTCAAACTATTCGCAAAAAAAAAAAATAAAAGTGCTCCCTTACTTACTCTGCCAGGTTTTAAGTTTTAATATGCATTCAGATGACCAGATCCACCAAATACAGTTATTGTCCATGGCTTCACTTTTTTTTTTTTTTTTAACATGTTATATTTGATAGCGTTAGTCCTAGCCTGTTTAAAATTACTTAAATTTCAGGGCTAAATTCTTTATATGTACTCACCACTTTAACCTGACTGCTGCTCAGCTTTAAATTTTGCTTTAGATCAAACTGCCATTACAGAAACAGAGACGCAAACTCCTTTACCTAAACGTAGTAAAGTTGTAGATAATCTGCTCTCTTAGGAATCCAACAGACTCTGATCATTCTGATCCTTCACCGGTTTGATTTGAATTATTTGTTTGAATTAATTTTTCATCTAATTGCAGCAAAAGTACAGTGTTCTGTGCAAAATACACAAAACAAGCAAAAGCTATGTCACCCTGACACCCTCCGTCTTTAAAAGGCATACCAGGCTGTCACAGGTGGGGCAGCCATTTTGTGCCGTTATGATGCAAGGATGATTCATTGTATGAATCAGAGACACGCCGCATTGCTCATCACATCAAGACAGCTGACTCCCCCAGTATTTAGATTAGCGCATCTAAGTGCTTCTCTGTTTATTAATAACAACTTGCTGTTCACATGATGTGTACGTCTCTTTACAAACCAAAGAAAAAGGTGGAAAAATATGTATTAAAAATGCTAATCCAGTAAAGTCCGAGTGTTTATAATACCAAGTGAATGGATATCAATAAAGAAAGGCTGGAAAGAACAGGATTAGATTAGAGTGTATGTATCTCTTGTTATAGAAAGAACTACAAAAACAATAGCACTTGTTCACTGTATGGTGTAGCTCAGCTTGGCAAGTTAACCAGGAGCTGTGCTGTTTATAAGCAGGCTACCAAGCCTGAATTGTTTTCCACATGCTTTGCCATATTCAAACTGAGGTGGGTGATTAAAAAATATCTTTGGTCGCTCAAACAAAGTCCTTCTTTCAGAATAATCCAGATTCATGTGTCTGACTAGAATCTGAGCTTTTTGTTTCGAAAGACAATTGTCTGAAGGAATTTAACAGCCAACAATATTTCAGATTAATTTTTATTAATGTCCAACATTTTTCCAAACAAATTACAGTGGAACCTCTGTTCACAATGGGAACAAAAATTTGCCTAAAATTTCCCTCTGTTCATGAACTCCTTTAAATTTTAAAGGAGTTCGTTGGAACACTTCCCAGAAACTGCCATCCCAAAGCTGCTGCTATCAGCTGAACTAAGGCCGTCGCCATGCATCAGTTTTGCTCAGAAAACTTTTAACTTTTTTTGTGCCAAGTGGAGTAACGTCCAAGCCTTTGTCAAAAACTATCATCTGGTCAAAACTGTGGTGAGCAGAGTCATGCACCTTATGAACGCTAACATGATGTCTATCTTGTGCAGCTTAGGGAAAAAAAAACAATCTCTCCGGATGGATTTTTAGTGAAATCGGTTGGCACGTACGAACCAGAAGCCAAGAAACAAAAAGAGAGAGAGCACCCCTGAAGGAGAGAATTACTCAGTGTTTTTATGAAGGGGTACTCTCCTTCCAAACATTACCCCCCGCTTACCCACCCATCTCCCTCTCCTCCATACTCATACTTTTATTGTATATTTTGTTAAAAAAATAAAATGTATGTAAAATATAAAGTTAAATATAGTTCATAGTGACGGTGAACAGATTAATTCTATGTACATGTGTTCGTATGGAAAAAATTAATCGTTTTACAACCAAATCGGGTTAAGAACAGAAATGAAGAACAAATTACGTGCGTGAATTGAGGTTCCACTGTATTGATATTCTGTATTTTACATTTATTACATGTGATCTAAGTAAAAACTTTTCTCAGTGCCACCCATATTTTAACTTCAACCTAGGGCTGGGCGGTATACCTTTTCATACCGAATACCGGTGTCTTTTTTAAAAATTATATAAATTTTTTATATAC
>JAQQZS010000033.1:9568764-9599138 GCA_030068045.1 Platyallabes tihoni
TAAGCCAATATACTGCAGTAATTATTCTCTAATTTATTAGGAAATGGGGTTAACACCTAATCATGCATGAAAAAAAAATACCGTCAAATACAGTGACACCGATATAATTTTGAAAAATACCGTGATATAAATTTTTGGTCATACCGCCCAGCTCTACTTCAACCCACTTTCATTTAAATCATTTTATTTTTCTAGACACAAATTCAAGTTGTCTGTTAATAGTCACGACCTGGAAATCTCCTGAGAAAATCCTGCCTTCATGGCTAGCTGTGTATGGTGAGAAACAATTCCTCCTGCGTTCTGTCATGTTACAGACAGTCATAGGTTCAGGTTTATTACCAAGCTGTGCCAGGCTGTTCAGTGGAAAAGTGTTAAAGTCGAGTTTTAATGGCTTGCAGAATTTAAAAAAAAAATGCATAAAATCTTAGCATACAGGTCTGTATCCTCATGAAATGGATCATTATGTTACATTAATTTGTCTGTTATAAAGCAATGTTGTGTGGACCGTAAAAAAAAAAAAGGTGTTTTTATGAAAATTCCAGAATACAGAAGCTTCACTCATTGCTTTTTTAAAACAGAGGTGTCAAACATATAGGTCAATCAGATTTTTCTCATGACGAATCTCGGCTATTGAAGCCTGTGTTCCAATGAAACTCTTATGGTTTTTATATATAATGGATCATAGGGTTTTACACAAACCTGTGAAATCCATGCCAGCTCAAGTGTGTACTCTCATTAAAGCAAAAAAGGGACTTACTAAATACAAAGTAACTTTGAAATTTGTGTAAACATGTCAGAGATTCTCTTTTTTTTTATTTGTAATTTTTTTTAGTCGAGGTGTGTTCAATGATGTAATGTTTCATGAAAATAGTTGTAATAAATGATAAAAAAAAAAAAAAACTGGCCAAATTCAAGCATTTTGTTAGTCTTCTGGATCCAACTGTATGTTCAATAAAATCTCCATTCAGAATATACTTTTTATTAAATACCGACTAAATAATAAATTAAAGAATTTTTTTTTGTTTGTTTTTCTTTGGTCTGGCCCACTTATACTCTGGATGAAAATATAATGCGGGCTGTTACCTAAAATGAGTTTGACACCCCTGCTCTAAAGCCTTGAGATGCATCATGAAAAACACATCACATCCCCTTAAATATACCTTACCAAATAATCTGTGTTTGCTCAAAAGAACGTGAATGTCTCAGAATGGTTGGTGATTCATATTTTCTGTCCGAACAGTGAATGGGTGATAAATAGGTAAAGGAGTGGGCAAGAAAGAGTGCCTCACCATTACAAATTGCTGCCATGTTTAATGCTGCTCTGCCGTACCAGGTAAACAAACTACTGCATTAGTCACTGGGAAATAAAAAAGAAATATGTATTGAGTAATGATAAAGGTCCACTAAGTGTAAAGAAAATCTGTTTTTCCATTATTGGCATTGTAATAAAAAGTGAGGGACATAGCGAATGTGAAATTTTGCACATTTGTGACATGTAGGGCAGCTACTATTTGGTTATGCAGTCAACATTACGGCTAGCACTTGGTAAACAGTGTGAAACTGGTGCAGTCCCCAAGGCCGAGGGAATTTTTCTTGACACTTTCACATCCGGCTTGCTCATTAAGTGAGAAAACAGATAAAGCTAAAAAAAAGTATAAATCTTTCAATTTATATCCAGAATTTGTTTTCCTGTGAATTGCTATACAGATAAAATTTAATTGAAAATTAAGTTGGAAATGGAAAGCCACTAAGCATGAAATAAATTGGAAGTAATCTAATAAATGCAAAAAAATATATAAAATTAGAAATCTAAAATAAAAATATGAAAATAAATATAGCTAATATTATTATGAAACTATTAGGACTTTTAATCTACTATTTTTGAAATAATGGATGAAAATATTGTTAATGTTTCTGTGCAGTGAAACAGATCATTAGAAAAAGCGCACTATAAATTCTTAAATATATAACAAACAATAAACTGAGCAGTGTCCAGTGTCTAAACATGGATTTGCAATCAACAGCATAATTTGATTAACACGTTCACAAAGGTTTTGCGCCAAAATGTGTGTATATTGCAGATGCACCCCTTAAATGTTACTTAAGAGAACCTTGCAAATGAGAAGAATTGTATCTGTACTAGAGTTGAATATTACAGATAAACTGTGCTTAGACAAGTAACAAGACCAGCTGTATATTGCATGTTTATTGTAGCAATTACACAATTCTACACTACAAGATGATAATCAAGAATGAAGAAGTCCAGGATCAAATCAACGAATAGGTACTTTTGTGCTCTCAGGAACTAAATGAAATGGCTGCTTTTTCTTACGGCGAATGCATGACTTATGCAACACAATGCAGAACCTACAGTTTTATTCTGTAATTTTATCTATCAATATTTACACAGGAAAAAATATAATCCCTTTTCAGAATCTTGCTATACAGGTGCTAGACCTAAATGTCAAATTCAAGTAATTATAATTATCCAAATATTGTTCATGTGCTTGAGGTGTCCAGGCTTTGTCCTTTTCTATTACTCATCAGTCAGGAGGTTCATTTGTGTTTGTGTTTAGATCACCTCTTTGGAAACCCAGCGTTTGTCTTAAAACTCCAAATATCAGGGGATAAAAAACAGTTTAGACTAATGTAATGTTTTATTTATTAATTAATTTGCAGCTGCAACACATGGCCCAATACAGCAATCAACAAATCAAGTAAAAAAAAAAAAATTCCAGTGCTAGGATAATATAGTTTAAGGCTATTTTTAGGTGTAGATATGAAATTTATTTGCAATCACAGAAAATTTGTCTTGAATTAACAATATCATATCCAAATTAATTACACTGAATTTTGTAACTGGTCTTTTTCCCTGGAACAAGAATAACATATGTTTATTGGTATGTTTTTTGATCAACACATCATGAAAATTATACAACGAAAGGAAAAAAATGGGCATAAAGTACAACGCACCTAATATATGGCTAAATATGACAAAGTTCATATTTAAAAGACACTTGGTGGTCATCAACCAGCTTCTGGTAGATTTCTGATTGGATATTTGTCCTCCCTTCAATTAAATTTCAATCCAATTTCAAATTGTCTACAAATTTCCAATAGTGTCGATTCCCCATGTAAAGCATTCATATGCGTTATTTCTCTGTTGAAAAATGCAATTTCTTCCCAAATTGCATCTGTCTCTATTATAATTTGAGTATATGAGGAAGAATTTTTAAGTAGTCCTCCTTCATTAGTCCCTCTGCTTTGTGCAGTGCACCAGTTCCACTGGCAGCAAAACAGTTCCAAACATTATGCTACCACCATCATGCTTAACTGCTAGTACAGTGTTCTGTTGGTTGAACGCCTCACCTTTAATTCTCCTAATGTATCTCTGATCAAAACTTGGTTTATTAATTTGTCCAGGTGGTCAGACCTTGGTGAAGTGGCTGCACATCTTGAATGACTTGTACTTAAACTGAGCTTGGAATCTGCCATTGTTGAGAAAGTCTATTAAACAAGAATGATGTACAATAATTCTTCCCCAGAGACAATTCAAAGAAACTATTCTGTCCCAATATTCCCCGAATGTTCATGTCGAGTGTGCGTCAATTTTCTTGAATTCTTCTCTTTCAGTTGTTCATAGATGAGACATGTCTCTGTTTTGGCCAAACCTCGCTCCATTTGCAAATACAGTCTTAACTGTGAGAATAGAGTGAAAAGGCTGTAACAGTTTGTTTTTGGTGAGGCAGAAACCAATGGTCTCATCATTAAAATTTGAATGTACTACTTAGTGGACCTTTAACTGGTTATTGCATTCCACTCCATTATTATTCTCAATAGCCAAATTATGACTTATATTCCCATGTGAAATATTTGACTAACTAGATGTCATGTCTAGTGTTTGTTGTAGTTTTGCTTCAGGTTCCCAGCCATCTTCATTCTGCATGATCGCATTATCTTTTCTCTTTATCATCTCATGTCTGTGTCTCATTCTCTCAACATAACATCATGCTGGGACATTATATGAAATACACTTGCTCTGACTGAAAGCAAATGCTTTAAGGCTCTCTAGAGTATGCCTCCCCCCATTCCTCTACTTCTAAACTTGGCGAAGCTCGCTGATCCGCTGTCAGTACATGTACAGCCGAATGAATGAGATTTTATTGCCATCATTCACTTTCCCATATTCCTGCTTAAGCTTCTTAACATACGGGAACCTAAAAGAGAGCATGCATAGTACTTCAGGTCTTTGCAAATAATGGAAATATATTGCAGTGACTGTGTTAAGAGCGTTAACCAAATGTTATTTACTACAATGTTATTTAACCCCCCCCCCCCCCTTTTTTTTTTCTGTTTAAGCATTTTAATGATGCTTTTTGTTTTGACTGGCATTTTAAAATCATTTAATTGTTTTACTTAATTGGTTTTGTTCCTACTAAAAACAGAAAAATCTAGTATCCCAAAAGAATAAAATGATCATACACCACAATACCTTGAAATTAAACAGTCTTTATTTAAACAGTCTTTTTTTTTTTTTCTTAAATTATTTCTAAAATGTCCTTATTACGTAATGGAAGAATTTTCTTTCACTATGTCTGTCCCCTTTACATTATTCCTACAACTTGTTGGTTATACACTTAAAAGAAGCTTACCATTTAATATACAGTCCTGCTTTACCGTGTATGCCCTTTGACCTTTTGCTCCTGAACGTGCTGAAAGTGCTCTTTGCTCTATTGACCCCACATTTGATTCCAGCAGGTTGGCTCAGGAATGGGTAGGAAAAGCAGGAGAATGGATAGAGAAAGAGAGCGCACGCCACACTAAAGGGCGTGTGCTGTCCTCTCTGTGCGATCATACACATCATACAAGCCAAGTGTGTGCATTCTCACTCGTGCTCTCCTTCATGAGGCCTGGTCCATGTCTAAGGTAAAAAGTTTACCGTCCTCACTCGGTTAAGAGGAGGGGTGAAAGTGCTGAATGTTATCATTATAAACAATCCACTTCTTCAAACAATTCCCCCAAAAGAGCTGTTTTTAATTGTGTGTTATAAGTAGACTCTGGGGGAACAGCTAGTACAGAATTCTGGAGAAAGTTGTTGGCCACAGAACTGGCTCAAGAAAGGCAGAAATTTTTTTACAATGTTCTTTACTTTGTTTTTCATCATTGCTAAGTGGAGAAAGAAATGTTCATATAATGGGAAAATTGTTCTGAAACAATATTGTTTTCACAGATCTTTCACAGCTATCAGGGTTCTCCTGAATGCGTGTCATTTGAACCGATCAAAACTGAGGAAGTCAATAACAATAACAAACCTGAATCTGCCTTGAGTGGTAGCTCAACCTTGAGAAATGCCCAGTTTTTCATCTTGTGAGCAGTTCTGAGGAAAATGACCCAACAGAGCTCTTGCTGAAAATCCAATTTAAAAAAAGAAATGTAGACGTAAATATCATTTTGGGGGGGCTACAAATTAAATTTATTTCTATCCATATAGAATTGAAGCTTATGAAATTGCCTGCTTTGACCGCAACAGAGGAACAGCCTTTGGAAAAAGTTCATCCCAAACTTTGCTTGTCTCTTTCTCTCTCTCTCCTTTGTGTCCACAGTTGAAAAACAGACTGACTCAAGTGTCAGGGACAAAACAAGTTGGCCATCCTCACATACTAAGAGTGGGAGAGAGCGCACTTAAAGAACGAGATAAAATAGCGAGCAGTTGCTCAGCAGCCTCCTGCTCTTGTTCTCTCTCTCTCCCTCCATCTTGGTTTGTTGTTCGTCACAAAAGATGGATGGATATAGTGTGGAAGCTTTTCGCATGGAGCAGCTCCTCGTAAAATTGTAACTAAAGGTTGTGTTTTTTGCTGAAAAAAATGAAATGTTCTGTTATTAATTCTTACTGTAAATAACACAAATTTGGAAAGTAGACGGCTTACTTTACCATCATGGATTAATTTCATTTTGCTCAAATGACCTTCTGTCTGATCCTCTGTAAACAATTGACACTCAATCCATCATTAGAGAAAAACTGTTGGCTCATGTATGTTGTACTGAATCATCTGCCTAAGCAGAGTGGTGGAGGTGGAAGCTTGATTGAGAAGGGTCTTTTTTTCCTTTGTTTTTTTTTTATTATTATTTTTTAAATTAATAACAAACACCATGTCCTCGCTGCATAACAGCATGAGAGGTTCTTTGCAAGGATACAAAATGGAAAGTGCTGTGCGGATGTACGCTGTCATTGGATCTCTTGGAAAATGTTTTGTTTTTTGTTTTGTTTAAAAAAAAAAAACAAGCTTTTAACCAATTTATGTTTCCAGTTTATTTTGTGCAAACCAACATTGAATTTCATGTATGTGGGGAATATTTTTTAAAACATAGGTCCAAGGGAAAAATCCCAATTAGATTGATGTGTTTCTAGTTACTTATTTTAACACTTAATTCTAAAAACTTACAGTATGGATGCTTATATTACTTATTCTTTAATGTATATCAATTAAGAACTAAGAATTGGTCACATTTGCTTGTGCTCTTAGTTAGAATTCTCACTACTTAAATCCCATTACACTAGTTTAATGTTATTGATGTCTACAAGAAGTACTTGTAATAATAAAGGAGCAGTGAAAGAGGAGGTTTAATTTCCTAATGTTTGCAAATTACTTTCGGTCTCCTTGTAGTGATTTTTCTATAGTTATAATTATTATATAATTATATAATTGTTCCTTCATATATTATCAATAAAAAAAAACGTGCTATATTAGAATCATAATCAAGAATGACAAGTATCCTAAGCTCTAATTTTATAACAGCTATGAATTGCTATTCTCCTGATTTAGATTTTTTTTTTATTTAAAAAAAGATGCTCATGCTGACACTCAATGTGTCCATTAAGTTTTCAAGCTACACTTTCGCTTTTAAATCACCAAACCTGAAAAGGTTGTGGGTGGGAAGGTTGGATTTGTGTTGCAGCGATGTTCTGAAGATCGATGGGTCCACTCCTCATGACATGAAAGGAAATGACATCACAAGGAAGCGCTGGTTCAGTATGTATCTTTCAATCGTATCTTGCCATCTCTGTGCCCTGTGCTGTTGCATGACATCAGTTCCTTCTCCTGTTCTCGAACTACTGACCACAAGGTAGCGCCACTCTTAATTAGCCTGTGCTACTTCTGAATACTTGGCCTCTGAAACATTTTAGTTTAAAAAAAAAAAAAAACAGTTCTGCTCAAATGACAGTCCACCCTGAAATAGGAGAAATTTCTACAACTCGGGAACTGTGGTCTAGTTTATTGGTTACACTGAATTAACTGAAACCAAGCCCTCTCTCGGTGGATTCGTGATGGTTAATGCTGAATTTCCCCAACGTGACTTGTGACTCAAATGTTTGCGAGGTTAAAACGGGACAGCTGAAAATTCAGCATAGCCCCAGAGGACCAGTTAGAAACAATGCTGTAATCTTCAAAGTGCTGGGAATCACTTGGCATTGTGGGTTCCATGTGCGATCAGTGAAGGTTACCTGAAAGCCCCACCATGTTGAGTTAACTACAGTGCATGGTCTTCTGTGAGATCCATTGTTATTGTTCACTCAGAATTTGCTCAGCTCAAAAGCGTTAAGCCTGTCTCAACTGTCTGCTCCTAGAACTGAAATCATTATTCTTCTCCTTTGACTTAATTTGTGAATATATATTTAAAACATTCAACTGTAGTCTCATTTGTTTTAATCATTTCAGTTAACGTTTCAGTCATGGCTGTCAGGCTGTTGAGCTCAGACGCAGCTCTCTGCTGCTAGAGTCCCAATGTTTCTGAGCAGAAAAGTTTTACATTAAACCCAATAAGTTCTCAGCCAAAAATACTGTCCTTTTGCACTCTGTAAATCTTAATGTGAAAGAACATTCAAGACCTCATATGAGCCACGTTTTTTTTGTTTGTTGATGTGCTGAGTCTGTTGAGTAATTGACATTTTGTTTGTTTCTTGCTTATTTCTCTCCTATCTTTTCATCCCTCTCTTCTCTTGCTTATCTCTCAACTCTACACTTCCACCACAACCTTTTTTTTTTTTTTGCATTTTCATTTATTAATATCTTCTTACCCATTCTGCTTGCCTGACCTCTCTGATTTCCTCAAATACTATCCTCTAATTCTGTCATCCACTCCTCTGTCTTCAACAACTCATCCACGTGTTGGCTGTTAATCTTCCGTCCCATCTCTATTCACTATCCCTCCATTCCTCCTTTCTTTTCCTTTCCTTTTGTTCTTTCCTCACGGCAGACATTCGGCTGCGTGTCCGGGCAGAGTACTCGGAGCACGAGTCAGCCCTGCGAGCAAGGGTCTCCTCGGATAAGCAACAGCCTCTGGAGCGTCAGTTTGAACTGTTCAGCCGTGCCAGCCTTCTGCTGCGCGCCCGTGACCTCGGTTCCATCGTCTGCGACATCAAGTTCTCTGAACTGCAGAACCTGGACGCGTTCTGGGCCGACTACCTCAGTGGCGCACTGCTGGAGGCACTCAAAGGCGTCTTCATCACAGACTCTCTGAAGAGAGCGGCTGGCCAAGAGGGTGTGCGGCTGCTGGTCAGTGTCGACCAGGACGACTATGAAGAGGGAAGAAAGCTGCTGCTCAGCAACCAGACACACACCACTGCAAGCGGCCCGGTGCATGGGTAAGAAAGTGTCCTTGTTGTGAGATTGTTGTCAAGGACTGATTACTGAGAAGGACGCTGGTTTTAGTCGCTTGCGGTCGTCTACTGAAATAGTTTTTAAACAAAGAATCATTGTGTGGATATTTTAAGTAAGTTAAAAAGGCAGCTCCTGCCCTTGAATGAGATTAGGTTTTAGTGCAGGAAGCTCGTTACACTCCTTATAAACAGTGAAGTCTGGGCTATCTGTAATTTTTTTTTCCTTTTCTTTTTTTTATTGTGAATCCAGCTAAGATTTTTTTTTAAGCTCCGGGGAAAAGAATTTGCCACTAGGGGGCAGTAGATGATCTCAGCTTTTTCCGTTTGACATCTTTTTGGCCAGTTAACACTAATTTTGTACAGAATTTTTTCTAATAATAAAATATCATGAATAGTGTTACTGCTCATAATAGCTGTATGGAATGTTGATTATTTACATTAGATTTATTTATTTTTTTTTTTTAGATATTTTTTATTAACCTCAGTGCTTTCTTTTCACTTCTATCTGTATTATTTGACAATCTTGCAATCAATTTCTGCTTCTGAATGCTTGGTTATAATTTCATTCAAGTAAATCTCTAATGTGCGCTAATATTCTTCCACAGGCCCTGAGAAATTATAAAGGCTTGCAAAAGGAAGAGAGAAGAGAAAGAAGAAAAGTGCTCTTGAGTTAATTTATTCACAACAGCGCAGGATGGGCTTTGTATGGATTGATATATGAAAATAAAGAGAGATTTAAATTCAAGTATGGCTGAAAGAGACACGAACGCGTAACCAAACAGGTTAAAAGTTTTGCTATAGATTTATGTATGTAGGCTAATCTATGGCACACACGTTCAGACCACCAGTAAGCTGTGGGCAGATTTTCGTTGCTGCTGGTAATGTTGTGTGTTTTGCAGTATGTCTTTGGTTACACCACATATTAAAGTAAAGGAGACCCAGCTGAAACAGGTTTTGTATTTTCAGTTAAGGGAAGTTGGGTAAAAGACAAGAATTTGCCATGATTTTGCTCTAATTATGTTGCTTGGGCATCTACATAAAGAAAGGAAGATGAGCTTGATTCAGATGTTTGTAATCAAAGGTATTGTTATGAAAGTACCAAATTGTTTGTGTGTGGTCTCTATAGCAGGACACCGAAGAAATGTAACAGTGGTAGGTTACCTGGTAATTCTGGGTATTTGTGGACCAGATGTAACGTAACATCTGTGCAATAAACACCAGCATTCCATGACCCAGGTCCAAAATGTCTCAGAGATGCTTGGAGACAAGTGACGAGTCATGTCTAGTGAAAAGGATTCTTAAAAGAACTCTTTCACTCAAACAGATGATTCAGACAAAGCTGCGGTCGTCTTGACCTCAAGTTAAAACCACACTTAACCTTTTTATAGGATTTTTTTTAAATTAGAAAATATGGGTTAATACACACATTATCTTTGTCTCATTTAAAGAAAATGTAAACAAAAAGTAGTAGTCATGGGTAGCGATTGGTCGATACTCTTGTGTGTCTGGCGAGTCCAAATTGTTCCTTTCTGTCCTCCTTTTTCCTTTTGTTTCCGTTTATCATTTTAATTTCATGAACGCATGTATAGACATTTGTATTTAAATTTGGAATTTACTTCTGAATAAAATACTACCACAAGTGCTTTTTTTTCCCTGTTGCATAATTTTTATGTCTAGGTTTTATCATGTCTGTTTTGTCATCTCAGGAGGTCTTAAGAAAATTGAAATACATAATGTGAATATTGCAATGTTGATGAAATCTAATCACACAAGAGCACAAGTGTGTCAAGCTCAGAGTTTTGTGAGGTCCAGGACCAGCCACCAGCAGATGCCTTCAGTGTTCCTGTGGATCAAGAATTACAGCTTGCTGCTGTTCTCAATTATCTTACAGGTGTGGAATTAAAGTCAGGTCCTGCATGAATCATGTTTCTGTGCAGTTGTTATTTCCATGCGCTCACAAATTGAACTCCCACTGTTACAGACGTTAATGTCCTGGAGTCCACTTGCATTTATTGCTGCACAGAAAATATTCTTCCAACCCAAGTACAGTCTTTAGTAAATAAAAGCATCCTGCAGCTCACACTCCATGACAGGCTTAGTTCAGTTTTTTTTTCCCACTACCATTCAGACACATTTGTACACAGTTTAAACTATAAATGTATCTATATTGTGCAAAAGCCTTGATCCCCCCCCCCCCCATCCCACTCATTTCTTCATATTTTGCTTCCAAAGAGCCAGATATTTTTGTATTTTTAATGTAGTTCTCCAGGCTTCCTGAAGGACTTTTTTTTTGGCAAGTTTTTGTCACTCATCTTCAGTCCAGTCCTTCTACCTGTACCAGTTTCAGGAGAATGTTTATTTTTGTTTGTTCAGCCACACAGTGACCTGTAAATCATTCAAGCATAAAAAAAAACATTAACTAAAATCATGAACCAATGAAAAACAGATGCAGATGAAGACAGATGATCAGTTCCCATTTCTTTAATCTATATAATTTAATATGAAGAAATGAGGGTGTGGGGGGAGATCAAGACTTTTGCACAATATAGATACATTTATATTTTAAACTGTGTGCAAATGACCCAAGAGCTCAAGCTCAAGACTTTACACAGTACAGTAAATTTATAAACTTTTTAAGTTTATATCCAGGATGTTTATTCTTATAAATCTGCTTTGTAACACTGTCCATTGGTCAGTGTTTTGTAAATGAATTAACTTGAGTTGACTAAGTGTAATCACCATATACATATAACACCTTAAGGTGTTTTCGTCAATGACAATTTAAATGTAATAATCTGGTGTGTCTTGCTTGGTTGTGTGTGCAAATTCCAACTAAGTTAAAACCTGAAAGGTTCAAACCTGTTTTGTACCTGATGTATGTCATTTTAGAATAAATGTGTCCATATCATGATCATGATCACTAATGCTGATTACTCTTGCACCTGTCAAGGGATGGGATATATTAGGCTTGTGCTTCAAGCTGGAAAAACGGGCAAGTGTAATGGGCACCCAATGCTTATGAGCGAATGTTAACTTTCATTCATTCATTTTCTATACCGCTTTATCCTCTATTCAGGGTCGCGGGGACCTGGAGCCTATCCCAGGAGGCTTAGAGCACAAGGCGGGGTACACCCTGGACAGGGTGCCAATCCATCGCAGGGCCGAATGTTAACTTGTCTGGACCAATCCTACATATAAGCTACTGTACCATAAATTATTAAAATTTAATGCTGTTTATGATAAAATAATTTGAGAACACAACTTGTTCCCTTGTTGCAGAGTGCCCATACTAACCTGTGTCCACCGCTGAAAGCATCTACACTGGGTACAGGATCATCATAACTTGAAGTAGAGTTTAAATTTTACATCAAGTGGATGGTGGTTGTGTGAATCACAGGCAATGTTTTGCTGAGAAACCTTGGGTCCTTCAGGAATTTTTTAAAGATTCGTCACGGTAACTTGGTATGTTCACCTTGTGCATGGTGGGGTTCATCTGGGTACCTTGGTTTCCTTCCACAGTCCAAAAACATGCTTGCGATTGGTTGGCATCCCATCCAAGGGTGTACTCCACTCCACCTTGTGCAAGTTCCCTGGAATAGGCTCTATGCCCCCAATGATAATATAGATAATATATGAATGGTTTGTGGAACGAGTTCAAGGTGTTAAATTCCCCAGATCTCAACTTCTGAACAAACAAAGCAAATGCGATCCATGGATGTCCCACCTTGCAACTTACAGGACTTAAGGAATCTCTTGCTAATATATTGGTGCCAACTAGGTATGCACATACTCAGAGGTCTTCTGGTGGTGGACCTACCTCAAAATCACACTTGTAATCCGAGTTTATGGATATTTACTGAAACAGGTATACTATATTCTATATGCTGTCTATTTTGCAAATAACAAAAATGCTGAGTACTTGTAATAAAGATATGACAGGAAACATCTCACTGTCTCTCTTATTAGGTACCTCTATAATCTTTGTACATACATGATTACTGACTGAATCACATCTACAGAACTTGTCAGCTCCTCTCAACCCCATTAATGCCAAGGGACAGGCAGACCATAAGACCGCTGATGAGTAGCTGTTATTTGGGTGGTGAGTCATTCTGAGCACAGAAGTGACACTAACAGGGCATGTTAGTGGTGGTTGCACTGGGTCTGGTGCATTAGATGAAGCAGCATTGCTGGGATCTTAAAACGCTCTGTATGCTTTGTAGCCACTTTCTTACACACACTTATTTTATTCGGCCTTGAAGGTGTACAGATGGTGGATTTATCTTACCATTCCTCCTGCAAAATGTATGTTCTTTGGGTAAAAAAAAAAAAAAGGGAACGACAGTGGCCAAGTTGTTCTCGCCATGTTCAGCCATGATATCAGCGATCTTTAACTCTAGTCATGGTGGCCAGCATCCAGCACAGGTTGTAATTCACCAACAGATAAACACAAACACACTGAGCCTGGTAAACAGATTTGTTGTATCAGCTGCGTTTAAGCAAAAGAATCACCAAACTGTATTGAACACAGGACTGAAGTCGAAGATCCCTGCCATACAAAAACTACCCCTAATACTGGAAAGTATGCTTACTAGTATGGAATGTGCTTACTCTTCTTCACCTTTTGCTATATAGCCTCTGTACAAGAGGCAAGACAACTTTATCTAGAGTGAATTACATTTTTATCTCATTATACATCTGAGCAATTGAGGGCTAAGGGCCTTAGGGCCCAACAGTGAACCTGGGACCTGGGACCTTCTGAAGCAACCTTCTGAACTGAATCGTAGTCCAGTGCCTTAACCACTGAGCTACTCCTGGCTCATTTACGCTACCACAATGACGGATAAACAACTTGTACACCGTTTTTTGTTTTAAATTTTTTATTTGAAACATCTTTTATTAAAACCTCATCTTTTATGTGCAACCTCAGTTTCTTTAGATGTCCTAAAACAGACTGAGAACTGAGCTGCCTCTGTTGCTCCTGTCACAGGTTGCCTCTGTTGCTCCCTCACTCGATCAGGTAAGTTTTATAAAGCCATATCAGGAGCTCAGTGGCACAAATGGGAAAAAATAAAATACATTAAAAACTTTTAAAAAAAATTTTTTTTACAAAGCTTACAATGTAAGGAGAATTGACGTCTACTTTTACCCAGCCTATGTCCAACGCAACAGTCAACACATTTCTCCCCCCATATCTCGAAAAGACATGTTTACTGCTTTTTTTTTGTTTGGCATGGTGGCGTAGTGGTTAGCACTTTGGGCTCACACCTCCAGGGTTGACGGTTCAATTACCACCTCAGGGTCTGTGTGTGGAGTTTGCGTGTTTTTTCTGTGCTTTACGGAGTTTTCTTCGAGTACTCTGTTTTCCTCTCGCAGTCCAAAGACCTGCAGATTAGTTTAATTGGCATTTATAAATTGGTATGTGTGCCCTGTTATGGATTGGCAGGCTGTCCTGGGTGTATCCCCCGTTTGTGCCCTAAGTCTCCTGGAATAAACTCCAGCACTGTGTGACCCTGTATACAGGAAAAAGCAGTATAAAACATGAAGATGTTTGAATAGGGAGATAACCTAAATAAGTGATAATATGATTAATTAGAGTTAAATGGAAGTGAGGGGAAACCTTGTCCAGTGTATCATTATAAATTTACAAGACTTTTTCATAGATATTTTATGTGCTAATTGAATGAATGAATTGCCCTGGCTAAAGGCGACATTTCCTCATGGCCTATTTTTGAGGCTATTTCTGATGACAGTGAAAAAGCCCAAAGTCAGGCTGAAAGAGACAGAAATCACAGAGTAGATCAGCTGAAGCAAAAATCATTATAATTGAATGTTAAGTTTTAATGTACATAGGATCTTTGCTGGGTGCCTGTAATATGCTATTATAATAAAATAATATCAATGCATCACTGTGTCTACACATAGTGGGTAATATATATAACTGTAAATATAAGCTTAAAACAAAGTTGAATATTGTTTAGGTGGTGGTTAAGGAGTAAGATTATGTATGATAACAATTATTGATCGTATAGGCCTGTGTTGACCAGTGCTGGCTCTTGTTCATCCATCCGTCAGGCCGTTAAGAGTGCAATTATGTGGCATGCCTCAATTTTAGTTGTATAGCTTAGTTGTATTATTTTATCCCCCCACTTTAAAAATCTTTCCTAAGCCTCTTGTATAATGTAAACTATAGTGTACAATTAATTGGTTAAAGGGAAAAAACCTGTTAAGTCTGGGTTAAAAAGCTGGGTAAATTTTTACACCTCAGTTGATGGGTTTAGCTTGTTGGATCTCAAGCTAACTCAAACTGGATCAGTAATGTGACTCAAACTGGATCAGTAATGGGTAACCCATGTTTGTTGAATTTGCAGAAGTTCATTGTGTTGTTTATTTTCTGCATTTGCTAAAACAAATAAGTAAAGGCTGAAAATGTAGGCAATATATGTTTGCGTTAATATTTAATTTAATGAAAATATATTTCTGAATTAAATGGTACACTATCTATTCAATATCTTTTTCAATAAGCAGTGTTGCTATGAATGAATGAATGAATGAATATTTAAATTATGGAAATATGGCTGAAGTTAGCTTCATGCACTAAATAAGACAAATTGTAAATTTTCTGTGTAACATTATTTTAGTTTAGGCAGCACGGTGGTGTACTGGTTATCACTGTGGTCTCACACCTCCAGGGTCGAGGGTTTCTGCCTTGTGCTTGGTGGGTTTCCTCACGGTACCCCAGTTTTTTCAGTGCCCAAAATCTCCTAGAATAGGTCCCAGGACTCCCACGACCCACAAATAGATGAATGAATTTATAATTTTTTTATTAATTATTAATCTTTTATTTATTAAATATATTGTGTTATTGTCATCTCCAACTCAATAACATTCTCAGAGTCAACATGGCAATCCAGTTACACTGGGTTAAAAACAAAATGCTGATTTAGTCAGCATTTTGTTATTTTGTTTAGTCAGTAGATTTTGCTATTTTCAATTAGAGTGTAGTCTAAATGTATGTGGAAATTAATCAGTATCTTTTTGGAGCAGGGTGAAAGAAGATCCCAGGCAGGACTAATGGCTGTGTTTAGTAAGAGTGGAATGGGGGTGTCTGCGCTGTCCGTGGTCCTGAAGCTGGTGGTCAGTGCTGCCTACGACCAAACGACTCACTCCTCGGTGTCACTCCAGTCATGGTGAACCACTTCTCTTTCAGGCTTTCATTGCTTGATTCAATTCAGCTTGATTGTCATTATACCAGTACAGCATATCGAAAAGATTCCTCACTGTTCCCTCCAGTGCAATATACATTGTACATACAAACAGTAGGAGAGTCTGGGACAGGACACTGGAGAGGAAAAGTGCAAGGACAGTACACACTGCAATACTGAAAGCAAGACAGGACACACAGTGCAAAGACACCAGCTTATATATTAACTTTAGTGTGTGCTAGTGGTGCACGCTCAGAACTAAGGGACACTGTATCATTCTTTGTCACTGGCCATGGTGTCCCCAATACGATTTTACTGTAGGCTAGAAAGATTAATGTAACCTCTTAAGCTTTACTCCAAAAGCTAATTTGTTTAGAATGATAACAGCCTAATTATTTTGGTTATAACAGGCAGTGCAACTGCTCACATTACACAATGCTTAATGCTTTAATAACAGCACAACCCAGTAAGTTCTCCATATTAAACATAGTGGGAATCAGCAAGTAGCATCAAGCCAACATGTGTGTCGTGGTTTCAACTCCATCGCATTTCACAACCGAGATCGATATAGTCATGGTGTCAAGGTGCATTTCAATCGACATGTCTTGTTAACATGTTTTTGCCAACACTCTGAGAGCAACTCTAACTCTTTTCCATAACGTCAGCGTAAATCCAAGGCCTTCCTTATTCTGCCTCGGGTTTTGCTGAGTCTGTTGTGTGTAGCCTATGCGGCATCATTAACTGTTTGCGTGGGATTCATAACAGAGCATGTTGCACTACGTCTGACCTTGTAAAGTCACACGTAAATTTTGTCTGTCTGTCTTTTTTTTTTGGTCTTTCTTCGGCTCCTACACGCTATCTCCTCGCACGCGCTTATTCTCTTATTGCCCAGGCAAGAGCAATGAACGCGTCGCCATGGAAACCGCCAACATTCACGGACAGACGTGTGTGTGTGTGTGTGTGTGTGTATTGGGAGGGTGATGGTCTTGGTGTTGAGAGTGATGAGAGGTGCAAGTCTGACCGACTCCCCATCCATTGCCTCTGACCCCCATCACCTTTCACCTCGGATTCAAATCCTGCCTCCTCAACCCGAGTCCCCCTTCTGTCCCCGCACCGGCCCCCGACACGCACCTCACTGCCCCCTCCGCCCCCCATCTCTCCATATCTGCCCCGTTCCCTCTCCATCCGTCTCCAGCTCGTATCCAGCCAGACTGCGCATATATGGCGGACACTGCGGTCGTGCGTCGATGGAAAAGCTGGTAATGTCTTTAAAGGAAATGCTACAAACGACATCAAACGAGCTTGACTCTTTGAATCTTTTGGTCTTTTTTTGTTTGTTTCTTTCTCGCTTTTTGATCTGCTTTTGCTTGTTGTCTAAATTAAGAGCAGCTTAAACATGATTGTGTACAACTTTATGTCCTGCTCGAAGAGAGAGAGAGACAGAGAGAAAGAGAGAGAAAGTGTGTGTGTGTGTGTGAGAGAGAGAGAGAGAGAGAGAGAGAGAGAGTCAAGGTCTGGACTTTGTTTTTATTGATTAGTCAGGAAACTAATTCCATGGACAACCTGCAATCTCTCTCATACTCTCTCACTCTCTCTCCTCCCTTTACACGTAGCTTTGCATGTGACCGCGAAACAGTGACTGCGTGCGTGCGTGTGTGTGCGTGCATGTGCATACGTGCGCGCCCTGTGGAATATTCCGCACATCGCGCGAACATTTGAATAGACTGAATGCGCAGAGCCGCGCGCGAGAGCAGGGGTTTTTGCGCGTTCTCTTTGGCCCCTGCACCACGGTTTAGCAAATTTTCTGATGACCTGGCAGTCTTTGTTGTTGCTTTGTCTTTGTTGTTTTTCTTCCCTTTTTTGATCCGGTTTTGCATTGGTCAAACGCGACGGCTTTTGAGGGGAGAAAGGGCGTGGCGAGGTTTTGCTCCCAGTCTGATCTTCGGTCATTTGGTGGCTGAACGTGCGCTTTAATTGTGCATTTAATTGTGCAATCTGAGTATTGATGATGACGAGATTACTGTAGCCTACACATATTAGTTTCCCTTTTTTAATTCAATTGAGGTCTATATTTGGAGACAACAGCACGCTTGCTTTTAGTGCTCACGGTTAGCCTATTAGTTCGTGCTGATAAAGAATTTCGATAGTCAGTTTATTGCTGAGAAGCACCACGTTCATTCCTCTTCTCCATCCTTAGCGCTTTTTTTTTTGTCTCGGTGGGAACCGAAGCGTGTTTAGTCGCTCGGACCGGACGTGTCTCTTTAATCAATCCGATCGATGCGTGTTTGGCGATAACGACGCTCAAACAACACCGGAGTGCAGACTGTGCCGAAGGGAAATCGATCAACAAACCGAGTTAATTATAGGAAAAAATCAATCAGGAGGAGGAGATATTTTAGTGGGCTTTAAAGAGCGAGAGAGAGAGAGAGAGAGAGAGAGAGTACGTCTCTCCTCCAGCCTCAGCTTCTCTTTCAGACTCTCACATGGTTTAATATGACACACAGGACACTAAAGAGAGACTGTGTGAATTATTCCAGCTTTCTGTGCATGCATTAAACTGCTGCTTTCTCTTATTTGGTTGTTATTGCTACCACACAACTCAACAGGAAAAGGCCCGACATTAACACATTATGTACACACACACAAACACACACATAGTGTTCATCATTATACAGCTAGACTGGATGTGTTGTGTAGTTTGTACAGGGTTCAGCCGAGGTGTATATCCCAAAAGCTTTTTACCTGTAACCTGTATTGCCCTGGAAAAGAAATAGCTTAGATGGAGATCAAAAAGCTGCAAAGGTAAAAAAAAAAAATGCACGTGTGTGTCGTTTACAATGTATGCAGTTTTGACTTTTCACGAGACAAGGACATTTTTTGAAAATGTTTCCATTTGCTCCGAAGTTAAGGTTAGGGTTAGATTTAGGTATGGCATATGGCAATGCAAGGTCGTCATAAGAATAGTAGCTGCGTGTGCGTGTGTGTGTGTGTGCGGTGCCCACTCATTGTTAAGGCAATCTGTAGAGTTTTAGGGGCCGCAAATATTTGCAGGACCTAACCGCGTTCAGTTTTCTTTATGTGCCCTCACGTTTCATCACTGCTGCTGCTGCTGCCCACCTGCCCATTATACTTACCCAAGCTCTCTCTCTCTCTCTCTCTCTCTCTCTCTCTCTCTCTCTCTTACACACACACACCTGCAGAAATAGAAAACAGTGCCCCTGTGAAGATGTGAAGAGTAAAAAAATGCCTCTGAGACAGGCCAAGTTAGCAAGTTACTCAAGTATGCAGAGAAAGTATTATTATTATTATTATTATTATTATTATTATTATTACAATAGCAGCGACATCAATAGAGAGCAGAATAAAATACGATGATTAGTCTTCGGGTGAAATGTAACATTTTTACACCAGTGTGTATTTACAATTTTGAATTTTTGTTTCACAGAATATCACACAATATAGCATATAAATATAGCGCAGTATACCTTGACTCATTTGTCCTCATAAAATCTAGCTTAATTAATGCTGATAGCAAATAAGCATGTTAAATAAAAACACACGCAGGCTGTTATTAATATTTGAAATGGCAGTAGGTGGTACATTTTAAATACAAGTGTGCTACATGATAAGCAAAATGTCCTGGTTAATAAGCACTAAAGACGCAGTGCAGGTCTCAGGCTGTGTCCCAAATCAACTTAATAAGCTGTGACCTCTGATTATGGCAGCCTATATAGTGCTGTGTTCTCAGACAATAATTTAGTACGTGATTATTGCCAAAGTCTCACCGTTACACGTGACAGGGTACGCAGAAAAAAGTGGAATGAAATGTGAAGATTCAGGCAGGATTTGAATAGGAAATAAATATTGAATTACACATACATTATAAATATTTTCCCCCGAAAACTTTTCAAAATGCAAACTGCACCTTATTTGATTCTTATTTTTCTCTTTTCAGTTTCTCCTTCACATGGTGTAGTTATTCTACAGTATGCGTTGGCTTTTGACCAATAAGTAAAAGCAACCTTAAATAAATGTGCTAAAAAACATCACATCTGAGTATGACCTTTAGTGTAAACTCATACAGATTTAAATCTGCACAAAATCTATGTTAGGCTATGTTCCCTAAAACAGCCAATTTTTTTTTAAAGCCTGTGAATTTGTGAAGCCAAGCTTTGTCTAAAATCAAATTCACAAAATTTATACAACTTGTGATAAATATTAAATATTGCAGAACGTGATATGTAATAAATATGAATATTAAACAAACTGTTGCATAACAATATGCGCGGTTTTTTTTTATTTATTTTTTTTACATGTAATCGTTGAGAAAATTCTTTTTCATATAAGATCACCGCTATGATTTAAGAGTATGTCTAAATTAGGCATTTTTAAGATTGGACAATGATATGCATGAATATGTAAACTATTAATTAAATTAATATATTAACAAGCACTTTAATATACCCTTGCATGTGCAGTATGTTAATATACATGTCTAAGCAACAATTGCAATTCATCCAATTTGAACACCGAATTCAAATGTGTTTAAATGTAAATTGAGATATTAACAGCGAGGGGGGAAATATCAGGATAGTAAATATATTGTGAGAGAAATAAATTATTAGAATAAAATTAGAATAATTAATGAAAGCATTGCATGCATTTAATGGGCTTCATTATTCATAGTAAGATGATCATGCATACACAGTTTATTTTACTGTAAGATGCACTTTCACTTTATGATTTAAATATTCAGAACTACAGTATATTAATATAGATTAAAATAGATTAGGCAAGACTGATAAAGTCTTGATGGTTTCTTTATTATAAAAATCCTAGCTCTGAAAATTTGTGTCTTGTGTTAATTATGGTTAAATGTTTGTTGTTGTTTTTGATGTTGTTTTATATGCGTTTATCTTTTTATTTACCCGAATAAATAAATAATTCAGTGAATAACAACTCAGTCTCAAAGAAGGCAAATGACTTTAAAGGAAATGTCACGATTTTTCTCTAAGCATATTTTCCTTTTGATTTCTCTTTCCCCACTAATACAAGAACGTGTTCATAAAGCGCTCATTAACACGCATATGTATGTGTGTGTATATAATATGTGTGTGTGTGTGTGTGTGTGTCCGTAATCGGACTGTACCGCAGATCACCGCAGTGAACTTATGTCAAAGTAATAAACACTCTCCCCGGGTTTATTTTACTGTTAAATTATTTCTAAAAATATTTTACTCATCTATTCCTTTTTACCAACAAAATTATTCTACTGAGATCTTGCGCAACCAAATGATTTCCACGCGTGCTGTTATTCTTCGTTTAACATATGAGAAAAGCTTTCAGTGTTATCTTAACGCTCTCTTATAATTACCTAATTTTAGTTACACAGTTTTAAAAAATCACGAGATTCAGATTACCAAGTCTGTAAATTAAAAATGTTTATTTTCACATTTAAATCTGAATCTGAATCTGAGGTGTGCATGGTTAATTTAAATAAAAATACAAAATGCAAAACCAAAAAATGAAGAATTTATTTTGCTTATTACACCTTATTACATCGGTGGTATCATTATTTTTTTTATATACTAAGAAATATTATAATAAATATTTCTCATTTTATTATGCACACAAGTATTGCTGCTCATAGACTTGGAGTAACACCACATTAAGAGCTCTTCTTGAGAAAAGGTGTGAAAAATATGAGTCTGAAAGTGCAGCACACTGACCCTGTGTATGCTTTTCTATTACTTTTATCTCAGGCGGTCTTTAGCCTCTTGTTCCACTACCGGATGTCCTATTTGTATTATTCTGACATGTTGTTTAGTGCATTAGTATGTGGTTTTGGATGTTGTCCAGGTGTCCAGGTTCAAAGGATAATTTGTAACCAACAGTCAGACCAGCTATTAAAACATAAAACCTACATTTACCTTATTTTAGGTGATTAATAAATTCCATAAATTCTAGTAAATATGATTTGAGATTTTCCTTTGAAGAAAAAATGTCTATGCAACCTAATAAATATTTGTGTTTTGTAGACCTTGCTATAATATTTAATACAAACTCTAAAATATAATGAATGTCAATACTATTATTATTACTAC
This sequence comes from Platyallabes tihoni, assembly GCA_030068045.1. Taxonomy (NCBI): domain Eukaryota; kingdom Metazoa; phylum Chordata; class Actinopteri; order Siluriformes; family Clariidae; genus Platyallabes; species Platyallabes tihoni. Next base: position 9,590,733 of record JAQQZS010000033.1, read on the forward strand.
TATTACTACTACTGCTACTACTACTATTACTAATAATATTAAATACTCTCTAGTTTTAACAATTTGTGACCTAGTCTGTGAAAACTAAAGAAAAAATATTTAGAATTTTTTTATTTGTGATTCTACATATGATTTTATGTATAAAACAGTGAATTAAAAAATTACCTTCGCTGGGTTTTCACACACTGGGTTACATGTTTTCCTTTAGGTTCATTTAAATATTGAAGTGAATAGATTTATGTCAGGTATTTGAAACCGACAGGGTCCTTGTTGACCTCTGCAGCATTATTGACAGGTTACTTAGTAAATGTTCACAAATGGATTCAATCCGATTAAATTTAAAGCAGTGATAAGTAACATCCTGCAGCATGCTTGTTACCAATGATGCCTGTAGGTTTGTCATTTTACTCGAGCCGTCTCTCAAACACAGATCAATCCTTTTTAATGCAAGCAGGGAAACGTGAGGACAATTTATTTACAATACTATTGTATTTCTGTTTCCTCCTTTATTGATTATTGAGTCTGTTAGATACACATTCAGCCGTTTACAGATCGATCGTGTGAGGTGGAAACGTCTCGATGGCAATCGTCAGTTGTGTCGTTTGCTACAGCTCGGGTGACGAATGGATCAAAATAAGCACCATAAGGCCCATTCTTGTCTGTTGTGTGCGTCTGTTTGCTCTGTGTGTTTGTATGTATGTATCTTTAGAACCTGATCAAGCGTCAGGGTCAGAGTTCAAATTCAGCCAGAGGTCAAATTCAGAGAGCCAGACAACCTTGTTCGATTGCATGACCTCAGGGGTCAAAGAGTGATGGTGGAGAAGGAGACAGGGTCAGGAGGGTGGTGGGGAGGACAGATCCTACCGATGTGGTCATCAAATTTAAATCTGTCATGTTCATTCAATTGAGGATTCAGACACACATGCTTCTCTCTCTTTATCTCTTCATCTACTTGATTCCCTTCTAATTGTATACATACACACTCTATGTAGGCTATCTTTCCTTACGGTATCCTCTCTAAGCACAGTGCTGAACATCCTGAAGTACCAGGCGGTGAGTGGGGTGCTCTCCTTTTTCGGAGTACACCTGCATGTCTGACTGCTAACAGAGGATCAGGGCTTTTGTCCACTTCTCCATCCTAATCGAAGTCTGAGTGCAATAGGTTGGAGTGTGTAGTCAGTGCAGTTCTGCACGTGACCTGTGTGAGGCAGTGGAGAGTCAGCTGTTTGATTACTCATCCTAGCTGATAAGCAGGTGAATAGAAAAGAAAGGTGAAAGGAAAGAAAGGATTTCAAAAAAAGAAAAACAGGAAGAAATGTTGTGTGTGTGCGTGTGTGTGTGCATACATGCGCGCGCGTGTGTGTGTGTGTGTGTGTGTGTGTGTGTGTGTGTGTACACCCACACACACATTGTAAAAGGCTTCTGGCTCCAGGTCCTACCCTTTTTTCTTTTGTGTATCCCACACAAGCACAATCATCTAATCTGCTTCAATGCAACTTCCTCACCGCTGTCTTTCTAACTTCACTACTTTTTCTAGTTTTTGTGTATTTTCTTTTCTCTCACATTTTTTCCTTTTCTGATTCATTCTTAGAAATTCCTATTACATTTTTTTTGAGAATGATAAGAATAATTCTCTGAAAAAGCTGTAACATATGTATGTACTTTCAAGACACTTTGTCTCACATATTTTATTGTAGACCTTTCTTTCTTTCTTTCTTTTTATTTATTTGACATTTTCAAAAAAATTTTGCACGTCTTCCTCCTACTATAAAAGAGTCTCATCAGTCTTTGGAGTGCTAGCACACATTTTCTTTGATGCCGTTGAAATCCACCACATTTTTTCATGCTTCAGTTTAACTCAGTTTTAAGTACTCCTCAATGCTTATAATCACGCAGCTGGCACATATAATCACAGAGAAAATGGAGATGCTTTCTATCTTATGGTCCCATTGAGAATAAAACCATTTGCATCCCCAGGCTCCCCCAGCCAAGCTGGAACAGCTGCTAAGCAGTGCTTTTTCCTGGGTGAGCCCTCGGGGCGGGGAAAAAAACATCCCCTCTGCTTTATGTCCCAATTGAAAAATGACTTTTGTCCTTCCTCATGTAGCAGCCCTATAGGTGTATCAGTGTGTTGCCTTTAAGAAGATCAGGGGCACTGACTGCACTTTGGCCCAAGGAACTTCTCTTCACTTTTATCAGGATTCCAGTGGCAGGAACCATTTAGTAATTTAATGGAAGTATAATGGAGGTGCTTAGTGACTGGTTTGCTTGTAGGAAGAGATCCTAAATGATAGATGTTTATCTTTTAGGTTCTTTCTTGGTACCATGTAAGCAATTATTGTTTAATTGTTATGCACAGTATTCAGTATCTGTGTATGCTGGGAAAAGATCTACGTATAGGAAAAATCTACAGGCAAGTGTTTAAAGTTAGTCAAAATACTTGACTTGAATATGTAAAACATTCACCAGGCTTCAATTGTTACTGTACATTTTACTATTTAAAGAACAATTTATGCCTGTTTAATTAGACTATAGACATAATATAAGTGTATGAATTTGGGCTTATTGTTGCATCCACTTTAAATGCATTTTGAATCCATCAAATTGTTTTAAGCTATTAACTGTATATATTTGCCCCTCATGGACAGCATGATGTACATAGTATCTTCATAGTAAAGCACAATCAAGACACACACATTGCATGTCTTTTTAAAAAAAATGGTTAACATTTTTACCTTTTATTTTCATTTTACTTTTATGTCAATGTTCATTTAATTTCAATCTTCCTTTTTTTCATTTCAATGTAATTCCATGAAATGGCAACAACTCATTGAGCTATATGTTAAAAACCTTACAATTCATTCAGGAATTTGTCCAATGTGCTGCTAAAACACTTGCGATCAAAAACCGTATTTGAGCTTAAAATGAATCTTCGCTTCCAAGGCCAATATATCAGAGTCAAATCGGAACAAAGTCGGTGGTGCAGAAGGAGACGAGCAAATCCTGCTCTTAGAACACTCTTGAAATACCACACACTACGTCTTAAAAAATAATAATAAACAATTCAGGGATACAAAAGTGTAAGTATGAAAACTAAAATATGCATGGTATTCTTTTCTTGAATGTAATTTAAGGTCATCATGATATTGATTTTTTTTCACCATACACAGGGGAATTCAAAGTGCTTAAGTAGCAAATAAATGCCAGGGCACTAACGTGTCTTTTAGTTAATTCATATATAGGCTTGCATTATGTTGTTTTTTGATTGCAGCTTTTGGTATTGTACATATTAAACTTATCAAAGATCATAATTTAAACCTAAAAGATTTTAAGTGGTTGTTGTATTTGTGGTATTAGAAGGTTTCTGTTTAAAATAGTTTCCCAGAGTTTTTACATTATGACTTTTGAATGTTTTTTTTCTTCCTGAAGTTGTAATTTTCCAAGACTGCAGAGCCATTTAGCTCTTGTGACTCTAAAATTTGAAACTTATTTATTTTTAAATACATTTTCAGCCTTGAGTCTGAAAACATGCCTTAAGCCTTGTAAAAGCATGTTTAGTCATGTCAACAATTTTGTTATTTTAAGTAGTATTTATTTTAGTGTTTCTATTGATAAAATGGCTGCATTTTGCTCTGTGTGACCAGCCTTTTTTTTTTTTTTTTTTTTTTTTAATTAAATGCACAAAATGAAGTTAACTGGCAGACATTCTAATGGCAATTTTAACATATAAATCAATATTGAAACAAAGCAGCTTGAAATGACTCTTGATATGGATTTATCCCTACTACATATGATTTCAATTATTTATCTAAAACATCATAATTATTTGTAAATAATACTAGAATTATATCTAAACTTTGGTTCAGACTCTACATTCCACAAAATTACAAAAAAAAGAGAACTTACTTTTCATCTTCCCATCATTGCTTTGGAATGGCCCAGATGCTTCATAAAGGTGAATGTGTTTGGGTGATGGTGTTTTATAACCTATAATAGGTAACTCTAAAATGTCTCAAGAATCAAATGGACGTTTCATATATTAAAACAAATTATTTATTTTATTATTTAAAAGCAAATTATTATTTTATTAAAAGATAAACCGTAGTTAGAGGTGTAGAGGGAACTGATCCGATAACCATGATTGGGGGTGGGGGAAAGGAGGCAGGGGTTGATTAGCACGGGGTGATGGTCAAAAGAGAATTTCATCTGATCTTGTGACAAATGCAAAATATTGGAATTGTATTTTGAATGTTACTGTATTAGATCTATTATATTTGCAAATTAAGCAATCTTTTTTGTGCGAAAGCTACATTTTATTCTTTCAGATACATTTTCTCACATAGCTATGCATATTTAAACTGCTGCATTAAAAATATTTTAAAGCTTAAATTTTTAAAAAAGATTTTTAAATATATCATATGTATATTGATATCAGCTGATACTTAGGTTTTAGTATCAGTATCAGAAAAGTATCATGCCATCTTTCCTTATAGTGGACTAAGACAGGATCCTGTTAATGTTGTTGTATAATGGATGCTGTTGTAAATAGATTTTTAATAATAATTTAAAAATTGTCTTTAAGAAACTCACTGGTTGTTGTGAAGGACATGTTGCCTGTATTTATATATTTGTGCTTAGTTTACATACATATTTGTACCTGGTACACACTTGAGACACACATAGTATCAGAACAATACTGTAACTGTTAAGATTATACAGTCCCATTTCCACTTTCGGTCAAGCCGTGTGACTTTTGGTTCTCAGTGCGCAGAATAAAAGTGGCTCTTTTCAAGCTTTGGTCTGAAAGGAAAAGCAGCCTTATACGGAACCAATGCATCCACCATGCTTTGTTATGAGCAAACCTCCTGTCTAAGAGGAAGGTCTGGTCGAGGCTTTGTAGATCCTGGCAGCTGTGGATGATCCAAATGCAAAATCATGTTGGCTATGCCTTTCTGTCTCATTCCTGCCCGATCGTTCAGACAGCACAAGCTTAACGCTAAGGCCATCATTTCCGTTCATGCAGCAGTTTCTCTCCTCTGTTTAATGTGTGGAGAAGCACTTTCAGATTATTGTCTAATACCTCAAACAGTGCTTCGTTCTCAAGACTGTGCTGTGGTCTTGATAGAGAGATGCTGACAAAGCAGCTTAGAGTATGCGTTCTGGATATTTTCCACAGAGAATGAAAAGAATTTCTTAGAAATTTTGCAGTTTGTTTTTTCCTGTGTTTTTTTTTTTTTTTTACGTGCCTGTTCACCCTCAGCCTATTTTAAGAACTTCATTTTTTACACATGGGGTCAAGTAGGAAAAAAAAAGGAACTTTGTGAAAAAGTGAGCGAGCAGCACAGCTCAGGAAAACAAAAAGCTTTCAGGGGAGAGGGATGAAAGCGAAGGGGATGCAGACGCCGAATCACCTGTGAAGCCTCGGCCTCACTCAGGCTTTTTTTCTTCCATTTTTCCATCTCTCTTCTCCCTTCCTCTCTCCAGGCAACCAGGCAGAGAGGCTGCTTACTGCGATCACTCATTATTCTCAATCGAGCTCTGAGACAGTCAATACATTTCCACATTTGCTTTTGAGTCAGGCATTTAGAATGACTTGTTTAGAAAAAAAAAATCATTTTCATTATTTTGTTCTTTAGAAAATATCAAAGGGGATTTGCTGACAGAAATACGGCTAGTATATAAATGTTAATAAATGGGAAGATATTTCTTAATTAAAAGCTACCAAAGTCTGGCAGCAAATACTTTTTTTATAACCCTTTTCAAGCCCATAATCAAACATTTAATAAAGAAATTAAGTGTGTTCACTGCACGCTCATCTTTTTAAAATTTTTTTTTTAAAAACATTTAATTATACTTTATTAATAATAATTCAATAAAGTAAGGACTTTAACCAGAATGGACTGACCTTGATTGGAGAATACACTGATTTTCAAGTAGCTATGAATGCGAATCTGTTAAATTATGCTTATTAAACAGTATTTTCATCTTTTCTTTTCTCCAAATAGTTAAGGCTCATCTTTCATTTCTTCAATATTTATTTTCAAAATACACCTGAAACAGAAAAAAAAGCATCAGCTCTCTGTCCATTGTGGGATTTGAACTCACAACCTTCCTGTGATTAGTACAGAACCCTAACCATTAAATCACCACCCCCTTCACTTAGAGCGATTCATTTATTGATTATGAAGACGGAGAGGCTAAACGAGTCTTCACTTTTGACTTACGAGTGTGTTTAGTGCACGTAAGTGACCCCTGGCATTGCCGCCAATCGGTTAAGAAGTTCAGTGTAGGAGTATCAGGTCATGTGATTAGTCGTATGTTGAGTAATTCAGACACGGTGACGGCGCTATTGACTCGACTATTGACTTGCCTTCACCCGGGTGGAGGAAGAGAGAGAAATGTATTGATTGATTGACCCCAAATTAGCCCCTGCATTCCGGCCCACTCAGTCAGTTGGGATATCTCCATTGGAATCCGGCTGTCAGAGCAGCTTATCTTTTTCATCTGTTCATCAAGCCCTTAACAATGTAGACATGGTAATGGTAGCTTCACCACTGGGGAAAAGCAAACATTGTAATTGGTTAACGATAGACCATCGTTCTATCATCAATACTCTTGGTACATCGTCTTCGACAACGAGATTTGTTCTCGACACTATCATGGCGCTGAAATGCTTGATGCTGATTATATGAATTTTGAACTTTGGTTGAAAAATCTGAGATTACATTGAAAATGCAGAAATCTTTGTTTAAATGCCAAAATAGAAGTTTTTTTTATATTCACAAATTTAAAACATACAAATGGAGCTCTCTCTATCTCTGTCTATATATCTGTCTACTTATCCATCTACATACCCACCCACCTACATTCTGTACACCCACACATATGTATGAATAAGAAAATGCTCAAACATTAAATATTGAACATTCTGCACAATCCGTAAGTCACAGTCTAAATTTAGGGTCCTATGTACAAAATGGCACATTTTTCTTGATATCTTCTCCACCGAGGCAGTTATTCAGACGACACTCAACACTGTCCATGGATTTGGTGCCTGCTCTGAACACGCTGTCATCAAAGCAAAAGAAATTCTGAAACCCATCAAAAAATATTTCAGAGATTCGACTCATTGAATTCGTAATAAAATATTTTTGCGTCAATTAGTAAAGAATGCAAAGCTGTGTTTTCCACTAGTGCTTTCAGGTGCTTGGTCCGTCCTGTACATCATCTCATTTTTAATCTCAAAGGATAGACTTCATGAAATGATTAGTATGAAAATTCCCCAGAATCTAATCTAATGCCCATCATGCTGAAATGCAAAAACTGTGCTCTCTATTATAAGAGGCATCATAAATTATATAATCTTGGTAATATTTGCTCGATTTACATCCCGTATGGTGTGTTATTCTTCATATAAAACTCATTTGGCTTTACATCATGTCCTTTTTAATTTCCTGCATTTCTTACTCGTTCATTCATCATTCTCTTTCTCTTTCCCGCTCTCTCTCTCTCTCTTTCTCATTCTCTGTAAGCTGGAGGCAGATCGTTGTTCAACATTTATTTTTCCAGCTCTTTACTGTTGGACTGCAGGAATTGGCAGCTCGATTAGAGCTCATTGATTTTGTAGTCCTAAGTACACTGATTTTCGAAATTCCCATTGATCCAGGCTTTAAATCTCTCTCTCCTTCTCGGTCTCTCTGCCTCGGTTTCTCTCTCCATCCAGCCTTCATGCCGTTGACCATACACTATCAATACGGTGTTTAAACGGGTTTAAAAGGAGAAACGGAATGCACAGAGGAGTAAGGAATTGAGCTTTGGTCTCTGTGATGGTGTGCACGATGAGTTAGAAACCCAGAGAACCGGCGAGTACAATACAGAGGGAAAGAAGAGGAGATTGTGACAAGGAGAAAGAGAGATTTTTCATGTTTTCTCCTTTCGCTGACTGCTTTGGACAAAGCCGAGGGTTAGTCTTGAAAGGAAAGACAGAGACCTCAACAGACAAAGAGTGTGTGCACAGCTGTGTTAAAGATCTCTTCCAACTCTTCGGCGTCGACCTGAGCTCCTGAATGAAAGGAGCTTGAAAATTCTAGTGATTAAATTATTGATTAATGATGGATGTGTTAATCTGTAGCTGACCTATGAAGATGTGTATTCTTGTATTTGTATTTAAGAGTATTTGTTCTCTCTAAGGCAAGTTCAATACTGTCTGACATAGGTCAAATATTATTCTTTTTCAGTTCAGGGGTCAAATGCTGACTCGTGAACTAAAGATCCATCGCCTTAGCACATAATTCGTTCTGCAGCACACTTCATCCAGCAGCCGTGGAGGTTGTACAAGGAAATCTTACTGTGCTACATCATTCTGCTTTTGTTCTTCATTTCCGATGTTAAGTCACGTTGACTTAT